>OY728159.1:286235752-286730061 GCA_963277665.1 Viscum album | reverse complement strand
CTGTGGATAGCCCTCCCACCCCCTAGACACCCCGTACCCCCTGGACAGCCCCCACCCCTGTGGACAGCCCGCCCACCTAGACACCCCACCCCCCTAGACAGCCCCTACCCCCTGGACACCTCCGACCCCCCTAGACAACCCCACCACCCCCCTGGACACCCCGTACCCCCTGGACACCCCCACCCCCTTGGGCAGTGTATGTGATCACTCAAATAATCTACTAAAATATAAAATTTCTTCGATCTAAAATTTACTCAACTCCTGAATAATTCTCCTCCACAAGTGTACATGGTCTTGTACACTCATGTATAGTTCTTCAAAGATATTTTGTTATAAATATATTATTTTTTTGTCTTTTATATTATGATTCTCATATAGAGTAGTGTATTAGTTATGGTTTTATATAAAGTGAAAAATTCTCATTTACTTAAATATATTTTCGATGAAACTTCAATCTTATTTGATTGCTTTTGATGAAACGACTTATAATAATTTTTTTTACAGAATGGATAGAAGTTGTATGTATGAAACTGATAGGATTTCAAGTGATTTTCAAAACAATTTAGAGAGATTTTTAGATTTTTCATTTCACAATGCTTCAGATAATGGTCGCATACACTGCCCCTATTACAATTATGTTGAAATACCTTGGTTGATCCATGAAGAAGTCAGATATCACATAACCAAATATGGTTTTCAAGCAGACTACTCTGTGTGGTATCACAATGGGGAGAAATTTTAATCTCAAATTGATGATGATCCAAATGAGAGAACTAGATTGGAGAATTTGTTATATGACCAGTTTTCTTTTATTCATCATCATGAAAAATAAATGATTCCGACCTAATAATATTTCAATATGAGCAAACATGATGCGTCTAATGAAAATGATGATGTTTTCAGGGTGAAAAAATTGAATGATGCTACCACGACTCCAGTATATCGACAATGCGGTAAAATGAAAAAGCTAGAATTTTTAATCTGATTGTTTCATTGGAAAACTATGTATGAGATTTCTAATACTACCATCGATTTCATTTTTACCTTCTTTAAGGACTTAATTCCAGATGATGCAGATATTCCCCCAAACCACTATATGGCATGGAAGTTAGTTAAGGAATTTGGATTTTCAAGAAACAAAATTCATGCTTGCCCGAAATATTGTAGTTTATTATGATAGTAAACTATTGAATGAAATGATTGTATAAAATGTGGCACATCCCACTAGAAGACAAAATTTGATGGAACACCATCCCATGTGCCACATAAAGTAATTTGGAACTTTCCATTGATCCCCAAACTCTAGAATATTTTTATGTATGATGAAATATCAATAAAAATGCGATGGAATGATACCAAGAGAAAGAATAATAATGATGAGTTGGTTTACCCTGCAGATGGATTTGCATGGCAGATATTTGATTCTTGATATCCTGATTTTGCAGCTGATGTGCGTAATGTGAGGTTGAGTCTTTCATGTGACAGTTTTAATCTGTTTGGGAAGATGATTATGTCGCACAACACATGGACAATTTTTATACACATTTATAATCTTCCCCATGGTTTTGTATGAAAAAACCTTTCACTTTCATGAGTATACTCATATTTGGACCTTCTGATCCTGACAATGATATAGACGTATACATGAAACCTTTAATAAAAGAGTTGAAACTTATTTGGGACGTGGGTGTGCGCACATACAATGCATGTTCGAAAGACATATTTCAGATGTGTGTTGCGCTTATGTGGATGATCAATGATTTTCCTATTTATGCAATGATGTCTGGATAGAGCATGAAGGGAAAACTATCATGTCCTGTTTTTATAAAGAATACACGACCCAAAATACTGAAACATCATTGTAGTTTAATTTTTATGGGACATCGATGATTCTTTCCAATGGACCATCCATATGGAAATAATCGTTGAAGATTTGACAATACCATGGAGACTGATGATCCACCTCAGCATATGTTTGGAACCGATGTGCTTAATGAATTTAAAGATTTCAGTTTTTCATTCAGGAAGGGTCAAATGAAATTTGGAAAGATAAAATTTTTTTCCACCGAAACCTATTACAATTGGAAGAAGAGAAGTATCCTCTTTGATTTGCCTTATTAGTCAACCAATTTGTTACGTCATTGCTTAGACGTAATGCACATTGAAAAAAATATATGTGAAATGTTGCTTTCGATTCTTCTAAATGTTAAGGGAAAGAAAAAAGATGATTTACGGTCTTGGCATGACTTCGTGGATTGGGGCATCGGACCAGAATTGCATCCTGTGCGTATCAGTGAAAATAAATGGAAAGTTCCATGTGCTTCTTATGTGATGACACCTACAAAAAAAATAAATTTCTAGAAGTACTAGAGACTATTAAAGTTCTTGATGGCTATTCAAGCAACATATATAAATGGGTCAACAGAAGAGAGTTGAAGCTAAAATCTTTGAAGACTCATGATTATCACATCCTTCTTCACGAGTTGATTCCAATAACAATTCGCCATCTTTTGTCCAATAATGTAAGGGTGGCTGTTATTTGGTTGTGCCATTTGTTTATAGATCTTTGTGATAAGAAGTTTTCCAAGTATTTCTTGCAAAAAATGTTGGAAGATGCCCCATTAATTTTGTGTGAGTTAGAGAAAATATTTCCTCCATCATTTTTCACATGAATTATGCATATGACTATCCATATTCCAACTAAAATACTTCTCGTAGGACCTATTTCTTTTTGTTGGATGTATCCAACTGAAAGAAATATGTACACGTTAAAGTTTTATGTCCATAACAGGAATCATCTTGAAGGTTCTATTGTGAACTATTACTTGGCTCAAGAATGTATGGATTTTTTCTCTATGTATTTATATAATCTTACTACAAGAATGAACAGACCAAAGAGAAATTAAGAAGAACAGTATGAGAAAATTCAACCCATTTTTCCATCACTTACTCAAATAGTAGGAATTCTTGGATCATATACATTGACGAAATTAAGCCTTGAAGAGCAGGAGATGACAGATCACACAGTTTTGTTCAACTGTGATTTGTTCGATGACTACATCTTGTAAGTAAATTGAATATGTATATCTTATATATATATATATATGTATTAAACTATTCCTATTTTTATTTATAGGGAACATAAAGTGATGATAACTAGAAATCATCGTTCTTTATCTTTGAGAAGGAGGGAAACTTTGCATAGCAAAGAGTTTTCTACTTGGTTAAAATTGAAGGTAATAATATTACTGTTTAGAATAATTAAAAAAATATTTAATTAAGTTTAATATTCATTTATATTTCAGGTATTGAGTTTTCCTACTGACTCTGTCTATGAGGAAATAAGATCTTTGACTTTTGGTCATAATACCATGGTTCGTGACTGTAAATCAATTGTTATCAATGGGTCCAAATTTATTATCACTGAATAAGAAAAGAACATGAGAACACAACATGATGGTGTTATGGTTACTACCACAATAGACTATTATGCCAGTGCATCGGATAATAGACCACAATTTGAAAATGTAGGTTATTATGGAGTCGCTGAAAAAATAATAATATTGGATTATTATTCTCATGGACGAGTCATGATGTTGAAATTCCAATGGTTTGATTCGATGATGAGGCATGTCACATTTATTGATGATTTTGGATTTTGAGTAATTGATATGACTCACACTCTTACTACCGATGAACCATATGTATTGACATCAATGGTGAAACAAGTTTTTTACGTCAAAGACCATATTGGACCTGAATTTGATGTCATTATTGAAGCAATTCCAAGACATATTTTTGATGATGATGATGATGGAATTAACACCATACCTACTACCATTGGAAATGATCTATTTATTAATTTTGATGACTCCAATAGATCAATTGTTAGAGTTGACTGTGAACCTGAAGTTGTGGTGGGAAATATATAAAATCATCCATTCATGTTCTCAATTCTTTTGGTTTACCTCGACTTGGGTTGTTAAGGTGGGTACTATTCAAATTGATTTAATATTGATTACAAATATGTTGTATCCAACTTGAATGTTATGTGAATTTTCAATGTTTATTAGTTGTAATTTTATTTGAATTGTATTTTCTAATTTGGAATTGAACTTTATTCAAACCTACGAAACCAACATTCCTAACTTGGTGAACATTTCAATGATTCAACTGTGATGTGTATAAAATTAGTATAACTCTAAGACCTCTCTTTTACATTTTACTAGGTAATGAACATGATGGTTTATATTCTTCTATAAAACATGTATAGAAACCTGCATCATCTACTTGGGCTAAATAAATTAAAATTTTCCTTAATTTCAACAACTTCTTTACCCCTTATGAATCTGGTAGAATCAATGTTCCATGATTTTAATAGACTGATGACACTTAGTAAATAACCATCCTACTAAAAATTAAATTTCTTTATTACATCTTGTATGATTTATTGACTTCATTATATATTTGTTCAAGCTCACCTAAAACAATGGATAGTTAAATTATCCATGAATCCCCCTATTCCCTCTCATTTTTTTGGGTTACACATTAGTTATAATTTTCTAATTACTTCCATATTTGTTTTCAAATGCAAGAAATGCAAACAATTAAAGAGAGGTGATGGAAACAGATGATGGACAACAATCATCACATGACTGAGCTGGGCATTCCACCACTAGTGCCTGTAGTGAGTATTCTATTTAAAAAATATATATTTAAATAATATATAATGTTATGCGATTAATTTTTTTTCCAACATTTTTGCAAGATCCATCTATTAGGTGACATTTATTTGATGAGCAACCTAGTAGTGGTCTCAGTACTCAGGGTGTTCATACGAGGGGGTGGTACGAGAGCTAGACGATCTAGTCGGCGTACTCGATTAGACCCTACCCCTCTCACTGACATAACATCCATACCACATTCTGATCCCAGTGTGTTGTTAGGTACACACGAGATATTTAGGCCTCTCATGTTTTCACCACCCTTTACATCTGAGCCTCCTCACCCGTCTGTACCATATCCGATGATGATTCCCACTCCCCATCCAGCATTCGACTGGCCATCCTTGTCATCTTCTTTTACTTATGCTTCCTTCTCTCTGGGATTTTATATTCCATGTTCTTCGACTCCTGCTCCACCAAAGTCTATCCCTGCAGAGCATACATTGGGACCCACTCCAGCTGTACAGGGTGTTCCTTCAGTTTTTTCGGATCCAGCAATGCCCATTGATCAGACTACCGCATGTATACTTATATAACCCTAAATTTTTTTACACCATTATTTATTTTCATTATAACATGTATTGATAAAATATTTGTTTTTCTTTCATAACAGATATATCTACTGATAGGAGGTAGGGGAGAGGGAGTACACACATGCGTGTGGTGTGGAACTATCGTACATAGTTGATGGTGGACTACAATGAAGATAGTCAAATCATTGAAAAATTAGGGCAGCAATGTTGGAGTTTTTTGGCGATGCTTACCAATACTCTAACATCATTCCTGTCAGCCCGCTCTCATGGAGACAGTTGCCAAATTAAGTCAAGGATAAAGCTTGGGTAGAGATATGGGTAAAAAATCTATTGTATTTAATTCAATATATTATTTTTTGTATTTATATGAATCAATATTTTCATTTCAGCTTCGGTTTAATTTCCCCGATGGTGAGGGTGCATGACCAGCACATCTAAATGATTTAGGTGAGCTTTAGAGAGCTTACAAGCATGAGTTGTATATTGGCTAGTGTGATAGAGTTGGCACAGAGCTAGAGGCGGTCCTCATAGAGGATGACTGTCTAGTATAATAGTATTGACAGATGATTACTCATTGAATGACTATCCAGTTTAAGGTATTAATCACATTAGAGGTATTTAAATGAAAATATTCATGTTTTTCATTAATAATAATTATTGAATTTTATTTAGGAATCATCCGGAAGAAATAAAAAAAACATTGATTCTAAAAAATACCTCCACACATTGGGACATACTACAATTCCATATCATGAGAGGCAACAGGTATGATAGTTTATAATTTTCTTTACGACTTTCACTTTCTATTGCTTCCTTCATAATTTATTCGATTGCTAAATTTGTTATATAATTTTAGTTATGAAATTAATTATCGGTATCCTATTTTTAATTATGGTTTCCTACATTCAATGTCATTTTAGAGGAATAAATCGAATATAAAAGGACGTGTGCCTTGAGAAAAACTGTTTTGCTCAAGTAGAAGGAAGAAAGATGGAAGTGCGGTTAATGAACCGACTCAGTAGCAGATTGTAAGTTTTACTTTGTAGATTTAAAATTTTAATCTCTATTTTGTAACTTAATAATATATTTATATTTATAATAGGCTGCTTTAGAGGCCCTTGATGCCCATGAACCTGAAAATTTTGGGCCAAACGATCACTTACATCAGGTGTTAGGAGATGAGCACCCTGGTAGAGTATGCTACCGACCTGGGAAGAGTATAGTTCCGACGATGTATTAGCCCTCCTCAGGTACGAGTTGTAGTGCCACCGAGTTCTAGAAGGTTAAGGCACAGGAAGAACAGGCAGAGAAAAGGGCCACAGAAATGGCAGAATAGTCTTTTAGGGCAAACACTATATTTATGAAACTGATGGAAGTTTTACGTCCAACACTTCCACCAGAGGCTAGCACATCTTGTGATGAATATATGTCATTGATGCATTCTATATATGGTACACTAGGTGTAAATTCTAGTACTGGTTGAGATGATGGTGAGGAGGAGGCTGAGGCGGAGGAGGAGGGTGAGGAGGAGGTCGAGGTGGAGGAGCAAGGTGAGGAGGAGGCTGAGGCTGAGGACGAGGGTGATGAGGAGGCTGAGGCTAAGTACGAGGGTGAGGAGGAGGGTGTTGAGGAGGGTGGGGATGATGATGGGGACGACTATGAGGATGAGGGTGAGGCTAATGATGATGATGATGATAGTGATAGTGATGAGGGACATATTGATCCGTTACATTTTTGATTGATATTACTGACCTTTGATGTTTATTGATTTGTTGTGCTTGAATATGTCTGATTAGGTAGGTAACATTATATTTATTTTTTTATCTATAAAAAATAAAACTTAACTTGATGATTTGCTATGACTAATTCACCCCTCCCCTGGATAGACCCCCACCCCCGTGGACAGCCCACCCACCCCCGTGGACAGCCCCACCCCACCCCCGTAGACAGCCCGCCCACCCCCTGGACACCCCATACCCCCTTGGACAGCCTCGCCCACCCCCCCGGACACCTTGTACCCCCTTGGATAGCCTGCCCACCCCCCTGGACAGCCCCGCCCACTCTCTGGACAGCCCGCCCGCCCCCTGGACATCCCCCCCATGGACGCCCCCCCCCGTGGACAGCCGGCCCACCCCCCTTGGACACCCCTACCCCCTTGGACAACCCCACCACCCCCCGTGGACAACCCTCCCACCCCTTGGACACCCCGTACCCCCCTGGATAGCCCCTCCCACAACCCTGGATAGCCCTCCCACCCCTGGACAACCCCTCCCCCCGTGGACAGCCCACAACCCTGTGGACATCCTGCCCACCCCCATTGGACACCCCCTACCCCCTGGATAGCCCCACCACCCCCGTGGACAGCCCGCCCACCCCCCTAGACACCCCGTACCCCCCCTGGACAGCCCCGCCCACCCCCTAGAAAGCTCTCCCACCCCCCGGATATCCCCTCCCCCCATGGACAGCCTGCCCACCCCCTTGGACCCCCTACCCCCTGGACAACCTCACCACCCCCGTAGAGAGCCCGACCACCCCCTGGACACCCCGTACCCCCCCTGGATAGCCCCGCCCACCCCCTGAATAGCCAGCCCACCCCTTGGACACCTCGTACCCCTGGATAGCCCCCACCCCTGGAAAGCCCCCCGATCCCCTGGACATCCCCGACCCCCCGGACAGCCCCGCCACCCCCGTGGATAGCCATCCCACCCCCCTGTGGCTAGCCCCTCCCCCCATGGACAACCCTCCCACCCCCTGTGGAAATCCCATCCACCCCCTAGACACCCCCTACCCCCCTGGACACCCTCTTCACCCCCGTGGATAGCCAACCCACCCCCTGGACACCCCGTACCCCCTTGACAACCCCGTCCACCCCTGTGGACAGCCCGCCCACCCCCGTGGATGGCCCGTCCCCCTGGACAGCCCCGCCACCCTCATGGATAGCCTGCCCACCCACCTGGACACCCTGTACCCCCCTGGACAGCCCCCACCTCCGTGGACAGCTCGCCCACCCCCGTGTCCAGCCCGCCCACCCCCTGGACACACCCCTATCCCCTCGACAGCCCCACCACCCCATGGATAGCCCACCCACCCCCTCGACACCCCTCCCCCATGGACAACCCCCACCCCCGCGGATAGCCCACCCACCCCCTGGACACCCCTACCCCTAAATATCCCCGCCACCCATGTGGACAACCCGCCCACCCCCTGAACACCCCATGCCCCCCCTAGACAGCCCCCCACTCCCGTGGACAGCTCACCCACCCCCCTGGACACCCCCTACCCCTGGATAGCCCCGCCACCCCTGTGGACAGCCCCGCCACCCCCGTGGACAGCCCGCCCACCCCCCTGGACAGTCTGCCTACCCCCCTAGATAACCCCTCCCCCCGTGGACAGGCCCCCAACCTCGTGGACAGCCCTACCACCCCCTTGGACACCCCTACCCCACTAGACATCCCTTCCACCCCTGTGGACAGCCCCCCCTAGACACCCCATAACCCCCCTAGACAGCCCCACCCACCCACCCCCTGGACAGCCCGCCCACCCCCCTGGACAACCCCTCCCCCTATGGATAGCCCCACCCCCGTGGAATAGCCCGCCCACCCCCTTGGACACCCCCTAGCCCCTGGACAGCCCCACCACCCCATGGATAGCCCGCCCACCCCCTGGACACCCTGTACCCCTCTGGATAGCCCCGTCCACCCTCTGGACAGTCTTCCCACCCTCTTGGACACTTAATACCCTCTAGATATCCCCCACCCCCGGAAATCCCCCTCACCCCCTCGGATACCCCTGACCCCCCTAGACAGCCCCGCCACCCCCGTGGATAGCCCGCCCACCCTCCTGGATAGCCCCTCCCCCTATGGACAACCCTCCACCCTCGTGGATAGCCCGCCACCCCCTGGACACCCCCTACCCCTGGATAGCCCTGCCACCACCGTGGACAGTGGGCCCACCCCCTGGACACCCCGTACCCCCTGGACAGCCCCCACCCCCTGAACACCCTATGCCCCCTGGATAGTCCCCACCCCCGTGGACAGCCCCCCCCACCCCCGTGGACAGCCCGCTCACCCCCGTGGACACCCCGCCCACCCCCTGGACACCCCCTACCCCCCTCGACATCCCCACCACCCCCTTAGACAACCCACCCACCCCCTGGACACCCCTCCCCCCATGGAAATCCCCCCACCCCCGTGGACAACCCGCCCACCCCCCTGAACACCCCTACCCCCTAGACAACCCTACCACTTTCGTGGACAGCCCACCCACCCCCTGAACACCCCATACCCCCTGGACATCCCCCACCCCCCGTGGATAGCCTTCCCACCCCTTGGACACCCCTACCCCACTGGATAGCCTCGCCACCCCCCGTAAACAGCCCGCCCACCCCCTTGGACACCTCGTACCCCCCTAGACAGTCCCGCCACCCCTGTTGATAGCTCACCCACCCCCTGGACACCCCTACCCCCTGAACAGCCTCCACCACTATGGATAGCCCTCCCACCCCCTGGGAACCCCCTCCCCCTGGATAGTCCCCACCCCTGTGGACAGCCCGCCCACCCCCCCTGGACAGCTCCCCACCCCCTAGAACCCCACCCCCGTGGACACCCCCACCTCCCCTGAACACTACCCCAACACTTGGACACCCCCCACACCCCCCGTGGACACCCCCCACCCCCTTGGATGGTCCCCACCCCCTGTACACCACCCCAACACCTGGAAACCCCCCACCCCCATTGTCAGATGCTCAAAATGTAACTCTGATTATCATTGGCTCTCTGAAATGTGAGTTTCCTCTCACCATTATGAGATATCTGCACCAAAGAAATTGAAATGGGTTAGTTGGAAGAGTGGTTGTCATGTGAAGATTGAAATGGGGAAAACTATGTTGTGGTACATGTCATGGTTGGAATAGTCTGTTGTTTTTATGTGCTATTGTAGGTGTTTTTTTGTTCTATTTTAAGTGTTGTTTATAGGTGTGTTTATAGGTGTATGCAATGGAGGGGATGGGTGGTTGTTGTGCTGTTCTATAAATACACTATACCAATAGTTTTAAACCATTGGTAAAGTGTATTTTGAGAATAGTTTTCACTAATAGAAATTTAAGTTATAGCCACGGATCTATAGCCACAGTTTTATAGATCTGTGGCTATAGCATGTTTATATCCGCAATTTAATTAACAAACCGTGGAAACCCATTCCCCCCCCACAAGTTTCGGGCTCCTTCTCCCTCAATTCAAGACCCTCCTCCCATAGCCTTGGCTCTCCGCGACCTCCTCCTCGCTCAGGCTCTCTGCGACCTCCTCCCCGCCGAACGCTGCCGCTCCTCCCCCGATTCGCGTCTTCCTCCTCCCTCGACCTCTCCGCGCCATCCTCCTCCCTTGACCTCTCTGCGCCATCCTCCTCCCTCGACCTCTCCGCACCCTCCCCCCCCCCACCGAACGCTGCCTCTCCTCCCCCAATCCCCGACCCTCCAAACCCTCATGGCGGTGCGACTCATCTCCCACCTGGAAACCCTTCTCCCTCACTGCAGAAGATGGTTGCAGTTACTCCTTCATGCCAGCTTCTCTCTCAAGAAATTCATACCTATCTCCAGTGATCGTTTGACCATACCTATTCAATTGAGGGTTATTTTCAAGGTTCTACCCCTACTACAAATGTGTTAATGGTATGATCAGTATGGTTCTAGTTCATTAGTCCTTATTAAGAGTCTTCCTTTCATTTATATTTATTACCTTATATTGTTCTTCCCATGATTTTGGTGTTTTTATGGGTATTTGAATATGTAATTTCACAATATCATTAATGAAATCACACTAATAATGTGTATTTTGCGTGCAATAGTTAAAGGACACTTATAGAGGAATAATGCGTATTGATACACACTCTTTAAATGAAGGTATGTCACTAGAATCATTTATTTATGGATTTTAGAAAAATTTCATGAAATCAATGTTTTATTGGGATTTATAAATTTGGGATTATACTTATAGTATGTGATGGTGTGCCATTATTTTTCTACACCACATTTCTCATGGTTTCTATTTTGTTATTCCATATGGTGAGTATTCTATTTTTTTTCAAGTGTAGGACTTTATTTTAAATATATGGCATATATATTTCTAGGGAATTTGAAGAGATAATGGATCTTTGTCATAGAAAATGGTTGTTATAACCTTTGATTTATATTGGATGTATAATTAATATTGGTTGTATTTATTCATTGATTAGTTTAATCCTTTTTATTTTATGAAATTTCTACAAGTTATTTTATATTCAGGTTATTATTTCTATTATTTCGAAATAAATTTATGACATTATATAAATCTATAATTGTGATGGGATATTATTATACTAATAGTCTCCAAAGGATACATAGCTTTCTAAATAGTATATTTAGTTCCACCTTAGTAGAACAGTTATCAGTGGCCCATCATATAGTTCACAAGGTCATGTGAGGCGATGATTTGTTGTGCTATCTAAAAATAATTTTTTTTAACTATAAAATGAAATTATAAATGTGAAGCATTTTTGAAATAAAATTTCATTATAGAAATCATCTTAAAATGAGTTTTTTGAAATAATTTTTTAAAATTGAATTTTGTGATTTTCCATAGGATATTTTAAATATATTTGTTCATAGAACTCATGTGTGCACAGTAGGAATGATATGACACTTTAAATTGTTCATAAATGTGTTTCTTAACCTATTTATTGATATAACATAATGGAAGTTTTTTTTAGAAATTGATTGGTCTTATTAACCTCATGTAGTAGATGCATTATTTATAATGGAAATATTCTCGTGTATTATCACTTTTTTGTTGACTTCCCCATGATTTTTTACTATTATTTTATTATGTATGATCTAAATGTCATGAATTTCTACTATAAGATGGGTTGGTTAGGCCAGGATGAGATTCCCACTGGGTTTCATAATGATCTCACAATCTTGGGGCCTTGGAAGGTTCCCATAAGGTTTTGAGATGGATTTTAGGACTCTTAGGTTTCATGATGACAATGATATTATTCATGGGATTTTAATAAGTATTTGTGAGTTATAAGTCATAGTTTTGATTAGGTCATGGTATGGACATCAGATAGCATGAGAAACATTTTGATGATTGACTGGTGGTGAAGTGTTTCACAATCGACCTTGAGGTTAATGAGTTAATTATTGTAGGTTAGACATGGGTTGTTTTGATTTATGGATTAACCCCAAATTGGGAAGATATTTCCTATATATAATAATCTATACAGGGTATAAAATCTTTGGAAAAGAGAAGAGTGAGTCTCCCCCATTTTAGTTTTTTCATTTTCTAGAATGATATAAATTGTCTAGGTATAAATCCTTTGAGAAGGGTTTTGGTTTAGTGGTATACCATAGATATAGAGTTGACATTTATTAATACCTCATGTATCATAATTCCACCTTTATGATAGTTTGATATTATGGATGACTTTGGGGATCATGATAAAGATCATCAATAGTGAATCCTATTTTCCCTTTTAATGCTTCATACAATGAATATAATATTCCATGTTAATTAATGTGAATCTACCAGTAGTTCTCTTCCTTGTTGGAGAATAGATATATAATGATGAATGATTTAGATCATGGATCAAAGGTTCATTCGACTAATAGACATGAGGTTATATTCTTGATAGATTATTTTTCTCCATTAATGATTAAATTAAGTAAGAAAATACTAGTGGAATAAAATATTAAATGTGAGGATTTTTTATGTTTAATATGATAGATTGGTGTATAACTATAGTGAATGAAAATCATACAATGAGAGCATTCCCTTATGATGAAATTCTATATGTGGGATAATATAGGAGATTCTCAATGGGTAGTATTGTAGATAGTTTGGGTGAAGACTTGTGAGGTGAGATGGATTATAACATGAGATTAGGGTTTTGTAATTTGATATGATAGATTTCCCTTCTCACTAATCATGTTCCTCCCACTTCAATTTTTAGGTTCAATTAATGACGATTCATCTGATCACTGTCATTTTATTAAAGTCTCCCGGGACCCGTTCGTGTGTGTTGCGACAACCAGAGTCAAAAGGCGACTCACCATGTATGAATAGGTAAGCATATATATAATAAGTTCTCCCGTTATATGTATATCTTCCCATGGAATCTCGATTACATATAAGGGGCTAGGTGTGCTTATGTATATATATGGAAAATGCATGCGTGTGTGGGTGATAAAGGGATTATGCATGTGAGAAGATATATAAAGATCATCTTGTGTGTGTTCAAGGCCGTGTAGAAATGTACATAGGGGTTAGGTAGTCCTTATGTATATGCAAAGGTGCATATGCCCGAAGGATGGATGAAGAAGCTTAGAGTTATCGCTGATAAAAGTGTCAAGCGCCGATTGTGGCTTGATTCATCTGAGGTAGGGTCCCTCTTCTAGCCTCTTTAATTCAAGAATGTTTTAAATTTCATGTATTTTCCTTCTTAATTATACTTGTTTATATTAAATTTCAATTCTTGAATAAGTGTTAGTTAAGATAATTGTTTTGTTTGATAAACAAGTCATGGTTTTGTAGTAAAACCCCTCCAACGGAGGTGTGCTGTCTGTGAAAACTCACAATGGTATACCTTGCTTGACATTATTGCATTGATGTTTTCCTTATAATTTATGTTGTTGTTATTCATAAAGCACACATCGTACTTGACCCTTTTTATATCCCTGTAGGGGGTTTTCCTCTTTTTATTAAAATGGTTTTTTGAACCAAAACACCCGTTAAGTGTAGTTAGACTTTTAAGATGGAATTTCCCAAGTAGGCAAGTGCTGTAATGACCAAGTCACCACTAAGATGGAATTGCCCAAGGGGGATACAATATTAGAAATCCTAGTTATATTTAGATTCTAAGTCAATGAAATAAAAATTCGCTAAGAAGGTAAGTAAATGTATCACCATCATAGTGTTTATTGAAGCTAAGGAGACATTTTTATCACTTTTCAATGGAAAATTGTCTATAATTGAATAAGAATTTAAAAGGAGAGTTTTTATGAGGTTGTTATTATAGAAGTGCTCTTTTCACTAGAAAAACTATATTAAACCTCTATGGATGTCAAATATTTATAGTTGGATGTTAAAGATAATAGTATTAAAGAACTATATAGTTCACTTATAAAGGCTAATAAAGTGTATGGAGATTTGATTATAAAGTTACAAAAGGGGAATGAAGAAATGTTAAAATCTCTTGAATATGATATGTATTATCTAAATATATAATGATTGGAGTAAGAGGTGAAATTGATAAATCAAGAAGTCACCCAAGTTGAATCATTACACATTTTTAGGAAAATAAGAGTAGCTACTACACAAACTAATGATGATAATATTACTAACAAAAAGACTCATAATTGTGTAAAAATAACTTTAATTGATCCACTAATTTTTTCACTATAAGCTCATGGAGGAATGTGACAGACTATCCTGATAAATCTATTGTTAATCATGTATATTTATCTATTACCCATGGTTTAAAAACAAATTCTGTACAAATATGGGTGTGATTAAATAATGAGAATCCATCCATATCATCCAATTTGACTATGAGCATGAATAAAATACTTGGATCTCTAAATAAAGCTCATGATCATATTATTGTTGTCCAAAAATAGAAAGCAAGAAAAACCAGATATACTACATACAATAGAAATAGAAGGTGATTTATTTGTCAATAATAGTGATACTAGACATTTGGACAGAAGTATAGTGAATGTTGGCATAATAACGTCATGACTGATGGAAGTGAAGAGGATGTTGGAATAGAGATGAGCTGCCTACACTATGGAAGAATAGTCCAGATCATGGACCATTGAAAATTGGCCATTAAATCCATGACCGATGAAAGTGAGATAAAGTAACAAATGGAATCAATTCAGAAAAGGAATCACATAATTAATTTAATTAAAGATATCCTAGAAGAATAAGAGTAATACTGACTTCTAAATAATGTTATTCTAAATAATACCAAAGATATCCTAGAAGAAGAAGAGTAATACTGGTGCAGGAGGGGGGTGCTGGGGGGCTGGGGGGGAGTGGTGCAGGGGGTGCTGGTGCTGGGGGGGGGGGGGTAGTGGGGGTGTAGGTGTGGGGGGGGGGGAGTGGGGGTGTAGGTGGGGGGGGGGCACTGAGGTCTGGGGAGGGGCTGGGGGGAGTGGTGCAGTGGGGTGGGTGTGTGTGTGGGGGGGGGGGATGAGGGCTGGGGGGGGGGAATTGGGGTGCAGGTGGGAGGGGGGCATGGAGGCATATGTGTGTGTGGGGGGGGGGGGGTGGGGAGGAGGTGCAGGGGGTGGTGTAGGGGGGGGGCAGTGCAGGGGGGGTGGTGTAGGGGGGCGGTGCAGGGGGGGCGGTGCAGGGGGGTGGGGGTGGGGGGTGGGGGGTGGGGTGGGGGTGGTGGGTGGTGGGTGCTGGGGGCTGGTGCAGGAGGTGGGGTGCTGGGGGGGTGTAGTGCAGGGGGGGCTGGTGTAGGGGGATTAGTGCTGGGGGGGCTGGTGCTGGGGGGAAGTGGGGGTGTAGGTGGGGGGGTGGGGTATGCTTCATGGATGTTTTATTTCTATTGTTTATGCATGCACTGATGCGATGATTATTGATATTATGATGAACAATGTGTGTGTTTGTAGCTGTTTTGTGTTGACATGACCACCATAAATTATCAGTCCAATGGGAGTGACTAAATGATGATATTGTGGTAATAATAGAAAGAAATTATAGAATATATAATGGTAATGGATTCATGCATCATTTATCATCACTGATCACATATATATAAGAAGTTGTTATATATCATTTCTTTTCCCACTATTTCCTTATAAGTGGTTTCTTATGATGAGGCCGGTTCTATCCACCACCATTGATGATAGTGAGTTCAACATCAGATTTAGGTAATATTTGTTTGTTTTTTATTCTTTGACCAAATTTTAATTAGGTCTTTTGTGATTTTTTGGTTCTTTATATTTTTATAGTGCTTTCTGAGAGGAGGTGATAATGATGTTGGTGTTTTTATAGGAGATGATGAGGGTCATGATGGTTCTATTGATGTTGATATTGAGGTACATTTTAGATGTAAATTTTATTCTTGGTTTATACATTTAATTTTATCAAATAGTTCTTTTTATTATGATGATATTGATATTGAAATTTTATATTGTTTATATTGGAGATAGTTTGAATTCTTATGATATATATTGTATTATTTTTGAGTTCAGTTTTATTTGGAAGGTGGTGTTTTTTTGCTCGTAGCTAGAGGATGTGAGTACTACTATAAGGTACGACTATTATGGAAGCATTTGGTGATTAAGTATAGTTGGGGTAGGAATAAATTTACATGGTTATTAACTGTGACTATAGGGTATATTTTTCATGGTTTTTAAAGTGTTATTAGAGACTAAGATCCATGGTTTTTAAAGTGTTATTAGGGACCAAGATCCATGGTTTAACCATGGGTGTAGTTAAAAATTACCATTGTTAAGATCATTGATTTATCTTATAATTTCCATGGGATTAACCATGGTATTATACTCTAATTTAAAAGGCTAACCCATGGCCATACGCATAGTACTTCCATAGTTAAAATCATTTCTATACATGGAATAATTCCATGGATTAAAATGCGGAAGTTGAAAACCCCTAATGCAACCGATTTGGTGCAGATCTGGTCATGGGGGGCTGGCAGGGGGTGGGGGGGATGGAAAGGGGTGTGGGGGGATGGCAGTGGGGGACTGGAGGTGGTGAGTGGATAGGGGGGGGGGCTAGCATGGGGGTGGGGGGATAGCAGTGGGGGACTGGAGGGGGGGAATTGGCCGGGGGTACTGGCAGGGGGGTGGGGTGGGGGATGACAGTGGGGGATTGGAGGGGGGAATGGGCAGGGGGATGGAAGGGGGTGGAGGGGATGGCAGTGGGGGACTGGAGGGGGGAATGGGCAGGGGGGGTGCTGGAAGGGGGTGGGGTGGGGGATGGCAGTTGGGGACTAGAGGGGGGGAATGGGTAGGGGGCTGGTAGGGGGTGGGGGGGGATGGCAGTGGGGGGACTGGAGGAGGGAGAATGGGCAGGGGGTGCTAGAAGGGGGTGGGGTGGGGGATGGTAGTGAGGGACTGGAGGGGGAATGGGTGAGGTGGGGGGAGGCAGGGGGAATGGGCAGGGGGGACTGGCGGGGGGGGGGGGGGGGGTGCATGGGGAAGGCATGGGGGGGCTATCTAGGGTGTGTGTTACCATGGGTTTCACCTGTATATTAGTTAAGGAGAAAGATGAATCAATGTGAATTAGTATTGATTATCATGAACATAACAAGATCATGATCAATAATAGGTATATATTTCCCCATATTAATGTTTTTTTATCAATTACGAGGATCCTAATATTTTTCCATGATTCTTATTTAATCTAGATATTTTTAGTTGATGGTTAAAATAGAATACATAGTGAAAAAACCATTCATTCCAGGCCAATACACTATAAATTTATAGTGAATCTATTTTTCCTGACTAATTCCCCTGTTATCTTCATCAATTTAATGAATAGAGTGTTTATAAATTACCTTGATCAGTTTTTGGTAGTATTAATAGATGATATTTATATATATTCTATGATCAAGGAAGAGTGTGAATATAAATTTATGATTTTTCTAAAGACCCTAAGGAAGGATAATATTTATGAAAAAAATTCCAAATGTGATTTTTTGTGCAAAAAATCATTTTTGTAACATAATCTCAAGAAAGGGAATATCAGTGGACCCACTAATGATGAATGTTATTGATCATCGGCCCTATATCATCCATGGTGATTGATATATGTATTTTTATTGTATTGGATAGATATTATTGGTTCTTTTGATATATTTATCATGACTATATATTTCACTCACCAAATTAACTTAGACGAAAGTTATGTTCCTTTAGGATGATGAATGTGAGGAAAATTTTGGGTAATGGGCAGGGGGGACTGGTAGGGGGTGCATGGGGAAGGCAGGGGGGCAGGGTGAGGGGGGAATGGGTAGGGGGGGAATGGTAGGGGGTGCATGGGTAAGGCAGGGGGCAGGGTGGGGTGGGGGGTGTCCAGGGTCTGGGGGGGTCTGTCCTTGGGGGGGGTCTGTCCAGGGTCTGGGGGGGGGGTTCTGTCCAGGGTCTGGTGGGGGGGGGTATGGGAAGGGGCTGGCAGGGGGTCTGTCCTATGTGGGGGGGGGGGGGATGGAAATGGGGGGGGATGGCAGTGGGAGGGATGGCAGTGGGGTACTGGAGGGGGGAATGGTCAGGGTGGGGGTGTCTAGGGTCTGGAGGGGGGAGTGGGGGGGGGGGTGTCCAGGGTCTGGAGGGGGGTACTGGAGGGGGGAATGGGCAGGGGAAGGGGGTATGGCAGGGGGGACTGGAGGGGGGAATGGGCAGGGGCAGGTGGGGTGCATGGGGAAGGTAGGGGCAGAGTGGGGGGTGTCCAGGGTCTGGGGGGGGGTCTTTCCTAGGTGGGGGGATGGTAGTGGGGGACTGGAGGGGGGGAATGGGCGGGGGGGGGGGGGGGGAGGCAGGGGGTGGGGTGGGGTGGGGGGGGGGGGGGGTGACAGGGGTTGGGGTGGGGGAAGGCAGGGGAGGGGGGAATGGGTAGGGGGGACTGGAAAGGGGTACAAGGTGCAGGGTGCAGGCAATGCAGTGCAGTGAAGTGCAGTGCAGTGCAGGGTGCCGATAGTGCAGAGTGTAGGGTGCAGGGTGCAGGCAGTGGAGGGTGGAATGCAGGCAGTGCAGGGTGCAGTGCAGGCAGTGTAGTGCAGGGGTGCAGTATAGGGTGCGGTGCAGGGGTGCGGTGCAGGGTGCAGTGCAGGGTGTTGTGCAGGGTGCAGGTAGTACAGGGTGTTTTACAGGGTGTTGGACAATGCATGATTTAGTTTTCATTCATGTAGTTTTTTTTATGTTTATGTGTTATGACTATGAGGTACATAATATCATGTACTTTGGGAATGTTTAACTTATGAATAAGGTGTTGGTATCTTAACATATAGATGAGTTTTGGTATATTGTGGGCACTCATGTATGATTAACCAGGTGCAGGGTATCGTGGAGTATAGGGTGCAAGCTGTGCAGTTCACTATCAGATTCAAGTAAGGTTTCTTCTATTTTTATTCTTTGGATCAATTTTAATTAGGGTTTTTGTGGTTTTTGGGTTCCCTATCTTTTTGCAGTGAGTTTTAGATCTCGTTGAGGACAGTGAAGCACTACATGACTAGGATATCCTCTCAACCTGTGGGTATGAGGCCTTCTAAAAGTTCATCACAAGGACCGACTCCTTGGTTTAGTTTGGGTCAGGTTAGGTTTTCTAGGTTATTTTTTATTGGGTTCATTTTTTTGGTTTATGTCAATTTTAACAGGTTCATTTTTTTCAATTTGGGTCTATTTAGTTCAATTAAATTAATTTTAGATTCAACCAGGTATATTTCATTCGCTTCATTTTTTTCTTGCTCAATTACGCTTTATTGAAGTCAATTTTGATTGGTTTGATTTAGTTTGGTTACATTATTTTCAGTTTGGTTCAGTTTCATCTTTTTCAAAACCATTTGGTTTGGTTCCACTCTACTCAATTTGGCTTGATGATGTTTGATTTAGTTCTAATCATATTAGCATGTTTTTTATTAGTTTAGTTCATTTGACTG
Organism: Viscum album; assembly: GCA_963277665.1. Taxonomy (NCBI): domain Eukaryota; kingdom Viridiplantae; phylum Streptophyta; class Magnoliopsida; order Santalales; family Viscaceae; genus Viscum; species Viscum album. The sequence goes on along the minus strand of OY728159.1, from coordinate 286,710,140 downwards.
GAAATTTTTGTATCATAGCCATATTATCATGTTTTTGGTTTTCGCAATTCAATTGACTAGTGTGTTGGGCAGGTTAGGGGGGTGTAGGGTGGGGGGCTGTCCGGGGGGGGGGGGGGGGGTCTGTCGAGGAGGGGGGTGTGTAGGAATGGGGGGGGGGGGGGTCTGTCTAGGAAGGGAGGATGGTGGGGATGTAGGGGGAGTGGGGGGTGGTGCTGTCCAGGGAAAGGGAGGGGGTGGTGACAGGGGGAGTGGTGGGTGGTGGGTAGGGGGTGTCTAGGGGGGGATATAGGTGGAGTGGTGGTGGGGGGGCTCTAGGGGGGAGGGGGGCTGTCCCGGGGAAGAGGGGGGGCTTCAGGGGGAGTGGGGGGGGGGGGATGTCCAGGGAAAGGGAGGGGGGATGTCCAGGGAAAGGGAGGGGGGCTGTAGGGGGAGTGGTGGGGGGGAGGGGGTGTTCGGGGGGGGGGGGGGTGTCCGGGGAAAAAGAGGGGGATATTCAGGGAAAGGGTGGGTGGATGTGGGGGGGGGGGTGTCCAGGGGGAAGGAGGGGGGCTATAGGTGGAGTGGTGGTGGTGGTGGTGGGGGGGGGGGGGCTGTCCAGGGGGAAGGAGGGGGGATGTCTAGGGGGAGGGGGGTGGTGTCCAGGGAGGGTGTGCAGTGAAGAGGGGGCAGGGGGTTGGTGTGCAAGGTGCAGGGGGGTGGGGGTGCAAGGTGCATGGAGAAGTGTGTAGGGGGGTGGGGTAGGGGAGGTGTGGAGGAGCAGGGGGTGGGGGTGCTGGTGTAGGGTGAGGAGTGAGGGCTGTCTAGGGTGAGGGGGGTGTCTAGGGGGAGGGGGGTGTACAGTGAGGAGGGGGCAGGGGGGGTGCAAGGGGCAGGGGGGTGCAAGGTGCAGGGGGTGGGGTGCAAGGTGCAGGGGGAAGTGTGTAGGGGGGGTGGTGCAGGGGAGGTGTGCATGATCAGGGGGTGGGGGGGGGGGGAGGGTGCTGGTGTAGGGTGGGGGGAGGGGGGAGTTGGTAGTGTCCTCCCAACATCCAGCACGATGAACCATGTTGGGTTTTTTTATGCAGTGGAAAGGCCTATATCCATGGTTTTAAACCATGGATAAAGCCCTATAGCCATAGTTTTATGAACCATGGACTTTATTGGCATGGCTATAGGGATGACCCCATAGCCATAGTTTGAAAACTGTGGCTATAGCGTTATAGCCACGGTTTCAAACCGTGGCTATAGGCTCTGACCTATAGCCATGCCAATACCAGCCACAGTTCATGAAATCGTGGCTATAACCTATAACAACAATTCATGAAACCATAGCTATAACCTATAGCCATGGTTTTTGGGCCTATAGCCATGATTTAAAACTGTGGCTATAGCCTAAATTTCTAGTAGTGTTTACCAGCAGTTTGAATAAACTTTTGGTAAAGTGTATATCCAAAATATTTTTACCAACAGTTTTAAAGTACCGTTGGTAATACTATATACCAACAGTTTCTAAAATGTTGGTAAACTATATGTAAACTATATATCCCAACAATTTATTAACCATTGGTATAAATATACACTAACAGTTTATATAAAACTATTGGCATACTGAAGGTTACACTACCATATACCAACGGTTTGATAATAACCGTTGGTATAGGAATTTCACAATGGCATACTAACCAACGGTTTGAAAAACCATTGGTATATAGTATACCAACTGTTTTGATTCCTATACCAATGGTTTGAAACCGTTGATATATATTGTATTTCTAGTAGTGAGTTGTCAGGGCGAAGTTGCCCGACTTCCAAATTCGCACCCTGCCCGTGTGTCTGACTATGCCAACACTAAAAATCATACTTTAATATAACCCAAATAAATAATTCGTCCGAGACTCACTCAAACCCCAACAAAGTTTATTTAAGGTAGAAAATAATTAAAATGAAAGAGTCACATGGGTTGGGGTGTGACAATTCTCCCCACCATAATGCTTTCCACCCCCAAAAATCCACAACACTTTCCAACTGATTGATCATCACTTAAGGATTCCACATAAACAAGATCCAACCTCTTAATCCAATGACATTCCATAGACCACCAATGGGACTTAACCCTATTGCTCGAAAGAAATTACTAGTAGAGGGGATTCCAGAACAGACACCTCATCATAATAATTCAACTATCACCCGATAACGATTTAAGAGAAAGCCCAAAGAGATGGTGGGTCTCCTCACCATAAAGTACCAGCCTATACACGGCCAAACGAAAATCCAACTTGAACCCAAACTGGTCCTTACCTCAGTTAAAAGGAATATAGTAAGAACATTTAAACCACTCACTCTCATCCGAAATGGATAAGAGTTGAACCGAAAACTCTTCACAAACCAAAGACCCTCACCCCATGGGCGGTGAAGGAGGGCCCAAGGATTGGATCAATGAAACCACAAAGAACAACTACTCATGAACCATCACTTCAGGATGGAGACAAACCAAAGCCGCCACTAATTCACATGGGTGGTATACACAAGGCCACTAATCGACAACTCGTATCCAAAAAAGAACAATTACTGACATTGCGTGAGGGACAATTCCATCACTCTCTTTGCGACAAGAGGAAATTTACAATGATATAGAACCATAATAGAAACACTAAAACTATCTCACTGCACGATAGAGGCACAACCTTAACTAAGATCATTAAAATTCCCCAGGGTTCCTGACTATGCGCCGACTTCACTCTGAGGCATTTTGGCTAGAGATCTGATGGATGAAGCATCTCCTACCTCGCAGTCAGGTTCTGATAATCCAAATAAGAAACACACATCTTTTGATCTAACAAAATAAAGGACATGATTTTGAAATGAAATCCACACTGGCATTGAAAACTAGAGTTCATCAAAAGACCCATGACATTCCCATACATTTAAAAACCCAAAACACCATCAGTACACTGAAATGATAAGAGATCCCTTACACTGGAATAAAACATACACATGAAACTTTAAACAAAAACCCAAAAACACATCACTTCTGATAACTTCCTCCATGATTTTTTCTTGCAATGCCTCGAAAGAATCATTGTAAGTGACCCAAACATCCAAAAGCATGACAATAATTGGGAACGAAAACTTCTTGTGACCTAACTTGCCACACTGATAACACACAAAGATCTCTCACTCCGAAGAAGTTGATGAAAGATACCTAGGCCTTTTGATTACATGACTTGCTCCATCCACTTTCAATCGCTTACTCATCTTCTTGTTGGAAGTCTCCCCATTGCTCATAGGAATTGAAGGAGGGAAGAATACCTTGAGAACTCCCGCCATAATAGCTTCAACGTGAAAATCTTGTCTCACCACATAAGCAAACAAAGTTAGGTTGTACATTGACACCTTCAATTACAGATCGGGATGGAGGCCTGCCTCGAAACGCCATGCCTTCATGGAGTCATCTGTGGTGTACCCCAAATAATAAGGGACTAGCTCTACAAATCAATAAAAATATTACAACATGGATCTGTCACCCTATTGCAGACAACACATCTCCACCCCCTTTCTCACCCTTTCTTCCTCAGAGAAAAACTGACAAATGAACAAAGCCTTAAAAAACTCCCAAGTAAGCTCTTGACGTGGCATGCCCTAAGACACTAACTTCCACCACATCCATGGCGAACCTTCAAGCATGAAGGTTGAAAACTTGACCTTCAACAAATCGAACAACTCAATGAGGTTAAAGTCCCTTTCAATCTTCCACATCCAATCCTCCACTATGGAAGGGTCTTCTTGACCATAAAAGAGAGGTTGATCTAGATTCCGAAACTCAAGCATAAAATCCTTAGGTTGATCAACCATACTATGATCACCCATAGAAGCTTCAAGGGGATAACCACTAGACAAGAAAAGTCAATAACCCAATCAAGGCCAACTCAATAAATAAAAATCCTCAAAATCAAATACCACATAAGTGACAAGCTCTAAACACAAGAAAAAAATCTATCATAACATAAAATATTTTCTCTTTGAAAACATCTTTAATTTAAAACAAGCTTGGTGGGTTAAACCATCTACATCGGTATTCTTTAGAGTCTCACTCACATGCATGTTTCTGTGCCACCCTGGGTATCCATCCCCCATACCAGACATCTGTTCATATTGCAACATATCACTATGCACATGAGCACCCATAGAAACACCAAGGCCAAAACAAAGCAACTTTATTTTCAAAAAACAAATCATTCATCCCATTTCCTTTAAAATAATCCTCAAATTAAATATATCATTTCAAAAAACCATTTTTTTTTCAAAACCAACTTTTTATGATTAAATCAACTTTCAAAAGTCATAGGAGACCCAAAAAAACTCAAACAAGGAACTAGTGTTGGTGGGTGACTTGACCATATAGTTGGCGGCCATATTCCAAACACATCACCGACACAGAGAGCCTTTTAGGACCATGCCCCTAACTCCACATGGCTTGACAGGCCATGCGACTCATGAGTACTATTATCCCAACTCCCCTTGTCATATCCCAATCACAAAACATTCCATAAAAACCAAAAGAAACTAGTTAAACCAGACTTCCCATAGAAACTCGAGGATCAGAACAAGAAAGAGTTCACAATGCTCTTCCCGCACCTACCCCTAAAGTCCCAAAAATCCTACTCCATATATCTTGACATCCCAAATTACAAAGGTCACTTTGAAAAGTGAGGTCTTCTAAGAGCCTACCTAGCTCTGATACCATTTTTTCATGAACCAACCCAGGTCGACCCTGAACCGATCACCCAAGCCAATCCACAGTAAGGCCCGAGAGGCGTTCTTGATCATCTCGGGCTGGAGACAAGCACCAGGACATCAGCAGAAAACAAATAGTAATGATTTATCCCAAAGAAAATAAATAAAGAAACAAAAATAATAAATAGCAGTGAAGAATAAATAAACCAAATAAAACGACTAAACAAGAACAAAAGAAAATAAAACTAACCAAAATTGACATTCGAACTAACTCTGTGTGACCCCATGGGTTACTCCATGAATCAATGATCAAGCATTGCCCAAGGCAAGCACACCCAATCTGGAGCCTGAAAAGACACTAAAAACAAAAAAGAACTATAAGCGTGAGTATTAAAACTCAGCATGCTAGCCCAATATCTATTCCCAATGCACTGCCTTTAAAATAAAAGAAACACCATTTCAAGTTTTAAATACAATTTATAAAAGTAAGTTTTCTGACATATTTTACTTAAAAACAAAGTACAAACCATTACCCTTAACCATTTCCAAATATATATTATTTTAATTAGTGTTAATGAAATTTTCAAAGGGAAAGTGGTGTCTACATTTCCATATTTATACAAAGAAGGTAAAAAAATTTCATTTGGAAAGCATTTCTAGAAACCTAATCAAAACCATCTCACCACTTTCCAAGAAAAACAATACATAAAGATGCACAATAGGAATCACACAGCAAGGGAAATGTAGGTATACATACAAGCATCATAATCACTACTGCAAGAAACAAAAGAAAAATAGACATGGGTGAACCTAAGAGATCAAGAATAGTCCAGAAGACACCAATACATGAGACCTCATCCTCGTTGACATGTCACACATGATGAAATCCAAATGCTCAAAATGCTCGACCATCCTTTCTTAGGAAGGCCGAGGGAAAATCCCATAGTGATGAACCCAAACATATCCGCCTACTATGGGCCACTGGTTAGTACCATAACCTACCTGTGTGAAAATCATTCTCAGAATATTCTCTCATTATTCTAGGTTCCCATGTATAAAGGATTTAAAAATGGGGCGAGCCAACTGATTCCAGCCGAACATCCAATCGAAGTATATATAATAATAATGCATAACAGGACTCACCCCAAGTCTCCCCTAGGACCATTCTCATGCCTTAAGATAAAATAATTATAATGGGTTCCAACTGAAGAACCCTAACAATGGATTCCAAGAATCACCTAACAAGGACCTCTCATCCATTTCATACAACTGAGGCAGAGGAAAATACAACGGGGGTTTTCATAATAAACACTTTTCACAAATTTCACGAAATGGCCAAAAAGGCCCTTAGAAATTCATAAACAAAATCTTATCTCAAAATGCAAACACTTTTTCAAAAGTGGGATCAAGCACTATAACTCCCCAACCCCAGAATCCCAGAGTTGGTGCATTATTTTAATACATTGGCATGATTACAAGGAATCATGTCCCGAAGGACCGATCAGTTTAGTAGTCTTGGAAAATAGATTACATACATGAACGTTACATTATACATTCAAACATAAAACAAAACATAAATAATCCACTGATAATTCCATTATTCCACTAGCTTAACCCTTCATATCAAACATAATACACTTCTTGGAATCTTGGGAAAACAAAATATAAGAAAGGGGTGATCTCAGATGCTCAGTAAGGGTAAATAATTTAGCGGAAGCTATAAACTTTTAAGGAAAGTTGTGTAATAAAAAAATAGCCTTTTAAACATAAAATTCAACATAATATGAATAAAATAAATCAAAAATTACCATATAAACATGCAAATTAATATTCTACTAGTTGAATAATCACATGTAATAATTAATTTCATAACGAGGGAATGCCTAACGTCAGACATCATTACCACATAGTCAAGGCCTCGTGCCAAGACTACAAATATTTTTTTTGTCAAGGACTTATGCCAAGACACTAGTTTGTCTCATGAGACCTACCGATGCATCGAGGTTCTATAGTGGGATCGACCCATCACTTACTAAGTCCACTTCATTCCTTATATGAAAATGTTGAAACATAACATAAACATTCGTATTAAAACTAGCATACAAAATGTCAATACTTCAACCAAAAACCATGAAGGGTATAAAAATAGTACATCCACAGTCAAACATATCATAAATAATTTGATACAATATGGAAGATTGTATTATAATAAATCAACCTTAATCAAGAATAATCTCCTGTAAAGAATGTTGACATAGTTGAAAATGACCAGTAAAACTTTTTGAGAGAAATATCCCTTTTTTCAAATCATTTAAAATTAACACATTTATAAAAGAATTAATTTAAAATAGATTTTTGAATCAAAGTGTCCCATACCACTTTGAAATTTTTTAAAGGAATTAACATTTTAAAACAACCATGTCCATATAAATAAATCCTTAAAACCATTTTGAAAACATGGACATTAATGAGAAATATTTAGAAGAATAAATATTTAAAACATTTAAAATGATGTTTTAGTTAAAAATTATCTTAAAAGAATCATTTTGAAATATATTTTATGAAACATGGACATGGATAATAAATATTTCCCAGAAAATACTTACACATAAACAATCTTAGATAATAATAAGATTGAGGAATTAACCCTTACCTTGCACTTTACTTTGGTAGAGGGTACATTTAACCTCCTGTATAATGACCATAGTATGTTATTAAATTATACTAGAACCATATTAATATTTATTATATCGTACATGATTCATTCATGACTTTATACTACCCATTTAATAATGATTTCCACGTTAAATTAACATTTTAGGTAATAATCACTTTCTTTATCATACGTGTTTTAACTTGTTATTCTTGATCGTATCATTTAGATCATGATTTAAATACTTACAGAATATAAAACATGATTTATATATAATATATATTTAGAATATAAATATGTATAATAAATAGATATATGAAATGGAAAACACCGTTTATGGAGACGGTAGGCCGTACATACGCATAAATGTTGTTTCCGTTTTCATATCGTAATGAACGGAAGTAAGTGAATAAGATATATGTAAGTACATATATACATAAATACATACATATATACATATATATATCCAGTATCATTATAATTTCATATATTACATACTTATTAATAATATATATTTTTATAATCATCGTTGAATGGTGAACCTGGAAATGAATCTCATCACGTCGTGGAGACGGTAAGCCGTATGTACACATGAGCGGCGATATCATTTACTTAATGATTAAAAGGTGTGGAATTGGATGATATATTAATTGTACATAGAAATTAAAATGTTATTTTCATTATTTATATACACATTACTCATCATTATATCCATCCAAATAACATAGTGTTGAATAACAAATTACACCACGACATGGAGACAGTAAGCCGTACGTACGTGCACATGGTGACATTATCATTCATAGAATGGATGGAATAATGAGTATGGTTTTACCATATTTATAATAACATCACAGTATGTATAAGTTAATGGAGTTATTATTTTGGTATGGATATAACAAAGAAAGAGAAAGTGGAAGAAGAAAAGAACTTTGAAAGAGGTGATAAAATAATTACCTCTTATTTGGGTGTTTCCTTTTGATTTGAATAAAATGTCTCCTTAGGTTGGATTTATGATAAAGGGAAGGCCTATAGGTTGAAGTAATGGAAGTTTTGAGGATATCTGGGTAGGGTTTGGATGATCCAAATGGATTTGGAGGTGTGATTTTGAGAGAAGGGGAAGTACCCTTTTATAAGAGAGGTGATGTTCACTTTAGGAAAATTTTGAAATATTATTTTATTATAAAATAATTTTTGATTTTTAATGGCTCCAAATTGATTTATTTTGAAGATAATATGGGTATGGGTCGAAATCCTCTCAACCAATAGGTTTTAGAAAATTTTAGGTCACCATATTAGCCCAATCTTTTAGATTTAACTCTTAGTTAAATAGTTTAACTTTTACCATGTCCTCTTGTATTATTATAATAAATGGTTAATAAACTTACTATAAAAAGACAAGATAACCCCAAGTGGTTAATTATTGATATATCTAACCTTATCTAAGTATTTTGGATGAACCTTAGATTTTTAGAAACTAGTACCTCGCCCGTGCATTCGCACGACACTATAAATCAATTTTTATTTTCAAAAGGGATTCATATTTTAAAAATTTAAAAATAAACATTAAAAAATATTTGTTTTTATAGAAGTTAGTGGTAGGTAATATTGAAACATTTAGAAAATAGAGACATAATTTTAATAGTAGAAAACATTAATGATTAATGTGAAGGAATGGTAATTCATTTTGACCATGGAGAAATAGAAATCATGAGTTTTATTATAATTTAAATAAAATAAAATAACATTGAATATCGAAATTTTATCATTGATATATTCAATGTCAATAGGGAAGAAGAGAATAATGGATGAGGGGAATACCTGAAATTTGAGTATTTTTTTAATAAAAGTGGTGACATGAATTGTTCACCTAATTCATGCATCAAAATACTTTATTAAAAATAAAAATTAGCAGTACAAACATGAGGTGCAATGAATTTACACCAGCATAGATCGATAGAATTACAAACCAAAAAATACACTGAGAAAAATCCAAAAAAATATCAAGAAGCAATAATTGATTAAAACAACCTGCTATCAACTATTCCATGACCTCCAAAAAGGCATGTGATTTCCATAGGGACTCCACCAATCCAGGTATAAAGGGAAGAAAATGCCTGTACAACTTTGCTTCTCTATCAACTTGAGCCTTATCCTTTACGATGCTATACAGTTTTCATTGTAAAATGAAGGCTAAAATTCAACCTGAGATAGTCCTTAATACACTAAAACCACCATTTATAAATGAAAACCAGTAAAAGGTTTCATGAATAAGCTGTTTAGAATGTTGTCTTGCATTATAATATCACCTCCACATAATTCAGTGCAAGGTTCCAGCTTAGATAAAACCACATGTTAAAAAAGTACTCAAAAACTACTATTCCAACATGATTCATAGAATCCAATATTCATACAGCACACACAAACAGAGTGATACATCAGGATCATCCCAGCCTAGTCGGTCATGCACTGCCCAATGATAGTCATGCACTACCAGAAGGAATAAGTGAAACTAAAAAAGGAGGTCATACCAGTGGAAAATGCAATCCAAGAAGCCTGTACAGGAGCTAGTCAACCATGCCAATCCTTCCCATTATTCAAAACTGAAACCTCAAGAATACATCCATACACTTCCATAAAGATGTGAAATTGATAACCAGAAAATATAGGGCATTCTAGTGGAGAAATTAGCCCAGGACAACTAGAAAAATATCCCATCGTCAAACAAAATAGAGCAGCAACTCCAAGATAGCATCAAGACCTCAAAGAAGATCACTGAAGAGGGTGAAAAAGGAAATCTCTAGGGAAAGAAATCTAAGACATTAAACAAAGCATAAAAAACAACGAAATCATGAAACACAACATCATGGAGGTAAAACCCAAAAATTATTCACAAACAGGAAGAAATCCAGTTCACAAAAAGCCTATAAATCCCTCAAAGACCTGCTAGCACAAGTAGACATCCCATATCCATTGTCAATCCTTGCAGTAGTGAAAAATTATGACAAACAAAACCATGTAATCTATTTTGTGTATAGGGGATAGTAATCAGAAACTAAAAACATGTGAAAAAAACATGTTCAAACAATATTTCTTAAACTGAAATAAAGTGTTTGTGTTGTAAATAAAATATGAATTGATAATTTGAAAAGAACATAAGAATTAACTTGTGAGTATTACCTCTCCATTGCACTGTAAAATTTCAATCATATTCTTCAGTCTTTTTGTTTGTGTTTTCCTTCATGCGGGGATACAGTTCATTGGAATTTATTGTTGTTTCTGTGGAGTCTTGAGATGTTGCAACGTTTATTTGGACCTAATCATCAGCATAAAAATCAATGAACATATATTTATACAAAATGAATTGACATTAAATAATAAGTACCAAATACTATTGAAAATTAAAATCATATAACCATAAATTTGATGGTTAATAGTAGCCAATTGAGAAGAAGAAATGCATTGTATGTATTAATCATAGAAAAAAATGAAAATGACATGAAAAAATGATGTCTTGTTAGTTCCAATGTTATCATGAAAGTAACACTCAATGAAGATAAAGAACATATATCTGAGTACAATAAATAGTTTTACCCGTTGTAAGAAATCCATTGTTACTGTTGCAACATGCTCCTAATGTTCCACTTCTTTTATTTTCATGTCATGAAAGGAAAAATGAATATTACAATAATGTGGAGTTTTTTTCTAAAAAATTAAAATGGATAAATTAAAAATAGTAGTGCCTGGTTATGTTCAATTCTAATACAACTCTTCAATACACGTTGAGAAATTGTAGGCACATCATAATGTAAGAAACATTTAGCAGAATCATTATGGGAAATGCAGTTCTCAAAAAATGATGTCAAACAGATCATTAATACACCTATCAACAACAGGCAGATATTATGTTCAAGGCATCAAAACTTCATTAAAATGCTAGTAGTCAAATATTAGACCTACAATAAAATAAATCACACCACAAATATTAATTAGCGATGTTATAATATCCTTAATTACCTATAGAAAGCGTGTCATCACTACCATTCCCACAAGTTCACCCATTACAAAAACATAAATTCTTCTATGATTATATTACGTACTCTTAAAAACATGATGCACAATGACAACATAAAATTAGAAACATAATCGAACATCATCTCCTACCATACTAAGATTCGGGGTTTTGAAGATTATATTTTCAATATTAAGTAATCAAACTTCATATCTTATAGAGATTCATTCAGTACATACTAAATCCAGATATAAAAATATTTATAGATAAGATGGTCTACATTATGTTGTTTTAATATATATTAAAGAAATTTTGTAAGATTTAATATTTGTTTACTACTACAATATGAGAATAAAATATATACAGTGAAGATATTAGTGTGACTAAAAAGACTATTCATGGATGGATTGGATATTCACCACATCTTGAGACTTAAATATTTATTACAAATAGAATTCTCTATTGGTTACTTAATATAGACACTGCTCTAAATGTCCTGATTTTTTGCTCTTAAAATGATTCATTGATCTAATAAAGTACATGATCCACTTCTTGAACAAATAAAATGATCCAGTACTGAAAAAATGCATGATTCACATGCTCAAACTTGTTCCACTGCTCTAAAAAATTATCCATTACTGAAATAAAATACATGATCCACTAATCAAAGAAAATAGAAGACACTATACTATGTAAAAATATTTACTGCTCTAAAACATGATAATTAATATTTAGTAAAAGTAATTGTAACTATTAAGATTTGGATGTTAAATGCTTGACGACCAATAAGAAAACATTTATAGAAAAAAATCTATTGTTGTACCTGGTTTTTTAGTTGTGAGGAGGAGTAATAGTGGTCAAAGAACATGTAATAATCCAAGATATGAGGATGTACACATTCATCCAATATATTTACCTGCACATACATTAATGTTTAAGAAAACATACTATGTGTGACTAAAATGGAACACTTTAATAAGCAATCAAGAAATATGTATAAAATATCTATAAAAACACCTTTTTTCACAATAGGGATACAATTCGATAAGAAATCCATAAATATAAATGTATAACTAATAGGGAAACACATACATATAAATAATCTCGAATCATTTATGCTTCAACCTATAAGAAATTCTGTAAAGTTTAGTCCAAGGTAATAAGGATGAATTTCTCATGTAATAAATATCATCTTGAATAAATACATTTGAAAAAATGTAGGATAATATATAAGAAATAAATTATTATTTTCATAATAGAGGTTTGAATTACATGAATGAAATGAACATTGAAATCTACATTTTAAATTTTGTTAATTATAATAAACAATGTTGTAGTTGAGGGCATAAAAAAGTTAACGACAAACCATATAATAAATGGATATATTGCAGAACATATTATGTTATAGTAAGAACATAATACATATAACTAACACAAAATATTGAGAACAATAATCAAAATAATGACCAAATAATATTTAATTCAAGCCAAGTCACCTTAAATCGAATTAAAAGAAACTAATAACTGATGAGATTTCGGTGTGCTGCCATACTACATATTGGTGGTCACTACTTGTTAACGTCCATTCTCAACCATCCAGACACCATGACCCCTCTCCCATATTTATGCGCACCTTATCCAGAAGAAAACCATTTAAATAAAATGTCAAAACACACATCTTCAATTACAAATCCAGAAACATTCATATGGAAGAAGTTATTATAAATGACAAGTGAAAAAATCATTTTTTGATTAGTTTTCTCAAATGGCACCCTAATTAACCAACCAATAATGAAGCCATATTTTAGTGCGGTAATAATATCAAGGATTATAATCATGTGAAAAATAGGGTTAAGAAGTTAAATACATAAGGAAAAGGCATTAACCAATAGAACACTATCTATTTGAACATATATTCTTTAAAAAAACATGTCAAAACAAAAATGGGAAATTCATTTAAATAAAAAAAGGTTTATGATACTACATACAATAGAACGCACTAGCTGAATGGGATAAAAACATTGCATATCTATAGAATATACCATAATAGACCGTGTAAGAAGATTTATTACCCCTTCCACTCCTTTTCCCTTGCCTAGGCATGGCCGATGCACCCCCATATTTGGAAGACCTGCTTAATCTTGAACACTAAATCAAATAATATTAAACTATTTCACATTACAGTAGACAAACAAATAATGAAAAAGTGAGATTTGGCACTTAGGGGGGCCAAAAAGCAGTTTTTCAACATTTAAACCAAAAAATAAACCATTAATAGAAATTCTAAGCCTGTGTAAGCGATTTAAATTTTATTGCATTCTCATTTTCAAAAAAACATGAAAAAATATCTAAGAAACTATAATTTCCATTTTCATTTTCTAAAAAAGTTTTTCCATATATATAATTTATTACATTTTTGAATATATTTTTGGAAAATGAAAACAGAAAACTTTTTTATAACCACACACAACCTAAATTGTTAGAAACCAAAAATATATTATAAAATAAATTTAGATAGCTTAAGAATATAAATACAGTCCACAAAACCAAAAATAATAATTCAGGTGGTCAAATTTAATGATTCCATTACATGTAAACAAACATTTAACTCTATGAAATATAACATCTTACTCTAACATCACTTCCTCCTTATGTCACACATATAGGCTTAGAAATTATGTTGTAACTTTAAATGCATGTGCATGGAAATGGATTGGAATTATTCTACTTAATATAGTAACAAAACCTAGATAAGGTGGAGAGAGAAACAACACATTAATTGGATTAAAAGAATACTAATCCATGTTAACTGTATGTCAAGTACTCTACAAGCATATGATTAGATTTTTATTATCCTTTTTGAGAAATAAGAGTGTATCAAATAAGTAATTTTATAATTAAATCAGGGGGTATGTAAAGAATAACTAATATAAGAGGCATTAAAACAATCTTTTTACTACAGTGAATGTTATTACCTATGATCATTGACATGTTTAAACAGAGCAGGTGATATAGAAATGCATGTTTATACCATTCCATGTTTGGTTCAAAATTGAACATGAAAACAATGTAATCCAAAAATACCAAAAAAATAAAAATAAATGGAAGCATAGTGAGAACAAAGACATTCAAGAAAATTGAAAACATAAAAAAGACCAATTATCAGTGATTGTGTTTTTCTTGACTTCATGAAATGTGCTTGAAAAATCAAGACAACCACTTAATGAATTTTTGAATAATATAGTGAAAATGAATCTGAATCATTAGTCTCTATCATGACAACTGTATCAGAGAGTTTTAACTTAATTAGACAAATCTCACTATTTGATAGCTTCTCAGAAGAATAAGACATGAACAAAGAGTACTTTTGATTTAACATGCACCTTGTGGATGGAAATACAACTGCAAGGAGAAAGGACACATATTGGGCAGTAATAATCAAATCCTAGGAAGGCCCATGATAGGAACATGAATTAGGGAAGTAAAGAAAACATAGGATTCAAAATATTCAGATGGATCATGTTGAAGGGAAAAGGCAGACTTCTAAGGTAAAAGATAAAAACTCTTTTATACCAACATACACCCTAAATTGATAGGCACAAAAAACATATTATAAAATAAATTTGGAATTATTTCGGATACAAACACAATCAATAAAAGTGAAATCAATACTCTAACAAAATAAACAATATGTGGATATAAAAACTTTTATAATAAAATAATTATAATAATTTTTGAAATTCCATAAAAAACAATTAGAAATATGTAAAAATACCAAAATACATAATTTAGAATATGAATAATTACCTAAATACTCTTCTTTCTGATGAAAAATTGATGAGAAAAATAATCAATTTGTGTACACATACTAACTTTAATGTGGTGGTACACATCAGCCATTTTCATCGCATCTCTTTATAATGGAGCTCCCATGTAAATATGTAATGCTGCTCAATATATATCAAATAAAAAATGAATATAGTGAAATTAAAAGGTGAATACTAGAGAAAATTTTGACAGCGGAGATAAGGAGACAAAATTACTGTATGACTGATGCGTCAAGTAATGGGATGAAGATTTGCAATGGGGTAATGTCGGAAATTACTACAAAAATATGATTAGGAAAGAATACATAAAAGTAGAAAACATATTATTAATGAGGAATGGAATCAGCTTAGAATAATTGAAATTAGATTAAAATATATGATGCATGTCATTGTAGGAAAAACGCATGAAAAAAATAAACAATAATTAGAAATATGTAAAAATAACAAAATTCATAATTTAGAATATGAATAATTACCTAAATATATGATAAACACACCAGAATACTTTCTTCCATTGTTTTAGTTCTTCAGTTAGCAACTGGAAAGTAGCATCAATATCATCTTCCCCTGTAAGAAATACCACTCCATCAACCATGGACTCCTAAATAATAGTATGATAAATAAATATAAAAGATTACACTTTTTTTAAAACAAATTATTTATATTTGATATGAAACTATGAGATACACCAAAAATAAAATAAGTGTGAAGGAAAATAACTGAAAACAATTCCATAAAACAAATTAAAACCATTTGAAGGATAAATTATTGATAAGAATATGAAACATGAACTTAATAGTGGATTGAACATTCAAAAAATGTTTTCATGAACTTATCATCACATAAACCTGTTACTCCAAAGACAATAGAACCTGCTCATGGACTAACATAACATTCGAAACTGGGGCTTGTATAGAATACAATACCGTATTTTCAACACATTATATTTTCACAACAAACCCCCTTCTATGATAGGCCCAATTAAATTTTCATAACATCACCCAACAAATACCATGTGTTTTAATGCTTGTTTATTATTGTTGTGTCACAAAAAAACATTAGCACCACTACATGACAAATTGGTTTCTTAAGATTGATTTTTTGGGTTTTTAAAAGAAAAACTAGATAAAGATAAAAGGCCAAAGGGTGCACATTTTTATAAGTTGAGGAAAAAAAGTCATACAATAAAAACAACACACCTCAATGGATAAGATAGCAGGTTCAGAACTTGTTCCAAGGTCCACAAAATCCACTCTTCATAACTTTCTACTAATTTGAAATATTTAAAATATCTATGTTGTCAACATGATTGAATGGAAACACCCATCCCATAAAAAAAGATAATATGTATCACATATTAGTCCTTGAAGAAAAACCTCCACGAAAAAAATAAGACTTTGATTTTTCTACAATTGAAGTTAATGAGATAATGAGGCACAGTTCAGGTTGAAAATGTTGGATTTGGATTTATGATGATAAGTGAAAAAGGATACAGATGAAATGTTCGATTTTTGGAAAAATTTCACAAAGATTGATCTTATAAAAAAATCACCTTTTCCAGGACTCCTAATAAGATATCTATCAAAAGGGATCTTTCATGGGCCTCATCGACCATAATTACAATAACAGGATCATGTCCAAAAAAATTAATGTATGGAAAAATATAATATGGATGTCAATGGAATATCAGATAATAAAATAGAATGCATAAAAAGGATAATATACCACTAAGTGCAACCGGAATCTTCTCACCAGCCAACCAGAATCTGCTCACTGTGCTTCACTAAAAATTGATTCTGGATGACCATAGTTAGCACTGGATCCAAATGTTTGTATAGCAGAAATGAATATACTATATCTGTAGGGAGTAATTCATGTAGTGGTGAAAATTAAGGCAGTGATAGAAGATGGATGTTGAGTAAATCATCAATGAATGGACATTGAATCAATCAACAATTATCATTAAAGAAGGTTTCGATCAATTTCATCTCAGCTAATAGAATAGAATGCATAAAAAAGGATAATATACCACTAATTGTGATGTTATTAATATTTTAATGAATTATTATATACTCCCTTTACTTATTTTATATGAAATGTGCATAATTTTTGTGAAATATTAATGTTTTAATACTAAGTATAATGTTTGAGCATTTTTAGAAGTAGTCCAATTGAATCAGTTTACTATTTTATTTATAAATCTCACCCTACTGATTAAAATTATGTGTTTATTGTTTTCTAGGATTTATTATTTAATTTCTCACATATCATTAGAAGGAATCATGATCCAATTCTACCATTTGAAGGCTCATATGGTCAACACAAGAAGACCTAAAGAATTTGTGATGAAACTGGACCATCAATGATGATTGAGTTATTGGTCTAAATACCGAACCCCAAATTTTATGAAACTACACCATATATTCGAGATTATACAGAGGTATCATGGATAAAAATTTGAAGGCCGAACTACAAGAAAAAGGGGCCCAACTAATGCCTTAAAGTCCATCACACCATTCTGGACAGGAATTAAAATCCATACACTATTCATGAAATATCTCATGATGTAATCCTCAAATAGAGCTGATATTTTTCAATGTTAAATAGGATATATAGGTGGTCGACTTTTTTGAAAAAATAATTCGGTTTTGAAGGCATATTCCTATTAAAAAACCCTTTCAAATTTTGGACTTAAAAAAACTGGATTGAAATGGACAGATTAAAATTGTTTAATCAACTGACCATAACTTTGGCTCCACCAGTCCAAATGCCTCCAAATATTGATATTAGTCGGAAAAAATTATTATATACAACTTTGAAGAAGGAGATATATTGAGATTCCACTGTTTGGATGTCCAAATCATCAATCCAAGTGGAGGGACAGATTGGGAATGCAAACAGTTTACTTCCTTGGGCTATAAATACATCCCCCTCCTCTCCTTCAAAGGGGTTGGCATTTCAAAAGAGAGGAGCACATATTGGCACTACCAAAGACTTTCCAAGGGCTTAGGAGGACCTTAAATAATAAATTTTTCACTTGATATACCCTTCCTCCTCTCTTTGTTTCCTTTCACTTTTGTGTTGTTCTTCGTTTGTAATCTTGTAAGTTTGTGTTTTGTAATTCTATTTTAATGAAAGTTTCTTCTTAAATATCTATTATTATCATCCAACTTATGTAGTTTAATATTAATGTTCTTAAAATAGTTGAAATATAGTTGAATCCCCTTCCCTTATTTTTCTTCCTCATTCAATCGAAAGTCTATTTTTTTAATTCTCATAATTGTTCGTGTGTGTGTGTTCGACATACCACTCTTTTATTATCCCTTTCTTTTTATTCTCTTGTTAATTCATCATAAAAAATATATAAACTAGATTAATATTAATATCAATGGATGAGTAAATATATTATTGGGATGAGTTAAAATTTAGGGATGTTAAGTGATTGAGAGTATTTGCTTGATGAATATTCTTTAATTTAACATTGTGTATGTTGGACTTAACATGTCATGAATTAATGAATTGTTTTGTTTAACGTGTGGTTTCCATGTATTATTAAAACCATAAATACACTACCATAAACAAGATCTGATTGATATTAGAACCCTAAGTTAAGTTAAGGCTTAGATTAAATCCTTAACACTTAGTAATTCCAATCAACATTATCTTGCGAAGTGGGTGTTAAATTAACTGCAATATAAAGCAAATCTCCAGGATATCACAAGATTAAATCCCTAAAAATGAACTCACACCAATATTTATCAAATTGTTAAATCAAACACCAATCATTAATCACTTCATTTAAGCTTTGCAAACAAACCCCCCCCAATCAGAATACAATCAACTAAAAACAAACGACTATTATAAAGTATCATCACCGAGGATTCAACCCAAGTGCTGCTATACACATTAGCAGAGCACTGGAATCTTGACCAGTCGATAGGCGACAATCGGCCGCACGTTTCAAAGTGCAATCATAATTTTCTCACCAACCAACCAGAATGTACTCATTGTGCTTCACTGAACATAGATTTTGGATGACCAAGGTGAACACTGGATCCAAATGATTGTGTGATAGTAATGAATATATTGTATCCATAGGAAGTAATTCAGGGAGCAGTGAAAATAAAGGCAACTATAGAAGACATAAATTGAGTAAAAAATCAATTAATGGACACTGAATCATTCAATAGTTAACATTAAAGAAGGTTTCAGTAAATACAGGGTTACCTCCAGTATAGGTGACATAATTCTTGAGCCAAATCCGACATGCAGGATTCTATTGATATCGAATGAGATCATTGGTGGCTTGAGCGAGTCATTTGTAGTAGACATTGCGAGCTAAAGTCAAATACAAATAAAATCGCTGGTAACAACTCAATGGACATCAATGAATGGAAAATGAATCAATCAACAGTTAAGAGTTAAGAACATTTGGGTAAATGTAGGGTTAACTCTATTATAGGTGACATGATTCCTAAGCCAAAGCAGTTTCAAAGGAATCAATTGATGTCATATGAAATCGGCGGATGCTAAAGTGAGTCGTTTGGAGTAGATATTGTGAGGTTGAGGTTGTAATTCAAATGGGATAACCTCATGTCGGTATCAATATAATGGAGAGGATGTCCTGTTGAACTGGAGGACTCAAACAGAACGGATCATCTGGAGGTGGTTTTAAGTTGGAGAAGCAGTTTTCGGGAACCCTTGGGGAGGAACATTGCCTCGTGTTATGCGGGAGGAGAATCAGACAGTGAGAACCTTAAGCGACAAAGAGTGAGCGGAGGTTTGTGATGATAATGATCGAGGAGAGGTTTGCGGGAGGAGAATATGATTGCGGGAAACCTAGATTGGTAAAATCTAGATTGGCGAAATTATTGGATGATGAGGAAGGTAGATCAGTGAAATCTTGACAACAATAGGATAAGATTGCGGGAAACCTAGATCGGTGAAATCATTGGTTGATGAGGATGTCGATCTGCGGAGGTTTTGAAGCAGTGGTAAACGAAGAGGAAAATCATGATTTTAGGAGAGGGTGAGGCATAGGAATGAGGAAATAGGGTTACGGGAAAGTGGAGTGAGTTGATGTGGGAGTGACACTTGGTGGAAAAAAGACTTCTTTAGTAAATATATAGATATTATATCAATTAATAATATAGTATTTGTTTTAAAAACTCATTTATGTCAATTTTGACACTATTTGGTATTTTGTTTTTGTTAGTCTTAACAACTTTATCACTTAAAAAAAATTATTTAATCAACCCTAAAATGTCATATTAACCTAGAAATTTTTTGGATGTCATAAAAAGCCTCAATTTACATTTATTTTTATATTTATAATATCAATTATTTTAATCTTTCATTGATAAAGTAATTACTGCAACATCATTATTTCATAAATAAATTTAATTATTTAATCTCTAAAAATTATAAATAAAATACCATTATGTAGTAAATCTTTTTATCTTTATAATGAATATTTATAGTCGAATTTATTTTATGTATAACCCTATATTAAAAACGTTTTAGTTATTAAAATTTGAATTTAACACTTATAACTCTTCTTTAAATAAAATAATAACAAATATCCTAATCTAATACAAGTGGAAAAAATGATAATATTTTATTTCTAAGTTTGGTTTTAGTCGAAATACACTTATCTAATAGAATCAGGACATGTGTTAGGGTAATTATAATATCATTTTTACCTTTAATTACCTTATTTACTTTTAACCGTGTTAAATAAAAGTCAAAAGTTACTATTCAACAAAAATTATTTTCATCTTATTGAACCACATTTTACTTACTGATTTCAACTGTTTCTTGGATTTTTGAAATTCAATTCACAGAAGCGGTAAAATTAGGTTTTATGCAAATTTGTAAATGTGCTTAGAAGGTGGGTAAAATACGTTAAAAAGTTCTATAAAATTTTATATATCTAATTTTATTATAAAATGAATCCAATGAATTACATTGAACTTATATAGGTATTATATATATATATTTAAAATAAATTGAACTAAAATAAATAATTATTTAAATAAAAGGTCGATTTTAAACAATAACACAGTGTTTTTCACTATTCATCAAAAACTGAAAGTTTTCTGAAAAATAAAAAAAATTCACCCTAAGATAATTTTGATATTCTGAATTCAAAAATTAATTCTATTTTACCAAATTAAAAACATATAAGTTGCATTAATTAATTTAAAATTAATTCCCATTGTCAAAACCAAAAAGCGGGTTTTTAAAAAGGAAAAACTATCAAAAGATTGACATGTGTTTATGTCAAATTTAAATGTGAAATTACTTATAATGACCTAAATTGTATTAAATAATAAAAATATAATCTAATTATACTTCCAAACCATTCAAATTAATAATTTAACACTGTAAATTATTTCGATTAAAAAAGTTGTTTTTAATTAAAATTTATTATTTTTCACTTTTCATCAAAATATGAAAGTTATCAGAAAAACACCAAAAATTTATCCAAACTAAATTTTTATGTCCCAATTCTAAATAAGAATTTAATTTCATTAAATTGAATATATAAAAGTGTCAAATATTGGTTTTAAAAAGGGTTTTCCATTAAAAGGTGGTAAAATTTCATTTTTTGAAAAATACTTTTTTATTAGAAAAAAATGAATTAGTTTTTATATTATATCTAATAAACACAAAATATGGATTCTAAAATTATATAGAGTATAAAGAATTTAAAATTCAGTTAATACTATTCATAACTACTTTTTGAATGGCTAGTTTGGTAAGTTGTGGTGCGCTCAAACTCGGTGTTGTGTGTAGCGCAAGTTATTGAATTACTTTGAAGAGATAACATATTATGAAATCTTGGGGTGTTACAGGCACACCATTTATACTAAAGAACATTAATAACCATTCTTTAAAACATTTCCCATCAAACCGATTTAAAAATCACAACTACTCTTTTTAATTTAAAATCATCAAAAACATTTTTCACAAAACCCATATTTACCAACACACAAAAACACTTTTCACAAAGGGTTTAAAGCTCACCAAAACACTTTGAAAACTGAAACTCACTCCTTTATAAATCCCAAACTATTCCAAAAACCATTTAAGGAACCCAAAACCTCATTTTGCATGTTTCCACCACATTTATAAATTCAAGGCAAATCAATTTCTATTTAATATAAAACAAAGCATAACCACCTAGTATCCACAAATCAAAAAAACACACCATTTCAAACCGTTCACAAAAACTCCCCAAAACATTTTTCATTACACCATGAAGAAGAAAATTTCACAAAAATGCCAAACAAACCATTTATCAGTGGCACATGCAACAAGTTCTAAAATAATTTCTACTTAACACTCAACAAAGTGAAAAAAACAAATTTCATGCTTTAAATTGATTTAAGGTGCTAAACCTCATTTTAATTGTCATAAAATATGTGTGAATGCCAACACAAATTTTGTTTTCTAAATACTAGGTGTGCACATTTACGATGAAATAACACTGATATTACAAGGCAATGGATAAATCACCATTGGATACTAAAAAACTCATCCAAGGATCATACGACACATATTTAGAATATAAATAAGGTGTAAAAAACATGAAATCGAAATTTCTTAAATTATAAAGGCGATTTAAAGGTAGACCTACCTCAAGATCAAAGCGCAATGACAACGCAACCTCAGAACCAAGGCGCGACGACAACGACCACTCAGAAACGCCCCGTGCGGGTCCTAAAATTCTAACTCTACCAAAATAAATATTAATGAATAAAAAGCATAATAAAACTAAGCAAAAGGACACAAACCAAGGTAGGAGGGTATACTGGAGGGATTGATATTCGTGCCGGAAGGAGTGGCGCACCAGTTGGGGATCGCGCTGGCAGAGGTGATGCACCGGAGGAGGGAAGGTTGAAGGTGGCTCACCAGTGTTGTGTGCACTAGTCAGAGGAGGTTTGTGTGGCTAGAAGCGGGCCGACTGGGGCTGCGGCTAGCCAGTAAAAAGGTGGCAGCGCTGCTGAGGGGTGCGCACTGACTGAGAGATGCCCAAAATGAAGGCCTAGGGGGGAGGCTGAGTGGAAGAGGGGAGGGTTCGCGGCCAACTGGGAGTTGCGGGATGTAGGAGGAGGCGTGCAGGACTACCATTCGCTGAGAGGAAAGGCGATGGGGGAAGGCGTCTGGGAGGTCGGGTCGCTGGGTGAAGGAGGAAGGGCCGAGTTTGAGGGTTGTTGGGGCGCGCTGCAAGGGGAAAGGGGAGCCGGAAGTGCTGCTGCGAGTAGAGGGGAATAAGCAGGAGAGGATCGGTGTGGCTGGGTGGAGTGCGCAGGGCAAGAGGTCGAGGGCCGAGATGGGGGAAGAGGCACTAGGGTGCTAGAAGAAGTAGGAGAGGAAGGCTAGGACATGCCAGGGTGTGATAGGTGGGAGGAAGGCCGCATCTGGGTTGCGGCAGGGCTGGTGCAAGCGAGAGGCTGAGGCGGCGCTTCAGGGGAAAGAGACTCTCACCACAAACACAAAGGGGAGGCCTCACCATATAGAGAAGGGAGGGGCCAACTAGAGTTTGCATACTTTTTTTCTTTTCCCCTTAAAAAAACACCCTAAAACAACTAATAATAAAATGATAGAAAATATAATAATAATAATAATAATAATAATAATAGTAATACATAATAATACTAATGTATAATGATAATAATAATAATAATAATAAAATTACTCATATTATTTCAAAAATAATAAAATTATTAACATAATAAAAATTTTAAATGACACAAAAATTAAAGTGCATTCTAATTATAAAATCTATTTATTTTAATTTTTTGAGGACGGGCAGTCACACAGTTTTTAGGGTGAAGCTGCGCAACTTCCAAATTCATGCCCCACCCATGCGCCTGACTATGTCAAAACCAAAAGCTCACTTTAATATAACCCAAATAAATAATTCGTTCGGGACTCACCCGAACCCCAACAAAGTTTATTTAAGGCAGAAAATAATTAAAATGAAAGATTCACACGGGTTGGGGCGTGACCCTTAAATTACTAAATAAAATAACTTAAATAAGTTTCATAAAACAATTTTTCAATATAAAATATGTAATTATTTATATAGAGACACATATTAATGAGCATTGTCAAGTAGAAGTGAAGTATCAGGATAACGTTTTATAAGTACTATTAAAAAGATCTTAAAACAAGTTATCCATCTCTAGATTCTGATGTTGAATTTTCCTCAAATGTTAGACTTGTATTTTTATCTTTTTTGTAGGGATGAATGCCAAAATATCACATGAATTTCATTTTGATTGAAAATTAAATCCTAAAAAATCTATAAATTAACTAGCTCATCAGGAAAATTTATATTTTGTGCATGTATTTACATATTCCAGCATTATGTTAATTATTCAAATGTAGAAACTTGTGAAAAAAAATTAAAATAAAACAATAGATCACTAATTTATATTTCTTTTGGAATTATCCAAGTTTTTATGGATGTTAGGAGATATAAATATCATTGTTGTTGATATATATATTTTTTCTAATATGATATCCAAGTATCAATGTTTTATTTATTATTTTCAACTAGTAGGTCACATGTTTTTGGTGTATTATTAATATTATTTTTGTTATAAATGGCTTGTAATGGTTTATAAGTTTCCCAGAAACACTAATTAGGAAATGTTCATATCACTTATTACTTTTGATAAGTGATTTTGTATATGTGTTTCCAATTAAGTGTCGTCAAACACCGCTAACCGAGAAATGATCACAACACTTATTTCTTATGAAATGTGATTTTGTATATGCTTTTCTAGATAATTGTTATCAAACAGAGCCATGATATAGTTTCTAAATAAGAGTTGTCAAATATAGCCATAATATAGTTTGTTTCCCTTGGTTCTAAAAATATGTATTGTCACCACTAATTGAGAAATTCTTATAACACTTATTACTCATGATAAGTGATTTTGTATATGTGTTTCTAAGTAAGTTTTTTCAAATAAATCCATAATATAGTTTTTTACCTTGGTTTTAAAATAATAGTTATCGAACACCGTTAATTGAGAAATACTCTTAACACTTTGACTTATCGTAAGTGATTTTGTATATGCATTTTCAAATAAGTGTTTGCAAACACCATTAATTTAAAAATTCTCATAACAATTATTACTTATGAAAAGAGATTTTTTATATGCATTTCCATATTTATTATTGAAAATTTTCCCATGACACTTATTTTAGTGGCCTTCTTCAAGAATATAAGTGTAATGGGTTTTTTTCAAAAATAGAACAAACACCACTTAATTATTTCAACTGCTTATCATACTTTATAAGTTCTACAGTTAGTTTCAAAATAATTGTTGTTAAAAAGTACCACAATATAGTTCATTGCCCTTAGTTTTGAAAATGTTACTACCATGCTTCCAATACTTAGTGTTTTTGCATGTATAGATATAAAATTGAATGTTATGAATATTTATCTTTGTTTTTGGGTTAATCTGAGTACCTATGAAACTCTTTGGATGTAATATATTGTGGTTACTTTATTCTCTCTTTCCTCTACTTTCTTAGAAAGCATCCCACTTATAGGTTCCAAGAGCAGTAGAAGCGTGCAATGGGCGATGTCCAACTTTAATTTTTTCTATAATCAATGATCAATCTGAGATATATACGACGATAAATACCATGATCCGTGGAATTGAGTCAAAGAAATAGACAAGGAAGAATTGCGTCTGAACTGAGAGATAGGGATCAACACATATTGTTTATAATTAATTTAATTAGATAAATAATTACCTCTAAGTAATTCTTTCTTCATTGAAGTGTCCGGCGAAATATTTACGGTGCACCATCGTTGTGTTGTAGAAACCAAGTGTAGATTTCCTCTAGCGGTGATCCACACATGTTGCAGGAATATCTAGATGTTGCTGAAGGAGTCTCTGGGTGCTAGCATGAAATATCCTTGCACTTGAATCGTCTACCTTGATTTCCTTGAGAATCTCTTCCAAAGCATTATCCTTGATATGGTGGAGGAGGATTGCTCATTGTTTTTGGGAGCTTTCTTAGATAAGAGAGATCTCTAATCTTGAGAGAATTCTAATTGAATCATTGTGCACAACCAATAAACTAATGAGAAAATAGTATAATTGAGTATTTATATTGCTAGGGTTAAAATAAAATAATTGCACAAGTTACCTTATTATTATTTAATCCTAGAAAAAATCCATGTCAAATAATAATAGAAATATTATTATTTTTTTGACATGTGCTTAACTTTTGAATTATAATTAAATAATATTAAATATTATCATTTCTCATCGAACCATTAAACTCGGTCTGCCATTCCTCCACTATATTTATCAGGCCTTGAATAATGTCTTTATTTATTAAATAAATATCACTGAATTATTCACCAATAAATAAATAAATATTATATTTAATAAACATTGAATAAATATTTATATGCGATCAAGCATACATGAATAATTATTAAACCATGTAGGAGAATAATATTTATTCAACCTGTTAAATAAATAATATATTATTTAACTGAGATTCTCGATACACTTAACATGTGACCCTCTAGGCCTCTTTCTCAGTGGAATTAGGTGAATCAGCCTAAAGTCTAAGGTTAGCATCTAAAAACATGTCAAGGAACCCATAGAGAAAGAAGTTAATGTCACAACAACACGCCGCCTCATACGAATGATTACTGTGTAATATAATCTCTTTATCACAATATCTCAAATCAGGCAGGTTGTATGCTAGTGCTATCAACCTATGTGCTCAATATCTCTTTCTTTGACTTTTTGGAAATAGAACTTGCCTATTGATCACCATGATCATGAATTTATTTAGGATATATCATTTCCATCAAATGCCCTGATATATTAAATTCTGTTAAATAACATAAGGGATAGATCATTTCTTACATTATTCATTAATGAAATATTACTCACGACACACCCAACGTATCCTACCTCACCGTGAACATCTGTCATTGTGGGTTTTTTCAATACATCTAAGTGTGCGACTCATAATACTCATTAATAATAATCTTAAAGTCGAAGGACCAGTACACATGTCTGAAGATAAGAACATCCAATGACACGTATGAATGTGAAATTCCTACTGCCGGGTCACATTCTCATAATATCTTACTGAATATTACCAAGGGAGTACACCATGAGAAGGTGCCTCGAAGTCCTATGAGTCTCTACCCCTAATATCCTATATCATTTATGTCCCTCAAATGATATCGTATGGCTGTAGAACATATATTCAAGAATAGTTTTGTAGAATTTCTAAGTTCTCATCATAGCGGGGAACTTCTATGACCTTTTAGTGCGACAACTAATCTTAAGACATTATCACATACTATGTTACATATAAGAACAATCATGATGTGATGAGGATTTTATTAATATTCATACAATGAATACATGTTTATCATAAAGTAGAAAGAAGTTGTTTCTAGGGAACCACCACTCAGCAGTTCGAAATATAATTATTTTGGGTGTGTCTAGTGATAAAAAACTTTTCCTATTTTGTATTTAATTTTCTAAAAAATGTTATCTATTTAAATAATATAACACATTTTAAAATACACTTAGAAAAATGAAAATAAAAAATGTTTTCCAAAACCAAATTCACTATTAACACTTGTTTTAGGATCTATTCATTTGGATAACCATCAGTTACCTATTTATTATTTAAATTTTATTCCCAAATCATGAGTTATAATGATCAATGTGTTGTAATATAACTACATTAAAAAAATTCATTTTTTATAGGAAAACAAGCTACATTTCCAGTTTTCATTTTTTTTATTTTTTTATTTTTATTTCATGATCTATTCTTTCTTTATAAACAATTTGAAATTCACAATGAAGAAGATCACAATACATCATGGCATTTTAGGAATGCATTATCACACTCCAGTTTAAAAATGACATTTTTTGCACCACTATATCCATCCCAGTAACCAAATCCACCTTAGTACCAATAATGTTGTATCTGTAACTACTACATGAGTTTCACATTGGCTATCACTATTGTAATTATACAAAACTAATCCTACAGTAACATAATAGACAATTAAAATTGACTTCTAAAATCATAATCAATTTATAGACCAAATGAATATAATTGAATGATTGTAAAAACTAAATCATTTTCCCATATAGATCTCAAAACTTGACCATGTACATGAAAAGTTAATCCAAGAAACTAGATTCCACTATGAGTGAAAAAATATCTATTGATTTCAATCCAATGCAGTCCAACCTAGAAGAGAAGGATAATTTGTTTGTCTATCTTGTAATGGTCTGTGCCTTCCAAGTATGTTACTTTGTGAGTTTTTGGTTATTGGAGTGTTCAAAGGAGGCTCAGGGGGGGGGGGGGGGGTATTTTGGAGGAGTTCGGTTTAAAAAGGCTGGAAAAGGGGGGATGACACGTCGTGTAACTGGATTATACGATGTGGAAATCGGTTTTGTGGTTTGTCTTGGATTTTTTCACATCGTGTAGGAATTTTACATGGCGTGAAGAAGGGTTTCATGATGTGTAATATTTTGTGGTTTGAAAAATAAAATAAAATGAAGAGGTGATGTGTTTTTCGGAGGAAATCAAGCCCTGGGTATTACACGAGGTAAAAGGGTATTACACATTGTGTAATACCCCAACCCAGTTTTGTTTTAAAAATTATTTTCAGAAAAGATTTCATTATTTCATCCATTTTATCCATTTCTTCTCATTCCAGAATAACACTAGGTGACCCGAGGAGTCCTTCGAGCCCCACTCCTACCTCCATGATCTATCAATATCGGTGGTTGTTCGATAGTGATCTGTGATCGATCTGTGGAAATATTTATCCTCTTTCTCATAATTTTCCTCTTGTTCTTCCCTTGGGATTCACTGTCATGGTACAAGTTGGATTAATTTAGATGTTTGGGTAGTGTTTTGATAATATTCTACTATGGAATAGGTTAATCCATGTTTCTAGTGGTGCAGTTGTCTCTTGAGGGTATTCTTATTTGCCCTGCGGTGCACAGACAAGTTGAAAAGCTTCTTCAAGGTAGGATTCCTTCATCTATATTTAATTATGGAACACGCAGGAGGGGTTTTCTCTTTTCTACCTATAGATTCTGGTTGTTCCAAATTAATAAAAGATAAGAATCATTTAAACAAAATTGAAAAGGGGTAGAGGTATTTGTTCACATGCTTTTTACATCCTTGAGTTTGATTGCGATGTTGTGAATTGTACAGGCTAAAAACCTTGTTGAAAATCGTGGTTATTAGTGGTCCTTGGTTGAACACTAAACAATTTCCATGTTATTAAATTCCCATTAAATAATTGTATATAGAAATTTATAAATCACACACACTTAGCTAATAAACAGATGCCCCATGATTACCCAGTTTCTATGATAGCCCCTAAATTAACAAGTGAAACTAAATAAGGAATGCCTTGTTAAATCCAATTTTGTGTTATTATTTGGTATGTGGGGTGGTGTGTTGTGTGGGATAGATATGGTTGTGTGTGCATGACAGACAAGATATGAAGTGGCTATGTTTTGATGTGTGGGTACACTCTGTTTTATGTTGTGGTATGTCTGTGAAGAATAGGTGTGTGTTGTGGGTTGGTTTTGGCGGTGTTGTGGATGAAATTGTATACAATACATCAACTTGACCATGTAATGGAATATCAAGTTGAGTGATTGATTTATTGTGAAATTAATAGGGAGTGTGGTGTAGTGAGGCTGCAGGACTGGTTGTGCAGAAATGTGTTTCCAGATGGGGTTGTGAGTTGGGGTTTGGTTCCATTGGAATGTGATTTGAGAAGGATTAGTTTAAAGAACGATAGTAGTGGTTGGTACGGGTGGTTCAACTAGAGATTCTCTATGAGTATCATGCATAAAACTTCCCCTATTTCTATAGATTTATATATCATGAATATGTGTTAAACGTAGAGGAACATGAAGCTACTTTAGTTTATCTGGATTTCTACCTTCTGAGATGACTTTTGTTGTGTTGCGTATTGTGGGTCATGCTTAGCAGTTTCCTAGATAGTGATGGAATGGTTAAATAAATTGTTTAATAGAGTTTAAGTGGTTAAATGGAATTGTTTAGAAATGTTAATGGATTTGTGACATGTTGTGTGTTGTGATGAGTTTAGAGGTAGAAGAAAAAAGGTGATAGTTATGGGCTAGTTTTTTAGTTTAGGAACCATAGGTTGGGATTGGGTGTTTGGTATCATATATGTATATACTTGTATTTTTCCTTGCAATTTATATATGCACCCCACCCTAGTTGATAACTACATGTCGAACACCCCCATCGTCATGGGGGAGGGTGTCTTTCCCAAACATCCTGGTGTGAGGATGGATGACTGGCCACCCGCTCTTCCCTACCCCCTCTTCCAGGAAGTGATAACCCAAGATTCTTTAAAAAGTAAGTGTTTTGTGAGGCCCAGGTGTGTGTGGGTGATTTGTGCTTTCCCAGGTGTTTTTTAGTATGAGATGTGTTATACTTTTCCAGGTGTTTTCAAGATGATATGTGTTATACTTTCCCCGATGTCTTCGGGATGAGATGTGATGTGGTTTGTGGCCTAGGTGTGTGTGGGTGGGATGTGATGTAGTTTATGGCCCATGTGTGTGTGGGTGGGATGTGATGTGGTTTGTAGCCCAGGTTTGTGTGGGTGAGTTTTGACATGGTTCTTTTGTAAGAGGTTGGAGTGCGAGAACGTTTTTTATTAGGTAGGAGAAGCTAAACCCGTGGGAAGTGGTGAGGGGTACCCAAATCATCAATGTACTTACTATATTACTTGACTTGACTTGCGTTACTTAGTGAGCATGTCTTTGTGAGGTTGGTATGGCTAGTATTACTTGATAGGTGATGTTTGGTTTTTCTGTTTTCTCACAGGGGAATTAGTATGCTTCCTTCCACTTGTGCATAAGAGAATTAGGTTTTTCCTACTGAGTATACTTGTATGCTCACCCTATGTATATAAAACTGCTTTCAGGTTTCCAGTAGGACTATGTTGACCGTGTTGGGCATTACTAGATCGTACTTTGGGACAATTTCTATGTTGCTTCTTAGCATTACTTTTGGTACTTACTTTGGAGTTTTATTGCATTTGTAATAGTTTTATTTTAAACATGCATGTGGGATGGATTTTTGGATTTATTTTATATATTTCTTAGAGTTGTTTTAAGGTTGATACATCTTATCTATTGATATTGTTTTTCAAAAAAAGGTAAATGCCTCCATTTTTTGTGATATTTGTATACCCTTGTTGTTGGTCACCACCCTGGGGCCTACTGGAGGCGGGACTTGGGGGTCATTATCTCTATTTATTCATTTCCAGCTTAGGATGAACATCTTTGGAGGGAGGGGGTCATGACACGTCTCATTGTTTCTTCTTTTTAGAAGGTAAAAAATATATGAAGTAGAAATAATATGAAAACCCTTTCAAAAAGAAAATAACTACAAAATCATACACATAAAGCTACCATATACTTACAAGAAGTCTCTCTGTATTGAAATAAAGTTATGTTTAACATTACAAGAACAAGAAAAATAATAAAAATGATGGGAATTTGGTCATGAGTCATTTGGAATTTATGTTAGTATATGTTTTGATTTATAATAACATGTTATTGAATTCTTAAGTTCTTATTATACTGAAATCGATTTTAGTTTTTTCCTATTACATACTTCATATTATTTGATTTTATACCTTACTATTTATCAGGGCATCTAGGATTATTAGGAAGAAAAAAATATAGACATATTATGTAATAACTATGTGGATAATCAGATGGGAATTTCCTTTTTAGGTATGCATGATGGAGATTCAAATGTTTTTATGTTTCTAGATTTAAATGTTTTCATGTTATAATATTGCAGGTTTCTGGATTGATTGTTTTAATAATTTTAAGATATAGGTTTCCAAGATTCAAGTTACAGGTTTTCAAATTGAAGTTTGCGGGTTTATAGGATTTTATGTATTTTTGTTCATTAATTCATAGTTTTAATAAATAGTTTTGTAGGATTATATATTTTTTGGTTATGGGTTTCAATGTTACTGGTTACGAATCAAAGGTTTTTTTGGTTTGTATGTTATCTAGTCAAAATTTAATTTTTTATATGTGGTATTTTTTTAGGCTTGTATGTTAGAGGTTTGTAGGTTCAATTATTATTTGTTTACATGTTTGTAGGTAAGAATATTCTTGATTAGTGGTTTAAAATTTTATAGATTTTATATTTTAAGTATACATGTTCATGGTTTTACAAGTTTTATAATTAGGATTTTTAGATTTTTAGGATTATAGGTTACATGTTTTCGATTTTCAATATGCAGGTTTGACTATGAACTACAAACCTTGCAATATGTAGGTAAAATGGTTCAAGGTTTGTAGTTGTGAACCATTCTCAACATATCCACGAACTTTTTACTTCAACCATGTTTCTAGCACCAATTAACTAAATAAAGATCTGGTTTTTGGTAAAAGTAGGTATGCCCATTGCCCAGTTCATGGCTTATTCAAAGTGTCTCTCTGTGAAAATGGTTTAGTGGAACCCATTTATTGATGTTTTATTCTATTGAAGCTATGATGATACTATTAATATTTGGGAAGAGAATGGTGACAGTGATGATTGGAATTGTGTTCAGACATTAGGTGAATCAACCAATGGAAATTCTTCTACTATTTGGGCTCTTTCTTCTAATACTGGTGGAGATAAGATGGTTACCTATAATGATTATCTTTCCATTAAAATTTGGGAAGTGTATGGCATAAATGTATAATATTTTCACTGGTTAAGGGAGGAAGTGATTTCTAGTGGAGCAAATGATGATTCTATAAGTATTTTTTTGAGAATAAAGATAGATTGGCTAATGGTCCTCTGTATCAAAATTTGCTGAAAGTGGAAAAATCCCATGGAATGGTTGTAAATGATGTAAAATAGACTTTTGGGGAGAAGTAGTTAGTTTCTTTGGGGAGTTATGATGGAACAATCAAGATATGGGAGTTTACATTGGCACACTGATGACCTTTAATAATTTTTTCTAGTGGTAAATTTGTTTATTATGTGGAAGCTCTTTTATTGTGTTGGATTTCGTACCATAGGGTAGAGTTTAGTGATTCTTTCCCCACTGTACTTGTGATAATGTAACACCCCGAGCTTCCACGATACGCCTCTCTTTCAATAATGCAATAGCTTGCATTGAACGCAACTTCGAGTTCTAAAACACCGCGACTAATCAAAGTAGCCGTTATGAATAGTAATAACCACTTTTTAAAATTATAGAAATTTTATATTTCAAAATGGACTTCATTTTTGTATTCGTAATATCGAAATTAGCCTATGTTGAATTTTTGGTATTTTTCTGAGAACTTCTAATTTTTTATGAATAGTGAAAAATACATAAAAACAACTTTTTTAATCAAAATAATTTATACAGATAAATTATACTATTTAGTGGTTTTAAGGTATAATTAGAAAATATTTTTACCATTTTATCCAATGGTGGTCATTAGAATTAATTTAACATTGAAATTGGACATAAACAATTGCCAAACTTTTGATATAAATTGTTTCTTAAAAACACGCTATTTGTTGTAACAACGGGAATTAATTATGAAATTAATTAATACAACTTATATGTTTGGAATTTTGTAAAATAGACATCATTTTTGAATTCGGAATATCAATTATAGCTTAGGGTGAAATTTTGGCCTTATTCTGAAAAACTTCAATTTTTGATGAATAGTGAAACCACTAAGTGGTTGTTAAAAACTGATTTTTCGTTAAAATGAAATATTACCACTTCTGTGATTTGATTTTCAAAAATCCGACATACATGGTTGTCATTAAGAAGTAAAATGTGGTTCAATGAGATTAAAATAATTTTTTGGTGAATAGTAACTTTTAAGTTCTTAATCGCGATTAGAGGTAATTAATGTAGTTTAAGGTACAAATGATGTTTTAATAATATAAGATGAGCATGAAACTTGTCCTACTCCTATTGGATGAGTCATGGCCGACCAAGAAAACCCATGGGTCAACTTGGGGACCCCATGGAGCCACTTTAGTTGGAAAATGACATTAATATATATTTATTTAATGTTAAAATTAAATTGACACAAACATGAGTTATTTTACTAAAACAATTTTTAAGTAAAGCTACACAAGTCCAAATTTTGACTATAAATATTCATTAGAAAGCTAAAAAGATTTCCTAAATCATAGTATTTTTTTTATAATTTTTATACATTAAATAAATTAAATTATTTATGACATCATTATGATGTGGCGATGACCTCATTATCTAACGATTTAAATAAAATGAGAAGATAATGCAAAATCCAAGGCTTACACTTGTCCAAAGCCTATTGGATGAATAGATTTAGAAACCTTATCACCTTAGCCTCGAATTATATAAGTGTGGGACCTTTAGAATCCGAAAAGCATTGTGAAATAATGTAACATTTCAATCTTTCCAAAAGTGCCCCTCCTCTCCACTTATAAAAGGCCCCCACCTCTCCCACCTTATTCACACCTTCAAGCCATTTGGCTCGGCCAACCTCTGCCCAAATACTCTCCCAACATCCCTCCCTTACTCTTAGAAGACTCACTTTGGGCAGAACTCTTCCCAAGGAAGCCTTTGGATCAAATTAGAAAGAGTTACCCGATATTGAGGTAATGTCTTCTCTAATGTTGTTTTGTTTTATTTTTCTTCTCCAACCCCATAAACTCTTTTTATTTATTTCTTTTGTAAAAACACCAGTATCCTCAATATACTAGGATGTTGTTATAAAAAGGATTCAAGCTACACTTACACACACCTACGTCTAATGGTTAAAGAACATACGGTTTCTGTGGATGGCGAATTTCTGCCTCACGAAACGATGATTGTTCAACACTCATATAACACCTTCAAAGGTGGCCATTATGATGTCACTATTTTTATATATGATATATAATATGTTTATATTTTACTTATGCTTCTGTATTTTTCATTTTTGTCTTACCTTTATGGTTTCCATTATGGGTAAACACGATATCTTCATTTAAGGAAGTGCGGACTACCGCCCCCTCAAAGTGATTTGATTCGTTAAATACCATATGTGGGACGTATAAAGGATGTAACTATGATATTATATGTGATATTATACTGGAATTATAATATACCCTTATATCATTATTATTCCATTCTATAAAAAATGAAATAGAAATGAAAGTAGCGTTCATGCGTACGTACGGCTTACCGTCTCCATGAACGGTGCATTTCATTTCTTACCTCTAAATGTTACGTAATATTATAAATGAATGTATATACCGTATATATATTATATATATGATATCTACATAATGAATATAATTCTAGAGATAATGGATATTCTACCACATTAACAACTTGTAATCATGAGAAGTTTATTGTTGACTCAAGTTACCAAAGATCGACAAAACGACCGTTATTAACTTAAATAATTACATAATGTTCATATCATTGTAATAAGTGATATAATAAGGATAATTAAATTTAAAATGGTTCTTAATAAGGTAGATATTAACTCTAGTTTATTATTCAGGAGGTTAAAGAACGGTTGAGTCAAGTCAGACGCAAGGTAAGGGAACTTCTTAACCCAATTTCCATTCTTTGGGTTAATCTCCTACTTTCAAATTATGTCATGATATTATTATGTCATATCCTGTATTTGTACATTATTTATGTGTACTTGTAGTGAATACACATAATAGATCTATTTTATTTTAAAAATGCTCTTTGTAAGGGAACTTCTTAACCCAATTTTCGTTCTTTGGGTTAATATCCTACTTTCAAATTATGCCATGATATTATTATGTCATATCCTGTATTTGTACTTTATTTATCTGTACTTTTAGTAAATACACATAATAGATATATTTTATTTAAAAAAAATATCTTTGTAAGGGAATTTCTTAACCCAACTTCCATTCTTTGGGTTAATCTCCTACTTTCAAATTATGTCATGATGTTATTATGTCCTATTTTGTATTTTTACTTTCTTTATGTGTACCTATAGTGAATACACATAATAGATCTATTTTATTTTAAAAATGATCTTTTTAAGGACTTCGTCTCAATCTCCTTTCATTGAGGCATATTTGGTTTTATACACAACCTTCTTTTATGCGATGTATAAACCCCTTTGACTTTTACGTTTATTCAAAAGGAATCTTTTTTATACGAAGCGTTTTGCTAAACGACAAAAGGGAATGTTTTTCTTTCCGTACTTATGCGGCGACAACGACTTCTCCGCCGCCGTGACCATTATTTGAGTTTCGGCTTCCTCTACAAGCCATCATTTTCTTTTTTAATGAAAAATAAATACAAAGTTTTAACATTCTTTTATTTTGGTATTGAAAATGGTTTTGAAAGCGTTTTTATTATATCAATGTGTTGTATTGATATCTTGTGATTGAAATGTGGAAATGTTATGTTTCCTTTATGCATGTTTTATGTGATACGATTATGTTATGGTTTATGATATGTTTAAACCTATTCATATGAGGAATGTATTGGACTTAATATGTGATGGGTGGAGCCCGCTATAGCTCCTCGATGCATCAGTAGGTCTCATGAGACAACTAGAAGTGGAATTGGCCGAGGCCTTTCCCAATTTGATTTATGGTTTTGGCCGAGGCCTTAATCATTTTAGATGTCTTGGCCGAGGCCTTGACAAAATGTTTCAGAATGTCCGGCATTATACATTCCCTCATTATGAAAGTGGTTATTGATATTGCATGTGATTATTCGGCCAGTAGAATATCCATGTGAAGAAGTGAATGACATTATCTCATTTTACTTTTGCCATAATATGTTGAAGTTCAAGTTTAAAAGGCTTTTGTTTTAGTTATACATTGCCTTAAATGTTAATGTTTATTTATGAAAGCTTCCGCAATATTGTTATCCTTACTGAGCATCTGAGCTCACCCCTTTCAATGTTTTAATGTTTTCCAGGATTTGAAGAAGTATATTATGAATGACCTGCAGGGATAGTCTGAGGGGATATGAAGACAATATGTTGTTGTTGTTTTGGTTTACTTTATGATGTAATGAAAGACTTACAAATGTATCTAGTGTTTCCAAGGCTACTAAACTAATCGGTCTTTCGAGACTTGATCTTTTG
This sequence comes from Viscum album, assembly GCA_963277665.1. Taxonomy (NCBI): domain Eukaryota; kingdom Viridiplantae; phylum Streptophyta; class Magnoliopsida; order Santalales; family Viscaceae; genus Viscum; species Viscum album. The sequence continues at coordinate 286,672,772 of OY728159.1, read as the reverse complement.
TGATCATGCCAATGTTACGAAGTAATGCACCGACTCTGGGTAGCTGGGGTCGGGGCGTTACAGTTGGTATCAGAGGCAGTTTAGTACTAACCTTGGAAGCTAGATTTAGATAAACTCTGATTAGAGCACATAGCCCAAAGATAGACTTTGAGGATTAGTATAGAAGAACTTCCTAGAATTTTGGTATTATAGAGATGTTATGACTTTTCCGAGCAATACATCCCTGTCTGGATACGAGCAGGTAGAGGCGGCTCTGGCACAGATGTACCTAGGGGTAAAACCCGAAAACACCACTTTGATCTAGACTCGAACGGGAACTGGTGCACGACAACGGGCCTTGCTGCACTCTTGGTTACGACACTCCCGGGGGATATGCTTAGGATAATTCTCATTTTATTTACAAACCACTATGAAGGGTTATGAGTATATACTTTCTCAAAGAAAACATTTCTTTTTATGATTATGGATTATATCCATAAATAGTTCAATTTATGTTAAGTGTTTTATAAGTATGGAATTATGTATTTTGATTCATAAACTAATCTAGTTTATGCCATTGTTTAGAAATGGCACCTAGTGGAAGGAATGGAAACCGTATCAATGCACGAACTCCGTGTAGGGATTGCCCTCCTGATCAAGATAATTATTGTGGATCTGGAGATACAACTGGTGCTGATCAACTTATTACCATACTGGGACAACTCACTCAGGTTATGAATAATAACCTTACTCGTATGGAGCACCCTGATCCGCAACGTGGAGGATCAATGTTAGATCGCTTCATGAGGCAACAACCACCAACCTTTAATGGGAGTACAAATCCCTTAGTAGCCGAGCAATGGATAAATTCCTTAGAGAAAATATTCCATGCCTTGGGGAGTAGTGAAAGGGAGAAGGTTGTCATGGCAGTTTACCGCCTCACTGGAGATGCCGATCAGTGGTGGTCGCTGATTCAAAACACAAAGGAAGATGATGACGTATCGAATATGGAATGGAGGGAGTTCAAAGAGCTTTTCTTAGAAAAATACTTTCCTCGTGACCATCGAGCGGATATGGAAAGGCAATTTCTGAGTCTGAGGCAGAAGGAGGATGAGAATGTTGCAAAGTATGAGGCTAACTTTACAAGGTTAGTAAGGTATGCTGCAGATTACATACGTAACCCAAGGAGTAAGATTGATCGTTTCTTTGATGGGTTAAAACCATTTCTCCATCGAGCTTTGGTATCACAATCCTTCTCATCATACGAAGATATTGTCTCGTGTGCTATCAAGACAGAAAAGGAATTCTCTAAGTCTTATGACAACAAAGTAAAGCAAGAGAAGAAGAGAATGGTGGAACAAGAGACAGATAAAGGGAAAGAAGGATTTTCCATTATGTGATAATTGTGGGAAGAATCACCCTGGTACTTGCCTAAAAGGAATGGGAGTTTGTTATAAATGTGGAGAAAAGGGTCACCAGGCTCGTGATTGCAAGGGAAAGAAAGAGGCTGTCAAAGTTGAATGCTACAATTGTAGAGAAATGGGTCATTATGCAAATGAATGTCCTAAGCGTCAGGGAAACTTACCTCAGAAAAGGCCAAGGGATCAAGGACAATCTTATGCTGTTACTACAGTTGAAGCAGAATAACTAATGTATTGGTGCTTTTGGACTCAAGGATTATATTCTGGTTATAAGAATAATGTAATATATATATATGGATTGTACTGCAGTACTTTTTGATTTCAGTAAGGTTTTAATATGATTAAGGTAATCATATTTTTAGTATGTGATAATAAGAGAAACTTTTCTTTGTTTGGGTAATCTGATGTTACAATTGATTTTGGAATTTAGAGACCTTTTAGAGAAAGTCTGGATGAAGGTATTTTGGATAACTATAAAGGTTGGAGTGGATTAAGTTGAACTTTGGATAGTATTGTTTAAGGTTAAAACATTTATGAAGATTATTTTTGGAATAATATGGTACTATATTTTTAGGAAAAGGACAACCTGCAGGGTGGGGCATAACCCGTCGCGTCGGACAAAGCTGCAGGAATCGAACCCACAACCATAGTGCGACAGGCCTTTATTTCCTACCACTAGCCTACAGGAAGTCCCTGGTTATTACAAAATAGTTTTACTAATCTAAATGGTATGTGTTAACATTTTGAACCTTATACAATTAGGATAAATAGAATATTTTTGAGTTCCGTTACCATTTGGAGTAAAAGTTGGGTTTGTGGTAAAAATTTATTAACGAATGAAAGTATACATAACAAGTATGTATATTCCCTTACGTTCTTAGTAAATCTCCTAAATAAATTTCTCAACATTATAAAAGGTAACTTAAAACAAAAATGTTGTCGGTTAACTTTTCCAACTGGGGATTCAATGACCATTTAACCAATCACAAGTTTGTGATTTTCTTGTGGTTAAACTTTCTCCTAATCCTGTTTTCTATAACTCTCTATCAGACCTTGATGGTTTGTTTCTCCTCCATATCCATATTTTCATATAATCCTAGAATGGGCTATATCGGGTGACCTTTGTACTTATCCTGCTTTCTTTTAATGTTATATATTTATTAACCTTATTTCCGATGTGGGTTTTCCTCAAAGGTATTTTCTCTTTTCAACCTTTTATTATCAAAGAAAAATTTCAAATTGCGAGGACGCAATTTATTGAAGGAGGGGAGAATGTAACACCCCGAGCTTCCACGATACACCTCTCTTTCAATAATGCAATAGCTTGCATTGAACGCAACTTCGAGTTCTAAAACACCGCGACTAATCAAAGTAGCCGTTATGAATAGTAATAACCACTTTTTAAAATTATAGAAATTTTATATTTCAAAATGGACTTCATTTTTGTATTCGTAATATCGAAATTAGCCTATGTTGAATTTTTGGTATTTTTCTGAGAACTTCTAATTTTTTATGAATAGTGAAAAATACATAAAAACAACTTTTTTAATCAAAATAATTTATACAGATAAATTATACTATTTAGTGGTTTTAAGGTATAATTAGAAAATATTTTTACCATTTTATCCAATGGTGGTCATTAGAATTAATTTAACATTGAAATTGGACATAAACAATTGCCAAACTTTTGATATAAATTGTTTCTTAAAAACACGCTATTTGTTGTAACAGCGGGAATTAATTATGAAATTAATTAATACAACTTATATGTTTGGAATTTTGTAAAATAGACATCATTTTTGAATTCGGAATATCAATTATAGCTTAGGGTGAAATTTTGGCCTTATTCTGAAAAACTTCAATTTTTGATGAATAGTGAAACCACTAAGTGGTTGTTAAAAACTGATTTTTCGTTAAAATGAAATATTACCACTTCTGTGATTTGATTTTCAAAAATCCGACATACATGGTTGTCATTAAGAAGTAAAATGTGGTTCAATGAGATTAAAATAATTTTTTGGTGAATAGTAACTTTTAAGTTCTTAATCGCGATTAGAGGTAATTAATGTAGTTTAAGGTACAAATGATGTTTTAATAATATAAGATGAGCATGACACTTGTCCTACTCCTATTGGACGAGTCATGGCCGACCAAGACAACCCATGGGTCAACTTGGGGACCCCATGGAGCCACTTTATTTGGAAAATGACATTAATATATATTTATTTAATGTTAAAATTAAATTGACACAAACATGAGTTATTTTACTAAAACAATTTTTAAGTAAGGCTACACAAGTCCAAATTTTGACTATAAATATTCATTAGAAAGCTAAAAAGATTTCCTACATCATAGTATTTTTTTTTATAATTTTTAGACATTAAATAAATTAAATTATTTATGACATAATTATGATGTGGCGATGACCTCATTATCTAACGATTTAAATAAAATGAGAAGATAATGCAAAATCCAAGGCTTACACTTGTCCAAAGCCTATTGGATGAAGAGATTTCGAAACCTTATCACCTTATCCTAGAATTATATAAGTGTGGGACCTTTAGAATCCGAAAAGCATTGTGAAATAATGTAACATTTCAATCTTTCCAAAAGTGCCCCTCCTCTCCACTTATAAAAGGCCCCCACCTCTCCCACCTTATTCACACCTTCAAGCCATTTGGCTCGGCCAAACTCTGCCCAAATACTCTCCCAACATCCCTACCTTACTCTTAGAAGACTCACTTTGGGCAGAACTCTTCCCAAGGAAGCCTTTGGATCAAATTAGAAAGAGTTACCCGATATTGAGGTAATGTCTTCTCTAATGTTGTTTTGTTTTATTTTTCTTCTCCAACCCCCTAAACTCTTTTTATTTATTTCTTTTGTAACAACACCAGTATCCTCAATATACTAGGATGTTGTTATAAAAAGTATTCAAGCTACACTTACACACACCTACGTCTAATGGTTAAAGAACATACGGTTTCTGTGGATGACGAATTTCTGCCTCACGAAACGATGATTGTTCAACACTCATATAACACCTTCAAAGGTGGCCATTATGATGTCACTATTTTTATATATGATATATAATATGTTTATATTTTACTTATGCTTCTGTATTTTTCATTTTTGTCTTACCTTTATGGTTTCCATTATGGGTAAACACGATATCTTCATTTAAGGAAGTGCGGACTACCGCCCCCTCAAAGTGATTTGATTCGTTAAATACCATATGTGGGACGTATAAAGGATGTAACTATGATATTATATGTGATATTATACTGGAATTATAATATACCCTTATATCATTATTATTCCATTCTATAAAAAACGAAATAGAAATGAAAGTAGCGTTCATGCGTACGTACGGCTTACCGTCTCCATGAACGGTGCATTTCATTTCTTACCTCTAAATGTTACGTAATATTATAAATGAATGTATATACCGTATATATATGATATATATGATATCTACATAATGAATATAATTCTAGAGATAATGGATATTCTACCACATTAACAACTTGTAATCATGAGAAGTTTATTGTTGACTCAAGTTACCAAAGATCGACAAAACGACCGTTATTAACTTAAATAATTACATAATGTTCATATCATTGTAATAAGTGATATAATAAGGATAATTAAATTTAAAATGGTTCTTAATAAGGTAGATATTAACTCTAGTTTATTATTCAGGAGGTTAAAGAACGGTTGAGTCAAGTCAGACGCAAGGTAAGGGAACTTCTTAACCCAATTTCCATTCTTTGGGTTAATCTCCTACTTTCAAATTATGTCATGATATTATTATGTCATATCCTGTATTTGTACATTATTTATGTGTACTTGTAGTGAATACACATAATAGATCTATTTTATTTTAAAAATGCTCTTTGTAAGGGAACTTCTTAACCCAATTTTCGTTCTTTGGGTTAATATCCTACTTTCAAATTATGCCATGATATTATTATGTCATATCCTGTATTTGTACTTTATTTATCTGTACTTATAGTAAATACACATAATAGATATATTTTATTTAAAAAAATATCTTTGTAAGGGAATTTCTTAACCCAACTTCCATTCTTTGGGTTAATCTCCTACTTTCAAATTATGTCATGATGTTATTATGTCCTATTTTGTATTTTTACTTTTCTTTATGTGTACCTATAGTGAATACACATAATAGATCTATTTTATTTTAAAAATGATCTTTTTAAGGACTTCGTCTCAATCTCCTTTCATTGAGGCATATTTGGTTTTATACACAACCTTCTTTTATGCGATGTATAAACCCCTTTGACTTTTACGTTTATTCAAAAGGAATCTTTTTTATACGAAGCGTTTTGCTAAACGACAAAAGGGAATGTTTTTCTTTCCGTACTTATGCGGCGACAACGACTTCTCCGCCGCCGTGACCATTATTTGAGTTTCGGCTTCCTCTACAAGCCATCATTTTCTTTTTTAATGAAAAATAAATACAAAGTTTTAACATTCTTTTATTTTGGTATTGAAAATGGTTTTGAAAGCGTTTTTATTATATCAATGTGTTGTATTGATATCTTGTGATTGAAATGTGGAAATGTTATGTTTCCTTTATGCATGTTTTATGTGATACGATTATGTTATGGTTTATGATATGTTTAAACCTATTCATATGAGGAATGTATTGGACTTAATATGTGACGGGTGGAGCCCGCTATAGCTCCTCGATGCATCGGTAGGTCTCATGAGACAACTAGAAGTGGAATTGGCCGAGGCCTTTCCCAATTTGATTTATGGTTTTGGCCGAGGCCTTAATCATTTTAGATGTCTTGGCCGAGGCCTTGACAAAATGTTTCAGAATGTCCGGCATTATACATTCCCTCATTATGAAAGTGGTTATTGATATTGCATGTGATTATTCGGCCAGTAGAATATCCATGTGAAGAAGTGAATGGAATTATGTCATTTTACTTTTGCCATAATATGTTGAAGTTCAAGTTTAAAAGGCTTTTGTTTTAGTTATACATTGCCTTAAATGTTAATGTTTATTTATGAAAGCTTCCGCAATATTGTTATCCTTACTGAGCATCTGAGCTCACCCCTTTCAATGTTTTAATGTTTTCCAGGATTTGAAGAAGTATATTATGAATGACCTGCAGGGATAGTCTGAGGGGATATGAAGACAATATGTTGTTGTTGTTTTGGTTTACTTTATGATGTAATGAAAGACTTACAAATGTATCTAGTGTTTCCAAGGCTACTAAACTAATCGGTCTTTCGAGACTTGATCTTTTGTGATCATGCCAATGTTACGAAGTAATGCACCGACTCTGGGTAGCTGGGGTCGGGGCGTTACAGATAATGTGCTGAGGAGGTCTTGGTTTCGAGTCTCCACATCCACATCTTTATTTCAATTGTACCCCTACCCAAACCTGTTGTAGATTTTTTTTTGGATTTTAAAAATCACCATGATGTATTATTGAGAGTTTTATGGTTGAAATGTTTATGTTCATGAAATGAAAAATATAATGATTTTTTATATAGTAAATATATTATGTATAGTTAGATTAATAAATATAATATAAAATTTTAGCAATAAATATTATAATATCTATACATAATTATTTTAAAAATAATTTACAGATAGATATTAATTGTTGGTATTTCTTATAATATTACCAATGGAAAGATAAATGTTAATAATATTATCAATAGATAAATCTATCATATGAATATGTTTCTAATCATTTTAACCAGTATATATATATATTCTATTGGTATTATTATAATTGTAAAAAAAAATATTTTATCTGTCACAATAAAATTTAGAGATAGAGTTTTTACCAAAAATTTAGTGATAGAACAATTTTTGTTGGTAAAATTCTTTACTAATAGAAAGTAAAATTTTACCAATAGATATACACATGTTGGAAAAATATAATTGTTTTTTAGTGTCTAAAACCCCCCAGGTTAAACAATTTTCTTATACAGTTTAACAAACCATGCTCCTTCTGTGTGAAACACCTTTAACTCATGTTGCATAATTTATAGGGAAATGTGCACAATTTACTCTAACCGTGCACCAACTGTGCACCTCCCCTAGATTTTCTCAAGATATTGCATGATTACCTAGGTAAATCCACATGGTTTCCCTTAATAGTTCACAAATTATACAACCTCTCAAACACTTCCACAACTCATAAAAACCTCCCAAAAATCTTATAAGACTAATCCTAAACAAACCATAACTCAAAATGAAAAGAGAGAGTAGTCCATACCTCAAACTGGGGGTGTTACAGGTTAGTTCCCCCAACCATGGATTCTTCCACCATTTTATAAGAAGTGGTTACATGGAATAGTATCACACTATGCTTACATGGAGCCCCACCATGTGGTTCAGAGTCCCACTGGAGGGTCTTTATGTTGCATCCCACAATTTCCACCATCTTCCCACTAGATCACGTTGCCTCCCATAACAGTCCTCACAATCGAAATAAAGTTCTCCAAGGGTCCTCCACAACCTTCAAGTAGGACTTCGACTCCCTCCGTATTATTATGTAGTGGTGTGTTAGCCTTTCTCTTTCGCTCAAACTGCTTTGGAAATTCTTTGTTGATCACCCTCTACAACACATTTATACCATAGGCCCTTTTCTCATTCTTCTCCATCCTCTATAATGACAGGTGATCTTCCTTCAGGTTCAATATCGGGTTCTCCTCCTTCGCCTAGATGTATATTCATGGGAATAATGGTATCGAGGGATCCTTAACTTCTTCTCCTAATTATATTTTATATTCATAGGATTATTAATATTATAATATCCTAAATAAAACCGTATGATAATATATATAAAATATTTCATTAATTACATTACCATGACCTTTTAGGTTTAAAGTTTTAGATATTTAGGAAATTACTTACATAAAAAATCCCATAATTTTTCTATATATGGACATTTTTTCACTGAATAAAACTCTTTAATTGATACACTTTCTCCATTTAAGGCTAACACCTTGTGTTCATAGCTATAATTAATAATCATTCCTAATAATTCTTAATCCCTATGAAAAATATTTCAAAACATGGGATGAGCATAAAACTCATTAAGTATTATAAAAGGAAAACAAATCTCATTAGGCCCTTGAAATACTTAAAAACCCTTGAAAAGGTACATTATTTAAATAAAGAGATTTGAGTGTATAAAAGAACACAAACTTACTTTCAAATCTACGATCAACCTCTTTTCTCAAAAATTTTCATAAAACAATTTCATGAGAAAGCATCAAAATAATGGAATGATCATGAATGTAAAGATCCTGACTTTGGTTGCCTAGAGTTGGTGGTTACTATAACGACCCATACTTTACATACATTGTTAATACTTCAAAATTGAAGCATACTTATTACAACATATAACAAAACCACGAAAGGACCGTATAGGTATAGTGTCTTTAGAAACTAGGAAACATAAACAACTGGTTCATAAAGCATCTACTTTGCCTCCCATTTATTTCATCATATCTAGAGTCCCTTTTTGGCATAGTCTACTTAATAAGCTTCTTCCTGACCTGGAGAAATAAAACATACAAAAGGGTGAGCTCAAATGCTCAGTAAGGGTAAACAAAAGAAATATCAATCACATCGTATACATAAGCACATAACTTTTGGAAATCTTAACCTGCAAAAGAGATCATAATTTCATAACATGGGATAAATCATGGCAGTGAAATGTAATCACAATAATCATAACTTAAAACATGAAACTTTGTGTAATTCACACATAATCATAGAGAATCATTTCTTGTTAGTCAAGACTCATTGCCAAGACTATCTTAGTGGACAAAATCCCTTTCTGAACCGAGTCACCCTCTTTTTAGTCCTGTTTCACTGAACCGGTATAACCTACCGTTCCAGCCATGTCTATCTCATGAGATATAAAATCTTTACCCAATGCATTGGAGGGAGATATAGGTCCCACCCATCTCATAATTATACCATTCTTATGTGTGCCACAAAATCATAAACCATACATCATTTCATAACCCATGTAATAAAAATGGGATTCTTGAACAACATGACATCATAAAACAATTCATATAAGATAAAGGAATTCATAAAAATAATTCCATCACAACATAATCAAATCAATTTAATAATAGGGATAAAAACAGAACCCTATATTATCTTAGATGGAAAATAATTTTGATAAAACACTTGAAATGAATTCTTGAGGAAAATATCCTTTCTTCTTCAAAAACACTTTTCCTTTCTTAATATGTCATACAATTATAAACTAAAAGAAGTTGATTAAAAATAAACTTGAAAACTTTTAAAGTAAGATTCTTGGAAATAATGTTTTAAAAATCCATTCATGCCGTATAAGTTAAAAAAAACATTCTTCTCGTACTTTTGTCGGAAAAGTCAAAAAAGTACCTCGTACGAAAAATGACAAAAGATTCCTTTCATATATTTTACTAAAAAATCACCGAAGGGTAAAATAGGATTTAAAAAATTGTAGGTGAATGGAAATAATATTACATATTGAGGAAACATGGATGTGGATGATAAAATACACCCCAGTAAATTCTAAAGTATAAACAATCTCGGATAAAAATGAGATTGTGATATTTCCCTTACCTTAGGTCTGACTTGCTTTGTAAGTGTCCGAACCTCCTGTATAATGATTTAAATAATGTTATTGACTTAATCCAGAATCATACTTATTTTTATGATATCATATATGGTCATATTCTTAGCTTCTTAGTAGTAATATTTCTTGCTACTTGTTATTCGGGTGTTTATAACTTTTTGTTTTTATGCGTGTTTTGTCGAATAAATTCTTATTCTTTTCTTTAGGTTATAGATACCTCATTTCAAGAATGGTATTAGTGTAATATATATCATATTAATTCATTCAATTCATTTATATAATCATTATGAAATGAAGATCATGTAGAACGAGTCGCATCACATCGTGGAGACGGTATTCCGTACGTACGCACGAGTGATAATATCGTTCCTATGATCGTGTAATTATATTGGAGTATATGTATACTATTTCAGAATCAATATTACTTTATAATAGTCATATATATTCATTATTTACACCATTATACCTATCCAAGTAAGGTGGTGGTGGAAAATAGATTACACCACGGCGTGGAGATGGTATTCCGTACGTACGCACGCGCGGTGATTTCTTTTTCCGTAGGATGGATAGATGGTGAAATAGGGTTGTTTCATACTTATAATAACATATCAGTATATGAGTGATACTAATGTTATTACTTCATAATTAAACAACTAAAGAATAATAAGTGGAAGAAGAAATAAAGATGAAAGAATCGGTAACGGACATTACCTCTTCTTTGAAGTGCTTCTTTGAGACCTTCTTTTAGGGCACTAAAATTGGTCTTTGAAGAAGACCAGGACCTCTAGGATGTCTCTAGGGAAGTGGAGAGGAGAAATTTTCAGGGGTTGTCTGAGCTTGAAGGCTCAAAGTGGTGTGAGGAAGAGGGGGAGGAGGTGTCCTTTTATAAGGGAGGAGAGGGGCACCTTTGGAATAACTAAAACTATTATTTTATTATAAAGTCAATTTCGGTTTTAAATAGCTCCAAATTTATATATTTATAAGCTAAGGTGGGGATGGGTAGAAATACTCTTATCCAATAGAATTTAGACAAGTTTAGGTTCCTATTTTAACCTTATCATTTAGATTTAACATTAAGTTAAATAATTTTACTTTTACCATGTCTTCTTGTGTTCTTATACTATAAGGTTAATAAACTTAATATAAGTAGCCAAACTAACCCCAAGTTGTTTATTATTAATATATATAACCTTATCTAAGTCACTTGACCGAACCTTAGATTTTTAGGAATAAAATAACAATTACCAAAATAATATTTGTTTTAAAAACTATTTTATGTCAATTTTGACACTATTTAGTAATTTATTTTTTTGAAAATCATAAAAGAATTATTAGTTCGAACCAAGTTAATTAAATCAATAATAACATGTCATATTAACCTATAAAATTAGTGAGATTCATAAAAAGTCTCAAATTACATTTAATTTGGTGTTTATAACATCAATTATGTCAATATTTCATTAATAAGATAATTACTGCATCATCATTGTGTCATAAATAAATTAAATTATTTAATGTCTAAAAATTAAAAATAAAATACCATTATGTAGGAAATCTTTTTAGCTTTCTAAGGAATATTTATAGTCGAATTTATATTATGTATAACCCTATATTAAAAATTATTTACTTATTAAACTTTGATTTTAACTATTTTAACCCTTCTTTAAATAAATTAATAATAAATGTCCTAATCTAATCCAAGTGGGTATAAATGGTCATATTTTATTCCTAAGTTTGTTTTTGGTCTAATTACACTTATCCAATAGAATTAGGACATGTGTTAGGGTAATAATAATATCATCTTTACCCTTAATTACCCTATTTACTTTTTACCGTGGTAAAAAAAAGTAAAAAGTTACTATTCACCAAAAATTATTTTCATCTCATTGAACCACATTTTAGTCCTTGATATTAACCGTGTCTCTCGGATTTTCTAAATTCCACTCACAGAAGCGGTAAAATTAAGTTTTATGAAAAATTCAGTTTTTTAACTACCACTTAGTGGTTTCACTATTCATCAAAAATTGAAAGTTTTCAGAAAAATACCAAAATTTCACCCTAGGCTAATTTCGGTATTCCGAATCCAAAAATAAAGTCCATTTTGAAAAATAAAATTTATAAAATTTCAAAAAGTGGTTATTACTATTCATAACGGCTAGTTTTAATAATATTTTAATAGCATATCGTTGTTTAGTGAAACTCGGTATTGCGTACGACGCACGCTATCGAGGAAGGTCGCGATTTCGTGTGAAGCAAGCCAAGCAAGTGTTGTGTAGAAAAAGATTCCTTTGATGATTTATATAACATAAAAGTCTCGGGTGTTATAGTTACTTTATTACATTGTAACTAGATACAAGGAATCACACCCTAAAGGACCGAATAATTTAATAGTCTTGAAAAACTAGATACATAATTGAATATCACATTACAGTTGAAAACCTAAAATATAACTTAGTATTTTCTTTGAGTACACCATTATTTCCTTTAGCATATCCCTACATACCAATCTTAAAACACTTCCTGATATCGTGGGAAAAGGAAACATAAGAAAAGGGTGATCTTAGATGCTCAGTAAGAGTATGAATATAACAAAATTTATTATGAATAAATAATACATAATTAATATGTCAAGGTAAATATATGAAAACAAATTCCATTTAATCAATAACATAAGTATGAAGAATAATATGGCATGAATAAATGATGATAAAACAATTCCATATAAATAAACACATGAGCTTGAAACTTATCCATGAATATCATAACTAATCAAATAATCACATGGACATCAATTACTAATCTCATATTGAGGTAATTCATAATTCCAGAAATCATAAACATACCATCAAGGCCTCATGCCAATACATCTTACATAAATGGGTAAGGCCTCAACTAAATACCCAATCTAGTTTGTCTAATGAGATATACCGATGCATTGAGGGTCTATTTAAGGACTCACCCATCACTTAATAAGTCCAATTCATTAATAATATGAAAGGGGTGAAACATAATCAACCTAAACATTTTTATTGAAAAATAAGTCTATGAAATTTTAATACTTTCCCCAATCAATAAACATAATCGTAAACCATCCAGAGTAATACGGTGAATGGTATAAAAATAGTACATCCCCATTCAAAATGATCATAAAACATACAGAGAAATAATAAGGATGATATCATTACAACATATATCCAGTGGAGTATAAGTAAAATAAGTGCTATTGTCATTGATTAATATAAATACCATAAAAATGTCATTAAAAACATTCTGTAGAAAATACCATTTTCACTTTGAAAATCACTTTTAAAAAATAAATATTTCCAGAATATTAGGAAACAAATTTCTTTTAAAATAATTATAGAAACTTGTAAATTAATCTTCAAAGCAATAAGAGTTCATAATAGTAGGAAATTCTATTCATGCTAAGTATATTAAAGAAAATATTCCTTTCACATTTTCAAAAAAATTCAAAATGTACCTCATTCAAAAAATGATAGGAATATTCATTTTAAACCATTTTTTAGAAGTAAAACATAGGTAAAAATGAATTTCATAAATAATAATATAATAGTAAAAACATTTTTGAAAACATTTTTAGAAAACATAAACATGGAAGAGAAGATATTTTTGACCAAAGAGAGAAATAAAGTTGGTTTTACTTAAAAACATTCTTTTGGATTATTGAGTACATAAAGAGATGGAAATGAAAGAAAAACATGTAATTTATATAAATAATCATATTATAATAAAATTAATGATTTTCTTGAGATGTAGATCATACTATTTCATCATTATAAGCATAATCATAGATAATCATGATAAATAATGAGATTGTAACATAAAACTCTTACCACTTTGGTAACTTTTGAATCATAAGATACATGAAATAAAAAACATTATATTGATATGTATATACCATAATTTTTACTATAAGAATCATAAAATACATTCATGATCAGTACATACACTACACAAAATAATCAAGTGGTGTATAAGGCATGTGTCCCATAGAAATAAAAGTGATACAAAAAACCCTTACCTTAGGTCTGACTTCCTTCATACGTGTCCAAAAATCCTTTGTTATAAATATTAATATATTATAAATATATTAAAAATCCATAATCTTATAGATAATACCATATATTATTTACTTATAACCTTTTATCACATGTTTATTAACAATTCTTTATTAAATCACTATTCCAGGTGATAACTACTTTGTTTTTCATGTATGTTTCAATTTGGTAGTTTCATTACTTTTAATTTGATCATAGTTATACAATATATATAGTTTTAATAATTATATAAAGATAATATATATTCATTATATATGTATTTAGAGTAATCTATAAAATTTAGATATAGAAAAATGAATTACACCGCTCATGGAGACGGTAGGATGTACGTATACCTGAACGTTGTTTCCATTTTTTTGATGGATGGAACAAAAGAAAGATAAATAATAATTCACCTTTATAAAATCATTATAATATCCTATATATCATATATATTCATTAAATATATCTTTATTACCATCCATATCAAAATAAAATGAAAAATTCATCACATCGCTTCGTGGAGGCGATAGTCCACACGTACACATGTGCGATGTTATCATTTTCCAAATGATTGGAAGTTAAGAAGGTAGATATGATATTATAGTTATATAAGTATAATTATTCCATAAATATCATATATATACACTAAATACATTATTATATTCATCCATGATAGGTGGTGATGGGAAACAAATTACATCAGTTCGTGAGGCGGTGGTCCATCATACACTGGATCGACGATTTTGCTTCCCATTTGATAGAAGAGGGGATGAATATAGGTTATGAAATTAAAATAATAGAATATAATTATATGTAATATACTGGTTATATTGTTTTTTCATATTTTTCTAAGATTTTAAGGGGTTAGATGAAGAAATTAATTGAATACACATGGTTAAGAACTATACCTCTTCTTCAGAGAACCACTTTAGGTTTATACCTAAATACTTCCTAGGAAAGTTTTATGATAAAAAAATTGCCTCTAGGTCATTATTATGGGATTAATTAAGGTATATGTTCAATTTTTTTTCCAAAAAAATGACTTTGAGGTGTGGAGATGATAGGAGAGGGGTGTTCTTTTATAAGTGGGGGAGATGACGCACTTGGAATTTTTAAAAAGAATAAAATATACCCATGTTTGACACTCAAAAAATGGATCCAAAATGGACCATTACTGAATATTAAATGATATAAGGTTGAAATATTGTTATAAAATATAAATTAGACAAGTTTTTAGGTAATTTTAACCTTTATATTTTTAGTTTAACCCCCGATAAACCCGTTTTAACCTTAATTGTGGTAATTAATTTTTATTATTTTTACTATTAATTATGAAAAAAATTAAGTTGTACACATTACCTAATATTAATTATTATGTTTAAAAATATGTAATACATTTTATCAAATTCAATTCATATAATTGATAGAATTTAATTTAAAATTAAACCCGCAAATGTGTCGAAAAAACAATTTTCCAAAGTAAAATTTTTCTCAAGTATAAAAAGTTTTTATATAAAAAATCAATATAAATTGATTCCAATGAACTAAATTGGATTAATTATAATATAATTTAACTAAATTTACTTTTAAAAAAATTTAAAATAAAATATAACTTTTTAAATGCTTTAAACGAAAAGGTAGTTTTTAATAAAAATGAACATTTTTCACTATTCATCAAACAAATTAATATTTTCAGAAAATTATCAAAAATTCACTCTAAGAAAATTTTGAAATGTTGATTTAAAAAATTATGTTCATTTTTTCAAATAAATTTTCAAAAATATGCAAAAATTAAATTTTAAAAAAGTGCACAAAACGGAACGAAACCACTTTTTAGAAAAATACTTTTCTGAAGCATAAAATTGAATTTATTCTTATACCATGATTAGAAAAAATATTAGATGAATTATAAAAAATTTTATTCAAAATATAATATATAAATTTCATTAAAATCATTCACCAATAGTGAATAGTTTAATTTATTAATATAAAAACACATTGCGTGCATAAAAATATTATTCAAAAAAACATTTCTTTTATTGTAAAATGATTTTTATTTTCATTTATAATCAATTTATAACCAATGAGTTTATTTTATACCTATATAAACCATATAATTTTCATAATTTATTTAGTCATATTCATACCCTCCAATTTAATGATTAGGTTATAACAGTGTACTGTATTACAATTCATTTAGACTTAAGGTTGTGTGTATCATAAGCTATCAAAGATATTGAATTCATTTAATAAAAAATATATTTTTAAGTTTAGGGGTGTTACATTATTCCATTTTTCAAAAAATTTCTTCCTCAAAATTTTTATAATGTCACCTCATGAAAATATTTGGGTAGTTCTTCATTGTAATTTCTTTAGGTTCCCACATTTCCTTTTATATCTTATGATTTCTCCAAAGTACCTTTACCAGTTGAGTTATATGATTCCTAAAAACTTATTATCTATTATCTAGAATCTGGATAGGATGTTCATAATAAGATATATTAGGTTCTAATTCTATTTAATTTTAGGTGTGAACTTGCATTGGGTCTAACAAGTACTTCCTTAACAATGATACATGAAACACATCATGTACTTTAGAGAGACATGGTGGTATTACCAAATGATAAGCCACAACTCCAATTATTTCCAGGATTTCAAAAGGTCTGATGTACTTGGGGCTCCATTTCCCTTTCTTATTGAAGCCTATAACACCCTTCCATGGGGATACTTTTAAGAAAACATAACCTCCCACTTGAAATTCAAAATATTTCCTTCAATTATTAGCATAGCTCTTCTACCTTCTTGGAGCTTCTTTAATATAGTTTTAAATAGTCTTTACCTTTGATGTTTTCTCATTCACAAGTTATGTGCCTAAAATATTCCTTTCACCAACTTCATTCTAATAAGTTGGAGCATAATATATCTTTCCATATAATGCTTCATACGTTGCCATTTGAATACTTGAATAGAAACAATTGTTATGGGAGAATTCTACCAAAGGTAAATACTGACCCCACATACCTTGAAAGTCAAGTGAGAATAACATCGACATATCTTCTAATGTTTTAATAGTCCTTTTGAACTATCCATTAGTTTGAGGATGATAATCATTTCTCAAATGAATATCAGTATCAAGATATTTCTAAAGACTTTTCTAGAATTTTAATGTAAATCATGGATCACAATCAAACACAATTAAAAGAGGTATGCCATGAAGTCTTACAAATTCATTAATATAGATCTATGTAAAGAATTAAAGAGGTAAATATTCTCTTATAGAGATAAAATGTTTAGATTTTGTAAAGTGATCAATAATAACCCATATTGCATCATTATTTCTCAGATTCTTTGGTAATATAGTGAGAAAGTCCATGGTAATGTCATCCAATTTCCATATAGGAATAGGTAGAGGTTCCCTGATTCCTCTAGGGTGCTATATCTTAGCCTTCACCTATTGAAAAACCAAACATCTTAACACATAATCAACGATTTCCTTCTTTATATTATCCCACAAAAAATGTTCCTTAAAATATCTATACATCTTGGTGCTACTAGGGTGTATAAAGAAATTTGAGCTATAAGCATCATCCAAAAATTCCCTCTTTATCACAGGTATAAATGGAATACATATCCTCTTTCCAAATTTCATAACACCATCTTTACAAAATAATTCTACCAATTTCCCATCATTCAAAACTTTAATTTTCTTTTGAAAATTCTCAGCATCAGGTTGAGAAATTTTTATATTTTCTAATAAATATAGTTTGTCAATCATTTGAAAAAGGAGTAATGTTTCCCCTTAATAATTCCCAGATCCATCTTTATGAAAATCCATGAACATAGAATCCCAGTAAATCCTCATTTTGGATAGTTTTGTTCATGAATATTTAACTTCCTTGATGCATATGAAATAACTTTATCATTCTGTATAAGGATACAACCGAGTTTCTTCTTTAATGCATCACTATATATCACAAATTCATCATTTCCTATTGGTAGATTCAAAATCATATCATTAACCAATATATTCTTCAATCCTTCAAAACATTATTCATATTCCTTTGTATATACGAACTTAACCCCTTTAAGAGTAATCCTAGTTAATGGGTTAGAAAATTGGGATTTTTTTTGAACAAATTGCTTATAGTAACTTGCCAAACCAATGAAACTATGTACCTTAGTTATGTTCATTGGTGTATGAAATTATTTAAACGCATTTGTCTTTATAATATCAAATGATATTCCATATTTAGAGAAAATATGGTCAAGAAAAGAAACCTTCTAAAGTCAAAATTCACACTTGTTAATTTTCCCATATAACTCTTTTCTTATAAGAATTTCAAGAATGTCATGAAATTGATTCTCATGGTCCTAATAGATCTTATATTACACTAACATATCATCAATAAATATAACAAAAAAGTTAGCAATATATTCCTTGAATAATCTTTTCATTAGATCTGTGAAGAAAGAGGGTGAATTAGTCAATCCAAATGACATTACTGTAAATTTGTAATATCCATACCGCATTCAAAATTCCATATTTGGAATATATTCCTTATTTACTTGTAATTTATGATACCCAAAGTGAAGGTCAATTTTTGAAAAATATCAATCTCTATGAAGTTGATCGAATAAGTCACCAATGCAAGGTAGATGATACTTATTATTTATCATAATAAATTGATTTCCCTATAATCAATGCACAACCTCATAGATCCATATCTCTTCTTAATGAAAAGAATAGGGGATCACAAGGTGAAACACTAGGGAGTATGAATTCATTATCACATAACTCCTCTAATTTTTATTCAATTCCACCAATTCCATAGTGTCCATTCTATAGGGAATCTTTGATATTGGTCTTTCATCAAGGACTAAATCAATGTAAAAACCAACTTCATTCTCTGGTGGATGTCTAGGTAATTCCTCAGGAAATACATCAATGTATTTCTATACAATAGGTGAATCCTTAATTTAAAGATTAATCTTTTTATCCATAGATTGTGTCTTATCTTCTTCCCCAAGAATCTCATTCAGAAGAGCTATTGGGGGTGGATCTAGACACGGATCAGATGATAAAATCTCCCCTATAAAGATAAGGAATTCCACATCTTCATTGCAAATCATAATTTCCTTATCTTTGTAAAAAATTTATGTATCATATTTTGAAAGTCAATTCATACCAAGGATTATATCAAAATCAACTATAGGTATAATAATTAAGTTAGTAAATATGGCACACTTATGTGTCATAATGAGAACCGAGTGACACATCTTTGTTATAGTGAGACTTCCACCAATAGTCTTGAACAATAGCTCTATTCTTAAGGTGCTATGGAAATATATATTTTTCTTGTAAAACATAGAATATATAAAAGAGTGTGAAGATACAGAAACAAATAAATCATTAGCTAAATTTGATGATTTGATTAAAGTATTTGCCACCACATCATTTGGAACTTTAAGCTCAACTATTGTGATCACATGAACTTGTCCTTTATCCCTTGACCTTTACTAGGGAAAATTACCTTGATGCTTTGGATAATTATTTAAATAGTTCCCCATATCCTTATAGTTGAAACATTGAACATTTATAACTTCTTTCTTACCCTTGCAGTCATGATCTTGGCGGCCTTTCTCTCTAAACTTGTAGCAAACTCCCATTCCCAAAAAGTACGTTCCACGATTTTTTCCACATTTATTAAAAGCTATAAATTCCACCCTTCCCTTCTTACCTTTTGTCACATTTCCTTTTCCATAGTGATCAATATCACTTTTCTTGTATTTATATACTTAAAAGTCATAAGACTCGTAAAATTATTTCTTTTTATTGATAAAACATGATACTATGTCCTAATATGATGACAATGTTTGGGAGACTAGTGTCCTTCAAAGTATTAACTTAATCCCATAAAATAAATAATCAATATTTCTCTTTGTATTACGTACGTAGTTCACAACATGTCTTGATAACCTTGTAAAGTTGTCTTCATACTTAGCAGATATTTCCTCTTCCTTTTGTCTCAGACTCAAGAATTGTCTCTCTATATCTGCTTGTTGTTCGTGAAGAAAATATTTTTCTAAGAAATGTTATTTAAAATTATCTCATTCCATACTCACTATTTCCTCCATATCCTTAGTGTTTTTAATCAATTACCACCATTGATCTGCATCCCCTAAGAGATGATAAACTACCATGACAACCTTCTCCCTTTAATTACTTCCCAAAGTGAGAAATATCTTCTCTAAGGAACTTATCCATTTCTTAGCTATAAATGGATTTGTAGTTCTATTAAATGATAGAGGTTGATGAAACATGAAGTGGTCTAACATTTTTACACCATGTTGTGGATCAGTAAGATACTCCATACAGGCAAGGTTATTAGTCATAACCTGAGTCAGATTCCCCAATATAGTTACAATTTGTTTATCTCTAGCTCCAACTTCATTATCATTCCTAGGAGGGAAATCCCTATATGGATTACGTGCATTGATTCAGTTCTCATTTATTCTTATAGTCATCATTTATAAATGATTTCATACTCTATATTAGATCATAACATTATGAAACATAATGTATAATTCCAAAACTAGTGAAACACTTAACATAAATTAAAAAATTTATGCATAACCAATATCAGAATCATAAACTTGGTTTCTTTGGGAAAGTTTTCAAATCATAATTTTTTTTCAAACCTTTCATAATGTTTTGTAAAGAAAATGTAAATTAGCCCAAGAATATCCCCCGAGTGTGTCAAAAAAGGTGTATAACAAGGCCCTTTGTCTTGCAATAGGTGGTGATTGAGTCAAATCCCATTATGACCTTTTTGAAGTTATTTACCCTAGGTAAAACTATTCTAGAGTCACATCCACTTGTAGTATCTAGATAGGGATATATTTCTAGTAAATCCACATAATATCTACCTTACCAAAACTTTAATATGCAATCATATACTTAGACTCATCCTTAAAGTCATTCACAGGGTTATGTTCTCTAATTTATGTTTTCCTAAATCTAGTTCTCATGGTTTCTACTAAACTTCCTATAATACCAACTGTAAAGACCCAAACCTTAGTATACCAGAGTTATTGGTTACTTTATTACATTTACATTAGATATAAATAATCACATCCTGAAGGACCATATAGTTTAATAGTCTTGAAAAACCAGATACATACCTAAATCTCACATTAGAGTTGAAAACCTAAAATACAACATAATATTTTCTTTTATTACATCATTATTACCTTTAACATATCCCTGTATATCAATCATAAAACACTTCCTAGAATCCTAGTGAAAAGAAACATAATAAAGGGGTGAGATCAGATGCTTAGTAAGTGTATGTGTACAATGGAAGATATCATGAATAAGTAGGACATAATCAACATGGAAAGGTAAATATCTAAAAACAAATACCATTTAATCAATAACTTGATCTTGAAGAATAATATGGAAGGAATAAATGATGATCAAATAATTCCATATAAATAATCACATGAGTTTGAAAATTATCCATGGATATCATAACTAATAAAATAATCACATTTAAATTAATAACTAATCTTGTAATGAGGTAATTAATAATTCCAAACATCATAAAAATACCATCAAGGCCTCATGCTAAGAAATATTATATAAATGGGTAAGTCCTCAAACAAATACCCAATATAGTTTGTCTCATGAGATCCATCAATGCATCAAGGGTCTATTTAGGCCCCCACCCATCACTTACTAAGTCTAATGCATTCCTCATATGAAAGGGGTGAAACATAATCAATGTAAACATTCATATTGAAAAATTAGCATATGAAATGTCAACACTCTACCCAATTAATAAACATAACCATAAACCATCTAGATTAATACAACGAATATTATCAAAATAATATACCCTTAGTCAAATTGATAATAAATCATCCAAATAAATAATAAGTATGGTATTATTACAATATATCCCTAGTGAAGTTATTGATTAATATAAATACCATAAAATGTCATTAAAAAAATTCTTGAGGAAAATAATGTTTTCACTTTGAAAATAACTTTTGAAAACTAAAAGTTTCTAGAATATTAGGAAAAAAATTTATTTGAAAAGAATTATGAAAAATTTTAAAGTAAGATTCAAAGTAATGAGAGGTCATGACGGTGGGAAATTCCATTCATACCGAGCATGTTAAAACAAATATTCCTTTCACATTTTCAGAAAAAGTAAAAAAACACCTCTCTTAGAAAAAAATATGAATATTAATTTTAAAATGTTTTTTTGAAAGTCAAAAAAGGGTAAAAAACGAATTTTAAATATCATATAAGAATAATAAAAATATTTTTAGAAAACATGGACATGAAAGAGAAGAGATTTTTGATCGAAGAGAGAAATAAAACTGTTTTCCTTAAAAACATTATTTTAGACTATTGAGTACATAAAGAGAGGAAAATTAAATGAAAACATGTAATTTCTAGAAATAACCACAGTATAATAATATTCATTAGTTTATTTATAGTTATATCATAAAATTTCATCTTTATAATCCAAATCATAAACAATCCCGATAAAAAATGAGATTGTGATATCAAACCCTCACGACTTTGGTAACTTTTGAATCATAGCCCCATGAAAGAAAGAAAATTAGATATATATTTATATACCATAATTTTAATTATAATAATCTTAAAATAAATTCATGTGCAATATATGCACCACACACAGGAAACTAGTGGAGTATAAGGCATGTGTCCCATAGAAATAAAAGTGAGACGAAAATCCCTTACCTTAGGTCCAACTTCCTTCGTATGTGTCCACAAATCCTATATAATGAATATAGATTTATTATAAATATATCATAAAACCATAATTATATATATATCATACTATATATTATTTAATTATAATATTTTATCACCCATTTATTAACACTTCTTTATTAAATCACTATTCTAGGTGATAACAACTTCATTTTTCATGTATGTTTTGGTTTGGTAGTTTTAGTAATTATAATTTTATCATGGTTCCATAATATAAATATTTTTAATCATGATATAAATATAATATATATTCATTATATATTTATTTATAGTAATTCATAAAAGTTAGAGATAGAAAAATGAATTACATCATTCATGGAGACGGTAGACCGTACACATGCATGAACGTCGTTTCCATTTTTTCAACAGATGTAACAAAAAAAGTTAAATAATAATACATATTTAAAAAATAATTATTATATCCTATATATCATATATATCCATTAAATCTATCCTTATTACCATCCATGTCAAAATAAAATGAAAAACATATCACATCGCTTTGTGGAGGCGGTAGTCCACACATACGCATGAGTGGCGTTATCATTTTCTAAAGGATTGGAAGGTAAAAAGGTAGATATGATATTATAATTATATAAGAATAATTATTTCAAAAATATAATATATATATTCTTAATCCATCATTATATCTATCCATGAGAGGTAGTGATGGAAAAATAATTACATCGATTCGCGAGGTGGTAATCTTCCGTACAAACGATCGCCAATTCCTTACCCATTTTATGGAATAGGGGATTGGTATAGGTTATAAAATTAACATAATAACATATAAGTTTATTTAATATACTGTTTTTATTATTTTATTATAGTTGTATAATATTTTAATGGGTTAGAGGAATAAATAAAATGAAGATTCATGGTTAATAACCATACCTCTTCTTCGGAAAACTTCCTTAGGTTTATACATAAAGCCTTACTAGGATACTTTTATGTATAAAAAAGGGACTCTAGGTCATGGAAATTGATTTAAGAATGTAATTTTGGTAATTATTTTATGAAACAAAAGGCCTTTGAGGTGTGGAGAGGAGAGGATATGGGGTGTCCTTTTATAAGTGGGGGAGAGGACACACTTGGATTTTTTGAAAAGAATAAAATATACCCACATTTTAAACACAAAAAATGGCTCCAAAATGAACCATTATAGAAACTTATATGATATAAGGTTCAAATATGGCCATAAAATATAAATTATAAAAGTTTTTAGGTCATTTTAACCCTTATTTTTTTTATTTTAATCCCCGATAAACCTGTTGTAACCTTAACCATAGTAATTAATTTTTATTGTTTTTACTATTAATTATGATAAAAAATAAGTTGAAATCATTAAAAAATATTAATTATTATTATTATAAATATTTAATCTATTTTATAAAATTCAATTCATATAAGTGATAGAATTTAATTTAAAATTAAACCCACAAACGTGTTGGAAAAAACAGAGTTCCAAAAGATATTTTTTCTTAATTATAAGAAGTTTTTATATAAAAAATCAATATAAAATTTATTACAATGAAATAAATTGGATTAATTATAATATAATAGAATTAATTTTATTTTTAAAACAAAATTTAACTTTTTAACCGCTTTAAACGATAAAGTAGTATTCAGTAAAAATCAATATTTTTCACCATTCATCGAAAAAATTAATCTTTTCAAAAAATTGCTAAAAATTCACTCGAAGATAATTTTTACATGAAGATTTAAAAAATTAATTTCGTTTTTTCAAATAAATTTTCAAAAATTATAAAAATTTAATTTTAAAATAAGTTCACAAAACACGATGAAACCATTTTTCAGAAAATACAGTTTTTAAGCATAAAACTTGATTTATTCTTATCCCATGATTAGAAAAATTATTTGATGAATGATAAAACATTTTATTTAATATAAAATATATAAATTTCATTAAAACCATTAAAAAATAGTGATTAATTTAATTTATTAATATAAAAACATATTTCATGCATAGAAACGGTTTTTAGAAAAACATTTCTTCTACTTTCAAATGTTTTTTATTTTTATTTCTAATTAGATGATAACCAATGAATTTATTTTATACATTTTTAAAACATATAAATTTCATAATCTAGTTATTTATATTCAAACCTACTAATTTAACATCTAGGTTATAATGATATACTATATTACGGTTCACTTATACTCGAGGTTGTGTATATCACAAGATATCGAAGAGATTAGATTTATTTTAAAAGAAATATATCATAAAGTCTCAGGGTGTTACGATGAAGGTTACTTAGAATATAATATTCATGTCACCCTTTCAATCAAAAAACTTAACCATTTAATTACATCAAATTCATAATGGAACAACTTAACCAGTTAATTACAATATCATAAACCCATAATGGAATAACTTAACCAGTTAATTATAAAATCATATCTATGAATAATGAATCATTAACAAATGAATTGGTTAACTATATAGAACCCAAATCCAACGAGCTCATACCCGAGTGGTAAGGGCTCCTTCTTGGCATCCAAGAGACCCAGGTTCAAAATCGAGTAGAGGCGAATTTTCGGGGCACTGTAGCAGGCACTATTTGGTACTGTAGCAGCCAGAATATTCACCTGATTTGGGCTTTCAGGCCACCAGTTTGGGCCTACGGGTCTCAGGGACTTCGGGCCATCAAAGGCCTTTGGGCCATAGGGCCTTTGGGCCATTGAAGACCATGAAGTAGCCCAATTCACACAAAGTAGGCCTCAGATGAGGATCAGAGCACCAGTAGCAGTCACCAGAAGTGGAGCTAACCGGATTGGAAGAATGAGAGGGTATGACAACCACCATAGGGACCAGGCACTGTGCAGCTTTGTACGGGGCAATGCTAGCCGATCAACAAAGCAGGTGGGGAGCTAAAGGCAATCAATGATGCAGAAGCTGGGGAGGGGCAGTTCTAGTGGGATGGGCCTACGGGTCATGTATTGGGCATGGTATGCCTCTGGGCCTTTGGGTCATGTATTACGGGTCATGTAGGGCCTTGTGCCTTGGGCCTATGGGTCATGTACGAGTTCCCCTTCAACCCTTAAAAGAGGAATTATCTATAATAAAATAAAAAGAAGGCCTTCGGGCCATTTGGGCGGGTATATAGAACCCAAAAATCATCATATGAAATTTACAAGAACCATAACATGAATAAAACACATGAGAATTTTCATTTCATTATAAAACTCATAATAACTTACTTTTCAACATGTAATCACAAACTCTAAAGTTACTCCATAAAAAGAAAATGATTTTGAAAGAATATATTAAAAAATTATCTTTTGAGAGGAAAATGAAAGAATAACATAAAATATTTATATATATAAATAATAATATGAGAAATAAAATTCATAGAAAATATTTTATATAGGGATATGAAATAAAGACCTCAAAACATTTAATGTAAGGTTTAAAAGAAAACCAGCTTACATTGAGTCTTAACTCACCTCATACAACCTCTAGCCTCCAAGATAATAAAATCATATTAATTATTTAATTAGTTAAAAACCATTTTCATGTTCAATTTCTTATTTATATTCCTTTTAAATCATTTATTATCATGTTTCATTCATTACTATATTAGTATTGTTCGCATTAGTCGTTTTGGGGTCATTCAAGTCCAAAATAGATTCAATATTTTTTGTAATGGTCAAAAGTCCTTCTATAAAGGTTCCATAATCTCCTAAATTTTAAAAGTGTCATGTGTATATCATTCCAAAGGAAAATGGGTTCAATATATCATGAAATAGTTACTTTTCTGAGAATCTTCCTTGATAATCTTGATTTTTACGATTAAAAATAAATATGATTGTTTACCTTTAATTTCATTATCATGATGGATAAATTACAATTAAAGAATAATAATAATGAAATTACTTGAATATTAATGTTATATTCAATCATAAAATCAATTTTAATGAAAATCCAAGTAAGACATAGGTTTACTAAATCATCATCGATCAATTTGGTAGGGTAAAATTACCACATTAAGTATTGTTTTCAAAAGATTTAAAAGACGTGTAAATGCAATAAATATTTTATTTTTATAGAAAAAATTATCTTATAACCAAAATAATATTTTATAGTTACCTTTAAATGTTACTTATGCTATTAAAAAGATTAAGAGTATAAATGAAACAAAAAACATCATTATTGAAAAACCTATATTTTGACATTGCAACGACTTGTGAAAAAGAGTTTAGTAGAAGTTAATGGATCATATTTTATCATTTATGGAAAAAAAATATTCCAATACCATGATTATAGAATCATAAAAGTAAAATAATATAAGTTTTAAAATAATTTTAAGAAAAATAACCTTAAATAAGAAAAAAATGTGGGCTTAGAAACCCTTAGCTTGCTCCTCGAACCACTACCTTTGGATTGAGTCCAAAGCCTTTGGATAAAGGAGTTTTGGTAAGGCTAGGGAATTGTGAATGTGGGAAAGAAAGTTTGAAGATATATTTCAGTATAATAAGAAGATAAAATTGAACTTGAGATATGGTTTGAAAATGGTATAATGATTCCCCTTTAATAGAAAAATTCAATGAAATTTTCATGAATACTCAATCTTTGAGGTTAAAAAATGTAATATTAAAATAAAAAGTGTCTCATAAAGGGAAAAGGTATGAAATGATCAGCCCTTACCCATACCACATATTCCTTGACAAGATTTTATAATTTTATAATCAATTTATAAATAATTGTTTACATTAAGGACTCTTTAAAGGAATTTTCAAGGATAATTTTATAATTTATAATTTAAAAATATATAGATAATAATTGAATTAAAATTTAAATATTTAAATAATTACTTACCTATTATTTCTATAATGGCCCAAACTAAACCACAAAGTCTGAGTTGGGGTTCCACACGAACTCATAGGAGCCTCCCTGTATGGAAGAGGTTGCTAAGTAGTGGCGAGGGCCAGTAGAACATCATGGGGAGACTATGTGTAACACCCCGATTTTTTTTTCAAACCTTATAAATAGACATTGTGTGTTTAATTACATTAAAGTTTTCTCCTTTAATCAAACAAAATATAAAAGATAAAACACATAACTTCTTATTTAAGAGCTCAACATCTAAGTGTCTTACAACATTCTGAGTTTACAAGGAAAGCTCACTAACCTAAAATACCCACTACTAGACTAATTATAACCACCAGAGAACCAGTAAAGAACATCATTAGACCATCCAGATAGTGATCGCCTCTCAGGTCAGTCATAGTAAAAAACATGATGGCAAGAACTACGATGCAGATGCTTAGCAATAGAGGAATGAATTGAACCATCTTATCCTCCTTCTTCTTTGTTCACCTTAATTTTAAGACACCCGAAGTTTGGGTTTTATAAAGCACCAATATGACCGTTACCTCGTATAACCATTGGAAAATCAATGGCTATAATTATAGCCGTTAGCCATATGATGTTTAATTAAATAAAAATTAAGTACTCGTCAACGTGTTAAAATTTATTAAATATATTTAGTAATAATGATGAGCGACGTATTTTATATATGCAATTGTTTTATATATATATATAGTTTTGGATTATTATCATCATAAAATATGATTAAATTAATTTTTTATAAAATTATTAATAAAACTAATATTATTTTAAAATTATAATTTTATTATATGACTTTATTTAGAGGAATACATTATGCAAACGAATGGAAAATTATGTGGGTTTCCTACACATTCAAAAAAATGATATATATATATATAAATTATAATTATTGTTAGATTTTTATAAAATTATTAATAATATGTATTTAACCATTTATAAAATTAGTTTATTGTTTGATTTATAATTTTGTATTAAGTAAAAGTAATACTACATATTT
Organism: Viscum album; assembly: GCA_963277665.1. Lineage (NCBI taxonomy): Eukaryota > Viridiplantae > Streptophyta > Magnoliopsida > Santalales > Viscaceae > Viscum > Viscum album. Next base: position 286,643,999 of record OY728159.1, on the reverse strand, counting down.
ATGTTTTATCAAAATAAATAAATATAATAAAATTGTTGTTTTAATTTTGACATTCTATGTATATAGAAATAAACTTATTAATAATAAACACATTTTTTTTATTTGTTTAAAATTAATCCGAATTTTATTTAATAAATCAAAATTATATTATGATTTATGAAATTATAAATATTTATTTTATTATAAATGTATATACTTATATATAATTGGTTTTATTTTTATATATATAAAATATATATGTTTATTTATAAGTTTAAATTAAGATTCATTTATTTATTTTTTCATAAATGTTAAACCTTTATTTTCTAAATTATTGATTAAATAAAACCAACTTTTGACCTTGTATTAATGGTATAATAATGATAATAATATAATAATAATATTAACAATATTTAAATAAATAGATTGAAAGATTAATAACAAGAGTAATCCCGTGGGGGGGGAGGGGTTAGTGCCAACCTGGAAGTGTGAAGCAAAAAAAAAAATTATATAATAAAAATAAAATAAACAAACCCATGCGGGTCTTGAGATCTGAGAAAAATGGAGAAATCCCGTAAAGGGATACGGGTGTCGCGCATGAAAATGGCTTCATGCAGGTCCGACACCGAGATCTCGAGTAGGTTGACCTTGATTCGTGAGGCACTGTCTGAGTCCGGTCGGGTCGAGGTGAGCTCGAGGATGGAGTCGATCAGGTCGGAGTCACGCCGCAGGGGTAGCGTCGCGCTCCAGGTTCAGGTCGCGGGAGTCTGGCTTCTTAGATTCGAGCATCGCAATTGGAGTGGCTGCAGGCGGTGTCGCCACCGCTATGGGTTGAGCAGGTCCGCAAGGTCGCGCCAAGCCCAGTGGTGGTGGTGTTGTGCATGAGGCATGCGGGACGGAGCCGAGTGGTCGTTTCCCCCCACATTTCTTCTTTTTCTTCTCCCCATCGCACACCAGTAACCTATTCTCCCATTTCTTTTCCTAGGCCGACAATGGACCCATTTCTCGCTCTTGTTTTTCCACAAAGTTGGCACTGGCGATTTATTGCATAGCCTCAGATCCCATCCTCCCTACATTAACATAATCTTTGTAAGCATAGTTTATATATATGACCATATTACACTGAGAACCCTACGGGTTCATCCTCTCATCCCTCTCTGTTTTCCTTTGAACACCCCAAGACCTCCAGCAAACCCCTCTCCTGCCAGTCCAATCCTCTTCCTCCTGTTTATGTAAGGGATTTACTTTTATTTATGTTTCTTTAGTTCAAAAATTTTGTAAGGGGGTCTTTTTTTAGTTGTTGTTATTATACAAAACCGATAATATAGTTTTGTATATAATCGGATGTATATATATATATATTTATGTATATTTTAATCCAAGCTATTTCATGATTTCAAATATCAGACGTTTACGTTCAAGAGTTTATAATGTTGTAAGAGTTGTTTTCATTTCTATTCTCTTCTCTTACTATGCAAACCCGTATATATATATACATAAGGATGGTTACGGGTTATATATATAATTATATACACAGATGTTTTCAGATATTATCAAGATCTTAAGGGCTTTAGTTTCCTTTAAGTTCTAACTTATAAAACCCCGTATACACATATGTATATATGATGTATATATGGTTGTATGTTTATATATATATATATGATATGTGTAATTGGGTGTTTAAGTATTTATGTATATATTTCCATTTCCAAATTTATTTCTAAGATTTTCAAATATTTCACTATTGTATGATAAGAATTATATACATTTAAAAGTTATTTTGAATCCATTTTTAACATGCAGGTCCTTTATGTAAACTTTGTATATTTATTTAACTATGTACTTATATATATATTTATGTATTTCAAAACAAATCATTTATGGTTTTTGAGAGATGAATGCCTATATTTAAATAATACTTTAGATGCGAATCAGGTTTTGGGTTTAAGTTTAATTATGTTATAGTTTTAAACCATAGTTTTTATATAATTAAGTACATACGGTTACATAAATAATAAAACCTATATGGTTTTATTTTCAATCAAATAAATAATCAATGGTTGGAGGATTTTAGATTTTAAGGAATTTAATGGACCTTGATTAATTTGTATGAAAACCCCTATATACACTTTGTGTATATATGATTATGTATAAATGTATTTATAAATTAATTCCCAAAACCTTATTTCCAAGTATAATTATTAGGAATTAGTTGATGTTTTGACACGTGTAAGGTTTTAATGTTTTCCAAGCCAATATGTGTTTTAGTATATACCAATGAACTTTCTTAATTAGATAAGTTATTCTAACATGTACCCTCAATATAATTTTATATTTTAAAAGAATTTGCTTCGTCCTGTTTAAAAGTAAAAGACTAAGAATTTATGGGTTTATGTCATCATGTAGTACCCATTCATTATTTAATGATAATCCTGCTGTAGTGATTATTGGTGGTTAATCTGGTTATGATTAAATTGCAAGTTCAAAATTCATGTTTACCACAATAATTAATGTCAATTATTTTCTTTAAGTGTTCCCTTTACATGTAGTCGTGAAGTTATCATTTCATGTGGCAGACCCCATTTATTCATTATTTTATGTGCCTTAATTATTGTCACATATACAAGAGTTACTTTTCTTATACATTCCATATATGCTTACTATCATTTTTTAGAATGTCTAATGCATGTTATAATGTCATATTTAATGCATGTAATCCTTCCGTAAATATCATTTCATATTTTTTTTAGTTGATTGATAAAACACCAAATAATAATAAAGAATCTAAGAACCTGTTATTTGGAGTGGTATGTGACACCCCAAATAACATCACTTTAAAATGGGTACCCAAAGCCATATGAAACGCCTTGGATACATAGTCCCCTAAGAAATAATAGGATTGTATTGGACTGATTATGTGATGGGTGGGGCCCGCTATAGCCCCTCGATGCATCAGTAGGTCTCATGAGACAAAACAGAGTCATGGAACAAGGCCTGACAACAGTTACGATTCAGGTGAAATTCCTGGACATAGACGGTTCAGGTGAAATTCCTGGACATAGACGGTTCAGGTGAAATTCCTGGGCATAGATGATTATGGTCTTGGCACGAGGCCTTGACACAATCTGGCATTATACCCTCCTCTTAATGTTTTAGTAATTGACCAACCATGGTATTTTATGACTAGTATGATATCCCAGGTTCAGAGCCTTTTTGTATGCACAGAATGAATCAATGGAGTGACATGATATGTCGGAGTAATTTTGGACTTGATCTAATTAATAAAAAGCTTTATGTTATTACATATGAAAAGGTATGTATATGGCCCACATGATATGTTCACCAGTTATGTTCAACATTACAGCGTTTTTGATTATGTCTTGTGCACTCAGAACTGCCTTGCTAGTAGTATTCATTACCCTGCATGTTGTTAATGGTTATGTTTTATACAAGCATTTAATTTTCCCAAATTGGAACTATGTACTCTGATCATGTCTAGATGTTATTTTATTAGTTTTCTTCATTTTAAGATATTTAGTTTTCCAATGTTTAAGTTTTATTTTCCTGTGTACTATTTTATTTTCAGTAAAGAAATATTATTTTCAAGCTGTTTTTTTAAAACCCCTTACTGGGCATACTTTTCTCACCCTACGTTTTTGTTTAAATTTTTTTCAGGTATGAGTTTTTACTAAAGAAGTTTTTCAGAAGCATCTGGTTTCCTAGAACCTGAACCTCGCGATCCTCTGTAAATATGGGACATGATGTGATACTTGTAAATGTTTGGAATGTAATTTTTGATACATCATGTCTCATAGACACCTGGGAATCAGGGTCCTTACAGTTGGTATCAGAGGATAGGTTCAGATAACTCTGAAAAACCATGTATTTTAAATATATGACTGAGCACCACTAAGTAATTATATTGTAAATTTCAGATGGCTGGTCAAGCAAACATCTCGTCTCTACCTGATGAGATAGTAGATGATATTTTAATCAGAACATGCACTGTGGACTATCCATCTTTCCTCAACCTATGAGGATCTTGTCAACACCTATTAGACTTGTCGAACAGCCCTGAAATCCTTCGTTCATATCGGGTGAATGACCATGTATTCCATCTCATTTCCACTGCCCAACTCTCCTGCTATAGGCGAAGGGGGAGATACTACGAAGGCCTTTTTCAGTGTTTTACTCTGGCGCAAAAATTTTCTGCTAGTGCATGCTTCCTTATAGCTACCCAAGATGGCCAGCTCAGTACAACCTTTATGTTCTAGATCTTAAATCTTACTCTATTCAATCACGTCATCCCCCTTGAATATCTCGAAAGTGATGTAGTCCAGTGGGTCATCAGGGAATTTGTCCATTCAGACATTTCTGAGCTTTTTATCGCACGAGCCTACCTACAAAAGCCTATGTGTAGAACACAAGAGCAGGAGTTCAAGACTTATTGCTCAAGGTGTATCTAGGCTAGTGAAGCCTAGGAACTAAGTACCAACTAGGGTATTCCATTGACTGAACCAAATCTACCATTTTGGTGATATTGACCGTCTGGGGTTTTCCTTTTCCAGTTTATGAGTCGAATTTCAAGGACGCAATTCTGTTAAGGGGGAATAATGTAACACCCCGATTTTTTTTTCAAACCTTATAAATAGAAATTGTGTGTTTAATTCCATTAAATTTTTCTCCTTTAATCAAACAAAATATAAAAGATAAAACACATAACTTCTTATTTAAGAACTCAACACGGAAGTGTCTTACAACATTCTGAGTTTACAAGGAAAGATCACTAACCTAAAATACCCACTGCTAGACCAAATATAACCACCGAAGCACCAATAAAGAACACCATTAGCCCAACCAGATAGTGATCGCCTCTCGGGTCGGTCATAGTAAAAAACATGATGGCAAGAACTATGATGCAGGTGCTTAGCAATAGAGGAATGACTTGAACCATCTTCTCCTCCTTCGTTGACCTTAATTTTAAGACACCCAAAGTTTGGGTTTTATAAAGCACCAATATGACCGTTACCTCGTATAACCGTTGGAAAATCAATGACTATAATTATAGCCATTATCCATATGATGTTTAATTAAAGAACAATTAAGTACTCATCGACGTGTTAAAATTTATTAAATATATTTAGTAATAATGATGAGCGATGTATTTTGTATATGTAATTGTTATATATATATATATATAGTTTTGGATTATTATCATCATAAAATACGATGAAATTAATTTTTTATAAAATTATTAATAAAACTAATATTATTTTAAAATTATAATTTTATTATATGACTTTATTTAGAGGAATACATTATGAAAACGAATGAAAAATTATGGGGGTTTTGTACACTCTCAAAAAAATGATATATATACATATATATATATATAAATTATAATTATTGTTATCTTTTTATAAAATTATTAATAATATGTATTTAACCATTTAGAAAATTAGTTTATTGTTTGCTTTATAATTCTGTAATAAGTAAAAATAATACTACATATTTATGTTTTATCAAAATAAATAAATCTAATAAAATTGTTGTTTTAATTTTGACATTCTATGTATATAGAAATAAACTTATTAATAATAAACACATTTTTTTATTTGTTTCAAATTAATCCAAATGTTATTTAATAAATCAAATTATATTATGATTTATGAAATTATAAATATGTATTTTATTATAAATGTATATACTTATATATAATTGGTTTCATTTTTATATATATAAAATATATATGTTTATTTATAAGTTTAAATTAAGATTCATTTATTTATTTTTTCATAAATGTTAAACCTTACTTTTCTAAATTATTGATTAAATAAAACCAACTTTTGACCTTGTATTAATGGTATAATAATGATAATAATATAATAATAATATTAACAATATTTAAATAAATAGATTGAAAGATTAATAATAAGAGGAATCCCGTGGGTGGGGGGGGGTTAGCGTCAACTTGGAAGTGTGAAACAAAAAAAAAATTATTTAATAAAAATAAAATAAACAAACCCATGCGGGTCTTGAGATTTGAGAAAAATGGAGAAATCCCGTAAAGGGATACGGGTCTCGCGCATGGAGATGGCTTCATGCAGGTCCGGCGTCGGGATCTCGAGCAGGCCGACCTTGATTTGTGAGGTGCTATCCGGGTCCGGTCGGGTCAAGGAGAGCTTGGGGTTGGAGTCGATCAGGTTGTAGTCACGCTGTATGGGTAGCGTCACACTCCAGGTTTAGGCCGCGGGAGTCCAGCTTCTTAGATTCGAGCATCGTAGTTGGAGTGGCTGCAGGAGACGTTGCCGCGACTACGGGTTGAGCAGGTCCGTAAGGTCATGCCAAGCCCGGTGGTGGTGGTGTCGCGCGTGAGGCATGCAGGCCGGGGCTGAGCGGTCGTTTCCCCCCATATTTCTTCTTCTTCTTCTCCCCGCCGCACACCAGTAACCTATTCTCACATTTCTTTTCCTAGGCTGACAGTGGACCCATTTCTCACTCTTGTTTTTCCACGAAGTTGGCACCAACCATTTATTACATAGCCTCGGATCCCATCCTTCCTACATTAAAATAATCTTTGTAAGCATAGTTTATATATATGACCATATTACACTGAGAACCCTACAGGTTCATCCTCTCATCCCTCTCTATTTTCCTTCGAGCACCCCAAGACCTCCAGCAAGCCCCTCTCCTGCCACCCCAATTCTCTTCCTCCTATTTATGTAAGGGATTTATTTTTATTTATGTTTCTTTAGTTCACAAAATTTGTAAGGGGGTATTTTTTTTAGTTGTTGTTATTATACAAAACCGATTATACAGTTTTGTATATAATCGGATGTGTATATATATATAGATATATTTATGTGTATCTCAATCCAAGCTATTTCATGATTTCAAATATTAGACATTTACGTTCAAGAGTTTATAATGTTGTAAGAGTTGTTTTCATTTCTATTCTCTTATCTTTCTATGCAAAACCATATATATATATATAAGCATGGTTATGAGTTATATATATAATTATATACACGGATGTTTTCATATATTATCAAGATCTTAAGGGCTTTAGTTTCCTTTAGGTTCTAACTTATAAAACCCCGTATACACATATGTATATATGCTGTATATACGGTTGTATGTTTATATATATATGATATGTGTAATTGGGTGTTTAAGTATTTATGTATATATTTCCATTTCCAAATCTATTTCTAATATTTACAAATATTTCACTATTTTATGCTAAGAATTATATACGTTTAAAAGTTATTTTGAATCCATTTTTAACATGCAGGTCCTTTATTTAAACTTTGTATATTTATATAACTATGTACTTATATATATATTTATGTATTTCAAAATAAATAATTTATGGTTTTTGAGAGATGAATGCCTATATTTAAATAATACTTTAGATGTGAATCAGGTTTTGGGTTTAAGTTTAATTATGTTATAGTATTAAACCATAGTTTTATATAATTAAGTACATATGGTTACATAAATAATAAACCCTATATGGTTTTGTTTTCAATCAAATAAATAATCAATGGTTGGAGGATTTCAGATTTTAAGGAATTTAATGGACCTTGATTAATTTGTATCAAAACCCCTATATACACTTTGTGTATATATGATTATGTATAAATGTATTTATAAATTAATTTCCAAAACCTTATTTCCAAGTATAATTATTTGGACTTAGTTGATGTTTTGACACGTGTAAGGTTTTAATGTTTTCCAAGCCTATATGTGTTTTAGTATATACCAATGAACTTTCTTAATTAGAGAAGTTATTCTAACATGTACCCTTGATATAATTTTATATTTTAAAAGAATGTGCTTCGGATTTTTTAAAAGTAAAAGACTAAGAATTTATGGGTTTATGTCATCATGTATATCCATTCATTATTTAATGATAATCCTGCTGCAGTGATTATTGGTGGTTAATCTAGTTATGATTAAATTTCAAGTTCAAAAGTCATGTTTACCACAATAATTAATGTCAAGTATTTTCTTTAAGTGTTCCCTTTACATGTAGTTGTGAAGTTATCATTTCATGTGGCAGACCCCATTTATTCATTATTTTATGTGCCTTAATTATTGTCATATATGCAAGAGTTACTTTTATTATACATTCCATATATGCTTACTATCATTTTTTAGAATGTCTAATGCATGTTATAATGTCATATTTAATGCATGTAATCCTTCTGTAAATACCATTTCATATTTTTTTAGTTGATTGATAAAACACCAAATAATAATAAAGAATCTAAGAACCCGTTATTTGGAGTGGTATGTGACACCCCAAATAACATCACTTTAAAATGGTCAGCCAAAGCGGTATGGGACGCCTTGGATACATAGACCCCTATAACATAAGAGGATTTTATTGGACTAATTATGTGATGAGTGGGGCCCGCTATAGCCCCTCGATGCATTGGTAGGTCTCATGAGACAAAACAGAGTCATGGCACAAGGCCTGACAACAGTTACGGTTCAGGTGAAATTCCTGGACATAGACGGTTCAGGTGAAATTCCTGGACATAGATGGTTTAGGTGAAATTTCTGGACATAGATGATTATGGTCTTGGTACGAGGCCTTGACATAGTCTGGCATTATACCCTCCTCTTAATCTTTTAGTAATTGACCAACCATGGGATTTTTCGACTAGTAGGATATCCCTGGTTCAGATCCTTTTTGTATGCACATAATGAATTAATGGAATGACATGATATGTCGCAGTAGATTTGGACTTGATCCAATTAACAAAAAGCTTTATGTTATTACATATGAAAAGGTATGGATATGGCCAACATGATATGTGCACAAGTTATGTTCAACATTACAACATTTTTTATTATGTCTTGTGCACTCAAAACTTCCTTGCTAGTAGTATTCATTACCCTGCATGTTGTTAATGGTCATGTTTTATACAGACATTTAATTTTCCTAAATTGTAACTGCGTACTCTGATCATGTCTAGATGTTATGTTATTAGTTTTCTTCATTTCAAGATATTTAGTTTTCCAATGTTTAGGTTCTATTTTCAACTGTACTATTTTCTTTTCAGTAAAGAAATATTATTTTCAAGATGTTTTTTTTATAACCCCTTACCGGGCATACTTTTCTCACCCTACGTTTTTGTTTAAAATTTTTTCAGGTATGAGTTTTTACTAAAGAAGTTTTTCAGAAGCAGCTGGTTTCCCAGAACCTGAACCTCATGATCCTCTGTAAATATGGGAAATGATGTAATACTTGTAAATTTTTGGAATGTAATTTTTGATAAATCATGTCTCATAGGCACCTAGGAATCAGGGTCCTTACACTATGCTCTCAGTACCAGGTAATCACCAGAGTAAAATAAAGGAAGCGATAAAAACAATCAATAAATAATGAATAAAGAAAGCATCCTAATCATCATAATCCACATGAAAGAAACAAAATCACATGTCAACAATAATGTGATCAAGCATCAACATAGGTATCATGGGCTATACACACATGCCAAAAATCATTCCAAGAACCCATAAAAGACATGCACCAAAGTCAAGGGCTACTTACCTTAGGTGTAATGATGATTAGGTAGCAAGGGTCACTGCCTGAGTCCAAAATCACCACTAAATACTAAAAACAATACTTAACCAACACGATTTAGAACCATAGGATTAATTATGAGAAGAAACCACACCCTAAAGGTAGGTCAGGGTCAAATATACCTGAGAAGATCCACTGCTGATAACGATCTTGGTCCAAAGGTTGAATAGATGTCAATTCCCTCAATCTGGGTGTTGATTCTATCAATAATAAAAAACCCATAATTAGACTATATAAAAACCTTATATCCAATTAATATATCTTGTATCTAATTGGTTTTAATCAAGGACACATATAGGGAATTAATCTAGAATGAAGAAGAACTTACCAGATGAAGAATATAGGATCAATGCATCATCCAAGCACCAAACAGAGGTATTGGAAGGGGAGGAGATCACTAAAAATTTCCATGTAATGGATCCTAGGTCTTTGTAAAATTATATATAAATATAGAATGAGAAAAAAGTGAGTGGGATTTAGTTTTAAAAAAAATACACATAAAGATATGGACCTTACTGGGCCTCAACCGATGCCACCGAATAACAGGTGGATTCAATGCAGAAATTGTTCTACCTAGGAGCACCACTGTACGGATAATGGATTCTAGGTAGAATAAATAATTCATAGGCGCCTTACTTGTGATTCGGTGGCTTCCCAACATCCAGCTAGTGGGATTTTTTGTAGCTTAAGAAGCTACAGTAAGTCCCCCATCTCTACCTTAGTCCGGTTCTAACCTCCCAAAAAACCTAGCCTGCCTCTAAAAAATAAAAAATGAGCTCAAAATCTATGTAAAAAATAGAAATATGTGCAATTTAAATAAAGCTGTCACAATTATACCACTTTTATGACTTCTCATCCTTGAGAAGTACCCCCAATGGTCTGCTTGAACAGTTCGGGCCACTCTACCCGAATGTCTGCCTCTCATTCCCACATCTCTTCCTGAATATGCTCATGTTTCTATAGAACCCAAATAATAGGAATGGTATTTTCTTATATAAATTTATCTCTTTGATCCAATATTTGTTTAATTCATTCTATAAAAGATGCATCCTACTCAAACTCAACATCCTTGTAGTCGAGCACATGCACAAGACCAAGATCATATTTCTGAATTTGAGACATGTGGATGTCATGACCAACCTATTGGGTCCCATATATCCAATGGTAAGCCATGCGTGACACCCCAATCCAATCTCCAATAGGTTAGGGGATGATGACTTGTGTTGAGTAGGCATATCTCACACATGGGAGGCCTTATCCTAAGTGCCTATACACATGCACACATCTCCGAATACCCATACAATGATGAAAGGTAAAGTAAAACTAATAAAAAAATGTATTCATAATATATGTACCATATAAGAGTATAACAAAAGTATTGGAAAGCATAAAGGGACAAATACAAGCCCATTACAAAAACTATAAAAAGAGTCCAACCTGTTAAGAAGGAGGGGACTACTGTTTAATGCAACACCTGGTATGAACAATGATTTGTCTAGATCATTATGCTCCACCTACTCCTGGTCCTCCTAATAATCTATTAAATTTCCCATCATCAATATAATATATGACATGTACAAGTAGAGTCCATGCATGGGTGATTATAACAATACCCAGTAGGACACCCCAAAATCACCAAACATAAAGTATCAAGAGAGTAGTAAGCTCATAATCATGAAGGAATGTTAATCATAATAAGAGACATAGTAATAAGAACACCCAGATATACTCATAACAAATGTAACACCCTAAGCTTCCATGGTATGTTTCCCTTTGAATAATGCAATAGCTTGCATTGTACGCAACTTCAAGATTCTAACACATCGCGACCAATCAAACTAGCCGTTATGAATAGTAATACTCACTTTTTGAAATTTTATCAATTTTATCTTTCAAAATGGACTTCATTTTTGGGTTTGTAATATCAAAATTATCTTAGGGTGAATTTTTGGTATTTTTATGAAAACATTCAGTTTTTGATGAATAGTGAAAAATACTAAATTTTAATTAAAAACAACTTTTTTAATAAAAATAAATTATAGTGCTAAAATATAATATTGAGTGGTTTTTAAGTATAATTAGATTATATTTTTACCATTTAATCCAATTTTTTTCATTGGACGTAATTTCACATTTAAACTGGACATAAGCAAGTGTCAATCTTTTAATAGTTATTATTTTTTAAAAACACGTTTTTTGTTTTGACAACGAGAATTAATTTTAAATTAATTTCTGCCACTTATTTGTTTTGAATTTAGAAAAATGGATTCCATATTTATAATCAGGAGATAAAAATTGTGTAAATAGGTAACTTTTATTTTTAGACATTTTGAATAATTACTTCAGTAAATATTTTATTTACCATGGTTAAAGGGTAAACCCGGTAAATAAGGGTACAAAAAAAAATATTATAATAATATTAAATTATCCTAACACATTTTATAACCCTATTGGATGATACATGTCCGACCATGGGAATCCTTGGGTCGATTTTGGGACCCCATGGAACCACTTGTAAGTGATAATGAGACTTTATATTAATTAAGTTAAAGTAAATACAAAAATGACATAAGCATATATCTTTTAGTAAAATTTTTTTTACATAGAGTTATATATGTTATATATTAAAATATAAATATTCATTATAAATATAAAAATATTTACTACATAATGGTATTTTATTTATAATTTTTAGATATTGAATAATTAAATTTATTTATGACACAATGATGATGTAGTATTTTCCTTATTAATGAAAGAATCAAATAAATGGTATTATTGATGTTAAAATAAATATAATTTTAAAGTTTTGATGCCACACAAGAATTTTATAGGTTAATGTGACATGTTAGGACTGATTAAATTATTTTTTTTCGAAGTAATAATGCTGTTAGGAATTTAACAAAAACAAAATAGAAAATAGTGTCAAAATTGACATAAAAGAGTTTTTATAACAAATATTACATTATTAATTGATATTCTATTCCTAAAAATCTAAGGTTCAGCCAAAGGTATTAAATAATATTATATATTTCATTAATGAACCACTTGATGTTCTCTTGTAAGTTTATAGTAAGTTTATTAACCATATAATATAAAAATACAAAGAGACATGGTAAATGTCAAACTAATTAACAAAGAGTTAAATATAGAAGATAAGGTTAATATAGTGACCCAAACCTGTCTAAAACCTATTGGTTGAGTGGTTTTCAACCCATACTCACCTTATCCTCAAAATAAATCATTTTTTAGCCATTATAAACAGAAAATTATTTTATTATAAAATAATATTTCAATCTTTTCCTAAGGTGCCCCTCACCCCTCAAAGGGCACTTCCCCTTCTCTCCAATCCACACCTTCAAATCCATTTTTCTCGGCCAAACCTTTCCCAAATATCCTCTCAACCGTCCTAAATTTATCCTAGAGTCCATACTTTAGTCATAAATCCAACCTAAGAATCCCTTTTTATCAAATCAAAAGGAATAACCCGAAGAAGAGGTAAATATTTCATCACCTCTTTCAAGTTATTTTCTTCTTCCACTTCCTCTTTCCTTGTTGTTTCAATTATAAATAATAAATACAGTATCTTCTATATAATTTGATGTTATTTTAAAAATGTTACAACCATATTCATTATTTTATCCATCCTAGGAATGACATGTCACCATACATGCGTACGTACGACTTACCGTCTCCACGTTGTGGTGTAGTTTGTTATTCAAACACTTCATCATTTAGATGAGTATAATAATGAGTATAAATGATGTAAATAATAAATATAACATGATAATTATTCTTTATATATGATATACCATCCAATTATATACAATTTTAATATCAAAAGAATGATATTGTCGCTCGTGCGTACGTACGGATTACCGTCTCCACGAACGCGATGAGATTCATTCCCCATCATATCCATTCAAGAATAATTTTCATTTGATGATTAAAAATATTTTTTAAAGGATTAATATCATTATTAATTTGAATAAGATACATCATATCCACAACATACATTACTTACGTAACAAATCATATAAAGGAAAACGAATCAGTTAACACCCGAAACGATGATACTACTGAAATATCATTAACAGAGAAATATTAGAAGATCACATAAGATATAATATTAATGTATATGGTTATTTTATAATTTAATAACAATTATTTAAACATTATATAGGAGGTTAACCTACCCTCAACCAAGGAAAATAATAAGGTAAGGGTTAATTTCACAATCTCTTCATTATCCGAGGTTGTTTATACGTAATTATCTACTGGGACCTCTTTATCATCCACATCCATGATTCTTAAAAATGTATTTCAAAACATTTTTACTATTTAATAGACAATGGGTTAAAGTCATTTATGCCCTTATTTGACCTTATATGTTTTTAAAGGAATCTTTTCGTCGTTTTCCAAACATGGTACTTTATGGCCTTTTGACAAAATTAAGGTAAGAATGTTTTTTTAACTTATAAGGAGAGTGTGGATATTTTCCACTGTTATAATATCTTCAAATATTCTCTTAAAATATTATAAGAATATTTGAAAAATAAATGTTTTCTTTTATAATTATATGAATTTTAAATAATTTTAAAATAGAAAGAGATATTTCTCTAAAAAAGGTTTTGATTTCATCTATGTCAACATCCTTTGATGGATTTTAAGCTTATTTGATGTTGATTTATTATTATACAAAACTTCCATATTATATTGAAGGTGTTTCGATATGTTTGAATGTGGATGTGTTATTTTTACACCATTCATGGTTTATGGATAAAGTATTGAAATTTCATATTCTAGTTTTAATACAAATGTTTATGTTATGTTTAAACCTTTTCATGTGAGGAATGAATGGGAGTTAGTAAGTGACGGGTGGAGCCCGCTATAGCTCCTTGATGCATCGGTAGATCTCATGAGACAAACTAGTGTCTTGGTATAAGGCCTTGACAAAATCTTATTTGTAGTCTTCACACAAGGCCTTGACTATGTGGTTATGAAGTCTGGCATTATGCATTCCATCATTATGAAAGTGGCTATTGATATTGCATGTGATTATTAGACTAGTAGAATATACATGTGAATAAGTAAATGAAATTATTTTATTTTATCATTTCCATATTATGCTGAAGTTCAAGTTTAAAAGTCTTTTGTTTTATTCTTATACATTTCCTTAAATGTTTATACTTATTTATGAAGGTTTCTGCTATATTGTTATCTTTACTGAGCATCTGAGCTCACCCCTTTCTATGTTTTATTTTTCCCAGGATGTGAAGAAGTATTTTATGACTGACCTACAGGGATAGTCTTAGGGGATATGAGTGTGGTCTATAGAAACAATTTTGTTGTAGTTTTTCATTTTATAATGCAATGTAAAAATTATGAATGTATCTACTATTTCTAAGGCTACTAAATTGATCGGTCTTTCAGGACATGATTTCCTTGTATCATGCCAATGTTATGTAATAATTCACCGACTCTGGGTAACTGGGGTCGGGGCGTTACAACAAAAACCAAGTCTCAAATATGTCTCAACCAAACTGTCAGTTACATGATTCTGCTCGAGGATTCAAGGTAATGCTCATCCAGGGGAACTCACTTCATGAGCCATGCTATCACCGATAGAGCTCATCTGAGAGGTCATGATCATCATGTATTTTTAAATAAGTTCTCATAAGATCTTTTAATATCTCAATACATAGATAGGGAATCTTTTCCAGGGCCTCTGGGATATACTGGGCCCTACCTAGAATAACTTTCTAAGTAGGGGATCATACACCCACATAAGTTGGTCATAATGATTTTACAAACCCCGCCTGAGGATGGTGGTGAAATAATATATGACCCCACCCTAGTAACATAAAGGGATTCCTAAAATTATATCTAAGACTAAACCCATAGATGAGATCATATCCTTTTCTCAAGATGTAATGCCTCCCTGTACCCTCATGGGGATGAACCAAGAGAACACACCCAACTGAAATTGGTCCACACTGAAGAGTAAGAGGGCCTCAACCTACCCTAGGTATGGGTTTAAATGATATAGTGGTACTCACAAGTTACTCGATCTCGGCTCAAAAAATACTCAAATATGACTCAATTTTTTTTGAGTCGATCTCGAGTACCTAATCGAGTCGAGTTTGAGTAGTGAAATAATGTAATTGTGTAGCTTGTGAGTTTATTAGAGTAGTCAAAATATTAATATATAAATTAATAATCTTATATATATTTTATTTAAAATAAATTAATAATCAATTTATTATATATATATATTACTTAAAAAATAACCTATCCCTAACCTCAATCTACTCACTCTCACTCTCACTTAACCCTCCCTCCCTCCCCTACGCCACTCACACCTCCTCCTCGACTCTCCATCCTTACCCAATGAGAACTGATCCACTCCCTCCCTCCCTTCCTCTATGCCATCTTCCATAACCTCTCATCAATCATTTGGTGACAACATCCCTCCATCGACCTCTTCTTCTAACTCATCCCACCACTCCCTTACGCCCACCCCCTTATGTCTCACATCACATCGTAGATGTCATCCAGAATCAGATCTCCCCTTACCAAAGTTAGATACCCTTTATACCCTCTCACCCTACCAATGTTGAATATTCCATCTAACTATCTTCAATAATTTATTTCACCCTTTTAGTTCTGATTACCCAAGTTCTATCGAGCATCTGGACGCCTTGCATCCCTTTGAATATCTATCTATTTGATGATTTTATTTATATATGTCTATATTCATTTATCACCTTATTTAGTCATGATACAACCCTGTTTTTGATTATAATGTTTTTTCATTTTTATTTGGTTTCAAATACTTAATTTTGAATTGATTTTTTAGTTATTTAACCCTGAATTTATCTTTTATAGTTTTTTGTTTAGTTTCCTCTTCAGTTTTTGGATTTTTTTTCCTATTGTATCTTTGATTTGTTTATGAAATGTGTTTGGATTGGTATAAAAAAACACTTCATTTATTTTGTTTTGGTGCTCTTAAATTCAATAATACAAAATTAATGGTTGAATTTAGTTTTTTATTCTATATGGTATGTTTATTATTTTTAAAAATTGATTATTTTTGTTTGTCAAATGATAATTTTGTTTGTCTATTGAAATTTAGTGTTTCTAACATGTTTTGATGTTTTTTCAAATGATTAATTATATTCTTAAACTTAATTTTATTTGTATCTATGTTTGATAAGAAAAATTGAGGAGGATATTGATGTTGTAATCTTCATGGTGTGAAAAACATGGTAAAATGACTTTATTTAATTTATTTTTGTTATTATATTACTATTTTTTTGTGAAATCGTTAATATTTTGAATTTTTATTTTTATTTTTTCATCAATGAAGAAATAAATAAAAACAATTGAGATTACATTAAACTTTCAGATGTCACATAAGATGCCTTTCAGACCATCATCAGTTGAAGGTATTTTTTTATGGCTGTACACAATTTTTTCACATTATTAGTTTTTATCAATTCATAAATATTTATACTATTATATGTAGTGAAAAATTAAATAGAAGATACCACCACTTGAGTATCTATATTGGTATGTATTATATCTATAAAACTGATTAAAAAGACCAAACAGGAAAATTTGACTCAATCATGATTTTGTTTTTATCTTTAATTTCTTTTTCTATTCAACTCATTCTATAGTTTATGTTTCATAATTTTTTTAATCTATGTTTCATTTAATTTTTTTCTTGTAGTATAGGGTTGTGTAGGACTGAAAGTGGCCATCTCCTTTGGTTTTAGTAAGTTTCTATACAGATTTATCAATTTTTTAATTATGTTCAATAAAAATTTGTTCTATGGTAGTCTAGATTCTAGTTTCAATACATCAGTATGTTTTTTTGACTCTGTTTCAAATTTGAGTTTATGCGGTAATCTAGTTTCTATAGGTTTCCATGTAGCTTAAATTAATGCTACATAGCATGAAACCTGTGATATTATTTTCTATTTTCTGGTTCCATAATAGTAGTATGCATTTTTCAAACTACTATAATTAGTTTTAAGTGGGATTTTTTCAGAAACTAAACAATACCATTTTTTTCAAGTAAATTTAATGAGTTTATGACTATTTTTCCAAAACTATATGGCATTCCTTGGGGTTTGAATTTGTTTTTCCAAAAAACAAAAAAATATTGTTTGGTGTAATCAAAGGTTAAGGTTAGGTATTTATCATTAGGTTTCTATTTGAATTGATTTTTTATATTTTTTGTGACATTTTATTTACTTATTATTACTTTCATTGTAAAATTTCAAAGGTCAGTGTTTTTGACATGTACTGATTTCGCCAAGGGCCTGGGGTCTATGAACTATTATGGATGCAGTGTTGAATCAAATAGTGACCCTTGTGATTGAGATCTTTTAGTTCTAGAATCAAATGAAGGACCAATTCAAAATTTTTGGAGGCATACGCTGGTAGTGAAAATAATTTTTGAGTGGGTTCAAATGGTTTTTGTAGTTCAAGCTATGCTTGGATGAGTATGGAATCTGGATCTATGTGAAAAACCATTTAAGTATAAGGTAACATGTTTTTTTTTTATTTCTTTCACGAAAAAATGAAATATATAGTGTTATGTATGTCATCTATAGGTATGTATGGATTTTGGGTCATTTGGAGTGACACCGATTCAAGGATGGGTATTTCATTGATCATTGTTGTTGTAATAAAGACAGATCGGTACAACCAAATTCAATACTATTACAAAAAAACAAATATTTGATAAAAAAAATATTTAGGGAAAACCCTCATACACAACTACAAGCTCACATGGATATTTATATATTTGATTAGGAAGAATGATTCTTTAAAAAAACCCTATAATTTCTTTAGAAGAAAATTTTTCTTGCTCTGTTTTTATTGCATATCATGAAATCATTTTTGAATAATTATCTTTGGAACCTTTTTTATGCTATCATTAACTATTAACAATTTTTTAATTTATTATTATAGTTTCTTTATTTTTCCTGTACACTACAAATCAAAAGATGATGGAATGAAAAGATGTTGGAAGAATCAGTTGAAGGGAGTGATGAAAAGATGTTGGTAGAGGATGTTTAAGGGAGTGACATCGATATTGAATTACGTTTTCTTTGATTTTTTAATTTTTTTGGTTTTGCTTTAGATGATGTTTTATAATTATCTTGTTATATTTTATTAATATAAAGGATGATGAGTTTTTTCTGGGCGTATTTATTAATGTAATTTCATTTTTTATGTTTTTAATATATATTTAATATTATTTAAATGAGGTTTATTAATATTAAAAAAATATTTATCTTTTGGGCGTATTTGTTGATATAATTGTCTTATTCTTTATGTTTTTAATTTATTTTTAAAGATACTTAATAAGGTTTATTAATATTAAAAAAAATATTTATTTTAATTATATTTATATATTGAATAGTTTATCTCATGATTGAGCTTGATCTATGACCCAATCAAGATCTATTTCGAGTAATAATCGAGCTAATTTCATTAGTCCAGCTTAATCGAGTCGAGCTTGAGTACTTATTTCAAAAATTGAGTTGAGTTTAAGATTTCAAATTCAAACTCGCATTGATTCGAGTTGAGTATTGAGTATCTAAATTTTGTATTGAGATCGAGCTTGAGCAATATACTATATTAGATCGACTCAACTCGATTACACCCCTAACCCTGAGTAAATTACACGACATGTATAGAGAGTACACAACATGTCTTTTCTACCCTGTGTCTGCTCGTGTCTTTTCATTTCACATGAAATATCTTTCTCTATATACATAGCATGTCCCTTTAGGATACATGATGTGTAAAGGTTTTCCAACACTCTATGTGTGCTACCTTCTAGAGTCTTTATACTATGTCTATTCCCATGTACACTAGTCATGCCTGTGTACTTAGATGTGTTCGAGTACCTTGGCCATGTCCGAGTACCCTGGTCGTGTCTGAGTATATGGACATGTCCATGTACTCTGGCTATGCCTATGTTCCTAGATGTGTCTGGGCCCATATAACCCTAGGGTAAATTCGAGCCACCAACACCGGGTCACACAACATGTGGTAAGGACCACATAACGTGTGATATGTTTCTTTACGAATCAACCCCAGTGCCATAGGAGGGGATTACACATCGTGTGTTCTTCACACTACATGTCGTGTAGTAAAATTTTTCAAGAAAATTTAGACTATTCTATGCATCTTGATTGCATCACCGCCTATATCGATTCCGCCACCAGAACAACCAATAAATTTATATCTAGGATTGATTAGGCCCAGTTGTCACCAATGACTAGATTTCAATCATGAAATCTAATTAGAAAACAATCCTCATTGCACTGCACTGTCGTTGCATGCCCAAATATAAAATAGGGAACACTGATCACGAACCCATGGCGATGATCATCGCACCCATGGTGAATTCGAACCCATGGAGATGATTTTTTGTTATAAAGAATGTGCATACAGTGATTATCCACTAGGTATTGGTTGAACCACTGACCAAATAAAATACCGATGATGAACGTGCGATGAACGGGGGAATAAATTCACAAACTCAATAAGAGGAATGAACCTCATCCATAGTTTGGGTTGGACTAAATTTTTTTCCATTAGAATGATGAATGAATAACCAAGTAATAATAAAATAATATAAATTACCAAAACCTAGGAAGATAAACCATACTCACAAATCAACCATTGATCTACGAATTAATCTTATTATAAGGATTGATCCGTGTCTAACATGGGATAAAAAAATGAGGATAAAATCCACACAACAATAGCCTACCTCATGTTTGGATCAATAAATGATGAAGAAAAACTCTCCTTAATTTTTGTTGGAAAGATCCATGAACTCTATTGGCGTAGATGATCCTATTAGCACCGATCCATTTGAACACGATCTGTCGATGTCACAATTCACTCCTCCACTACTCCTCTCAAATCCCCAGTGTTATGTGAATAACCCTAATATTTTCCCATAACTATGTTTAAATAGGATGAGGATATTTTTGGTGAAATAAATAAATAAATAAATAAATAAATAAATTTACTAATATGTCAATGACCATGGCATCCCGCCTTTTTAACATAACTTTTCATTACATTTTACAAACAGATGACCTTTAAAGTCTAGTGTCTTGGAAATCAGGAAAAAAAATACATGAAAACATAAAACAATATTTTAAATACCCTTGAAAATCCTCTTTAAAAGTTCATCCTATGTACAAATATTGTATCTCGTAACCTGGAGACATACATCAAAGGAAATATTGAGCAGAAAGCCCAGTAAGGAAAGCAAGGGAATTAGTTTACCTGTGATATCAATAAGAACTTGATGAAAAACATAAAGACATGAGAAATGGAAGTAAAGGCATTTCATAATGAAAATAACTTGAACTATAACATTAATATGTGGCTACAACATTTAATTTAGACATTCATGAACATATCACCAAGGTTCATCCCCAAGGTGTCATAAAAATTACCAAGGTTATTCACCAAGGTATCGTGAAACTTGTCATCTCTAGAGATTAAATTATTTACCCAATGCATTGGAGCACTATCAGGTCACAACCTTAATATGTCTTTATTTTCATGTGATTCACATATATCATAATCAAACATTTCATAAATAACCCATAGAGAGTAAAAGTAATGGGTTTCACTTCAAAATCGTGACATTTTAAAAGTGCTTAGAAACATGATCGTTATGTCTTTTATAACCATTAGAAAAGGAAAGAGGGTTTCTTGTATGTCAATTAAAGAATAAAATAGATCAATTTTATTTCTTGATTAATACCTCTGGAAATTAAAATATATTTGGGTATTCAGATAAATAAAACAAGAGAATTTCTTGAGAAAAAGAGAGATATATTTTGAGACATTTTTTTGCAGCATAACGACTATATAACATGATTTTAGAAAACAATAAAATGAGAGTGGAAAAGGGTATCCCATCAATAAATGAATAATTTAAAGTAGAGGTACAAAATAAAAATAAATAATATCATGGTGTGGAATGACACCCCACATGAAAAGGAAACTTGAAAGAAAATAGAAAATGCGATTTCTTTTACAAAAATTCAGCTGCCTAACGACGTCACTTAAAAATTCAGAAAATAAATTGATCAGAGAAAAAAGGGTCTCTCATCATTTGGACATAAAATGGATAGTAATAAGAATATATAAGAACATACTACCACATAAGAAGATGGAAACTGGAAGACATAACTTAAAGAAAATCATGACTAAAAGAGGAGGGTGGAAGGTTCCCTTACCTTGAAGAGTAACTTCAAAATATTGAAGGTTGGGACCTTGGGGAGGATTAAGGGCACCTTGGGAGGACTCCTTGGAAGGTAAAAATACTATAACTTCGTTTAGGGGGAATTTGGAATGAAATTAATGAGGTAATGACTTGGTATTTATAGTAAAAGTGAGGGAATATTTAATTAATTTCCAAAGGACACCTCATCGGTGGTATTGGAAAAACCATGGGCTTGCCCATGGTATTTTCCCATGGTATTGGCCACTTGGGACACCTAATAGAATATATTACTATTCAAAAGTCAACCATAATGATTGCATCATTATTACATCATTATTACATCATTAATGATGTCATTAAACACCCGAAACTCAAAAATGTATTTTCACTATTCACCGAAAACAAAACATTTTATAAAAATCTCATAAATTCACCCTAACATAATATCGATTCTCTGAATTCAAAAATGAAATCCATTTTATAAAAATAATTTTCTAAATATTTTTAATTTAATTTTTAAATAAAATCATTATTTATTGAAAAAAATAACTCTAAAACTATAAGTTATTTTGTAATACCTTGAAAAAGCAATCAAGGTACCATAAAATTATTGTATAACCATAATAAAATAAAGTACCAATTTATTATTACATTTTATAAAAATAAATTTTCATTTTAAATTGTTAAATTAATTATAAAATTGTAAATAAAATATTTATAACCTACAAAAATAACAAAACTTATACTATGATCATTTTTTCACTTTTAAGATGTCTAAATTGTATTTATACATTCATTGGTGAAGTTTATGTTTTTTGGCCGATTTAATATTCATCACTATTCATAAGGGTGTGTTACTATTCATACTTTACTATTTACTAAAAATCAAGTTGATCTTATTAGACTCTAAATTTCTTACTGATCACAACTGTAGAAGACCATTTTTTTGAAAATCATTTCACATTATTAATTATTTAAAGTTTACATGAATATTTTAAAATACCCTTTTTCCAAAATTCATCAATAATATAAATCCTATATTTATCCGAACATTTGAAAATCACAAATTTTACCATAATAAGAAATAACAATTTTATTTATACCAAGGGATTACAAAATGTATCTAAGGCCTCGTTACATAGCTCCTTATAACACCCGCATATGACCTAAGTGTAAGGTGTGCTATGGTGATAGAATCTTGGGGTGGCTCAGACAACATTTCCCGAGTGGTGATTTCTATCAGCTTGAACTTATACCTTAGGCAATTCCGTTCAAGCTTCACATATTGAAGCTCAGCTTGGGATTGGTCCAGAGAAAATCCTAGAGATGCTACCTCTTTCCCAAGATTTGATAGATGGGCTTCGTACGACCCGAGTCTACTGGATGAGGCCGTCGACTCTTCTTTATGTATTAATTAACCAAGATCACTTGTATTTATAAACAATAATTGTAATGTTCAGAGTTTAGTTTCCAATAGTCATATTGACCAACGGTCATATAACAGTCGAAACCCAACAGTATCACTTCATTAATTAAAGGATATAGTTTTGTGGAGTATAAAATAAAATAACACACAAATTTAGGAAACAAATATTATTCAAAATTTCGGGTCATTACAATGACAACTTTTTAATAGAACATCTAATACCGACAAAGGTTATTCCATGCCTATAGTAAAACCCACATTTTAGATCCAACAACGGTCTCAGTTTCCCATTAGAGACTCAATTTAGGAGTTATCCCATCATTTCATAAAAACTATGCATGCCAGACATAATATATTTAATATTTTTATTATATCAAAACTGAGCCTCTCTGGGCCCCAAAATCCCATGTTAACTCAGTTCCTAGCTTCAAAAATATTATTCAAAATATTCTAGATCTTAAAAAGGAAAAAATAGATTCATTACATTATCCCCACATTAGTGTTGTTCATCCTAAAAAGTAAAAAACATACTAAAAATGATGAGGGTACTGAGATTGCTTCTAGTTATCCCACTCCCAGGTTCTCTCCATAATATTCTTGTGATTCCATTAGCACACAAAGGGTATCAATCACCCATAGAGGATCTTCTACTATTGATACTTGATCCCTATCAGGTAATCTAAAAATATAGATCCATTAAAAAGACCCTGAACTTTTTATGTAATTTTTTTAAATTATATGGAAATATTACGAGAGTGTGAAAATTGACGGCACATGATTTCGAGGCCTGGAGTTCCCAGAATGAATTTTTGAACTTTATTTAAGGTATGTTTAGTAAAAGTGCTGGTGGTAATTCATAACTTTTAAACCGATGCTCAGAATTGAAATTCAAGGACACCGTTGAACTCACAACGTCGATTTTTTCTTAAGGAGGCCTTCACATCGACTGCAGTGGGTCGAGGGTGGAAGATGAAAATATCATTTTTTGTAGAGGAATAAAAATAAAACAATAGTTTTATTTTAATTTGAAATCTCTCCACCACTTTTTGAATTTGGTGATGGGGACCACCCGACCTTGAAACCCCTCTTTTAAAGTGGTGTAACTCTTGGAAACCCTCCCCCAATTAATGACCCATCATTAATTGAACTATTAATGAACTCTTAAACTTAATTTGGGGGATATGCTCTTCACTTCTCCTAGATTGAGAATTGTTGGTAAACACTTTTACTAGAGAACTCTTGGTGAAAGAACATCCTCCAATGAAGAATGAATCTCTCGATCAAGAATATTGAACCAACGTTGGATCAAGGATTGGAAGCGTATTACGGGAGCAACGAACACTGGCGTCTCCTTCATCGTCTTTATCTTCTTCCTCATGCCATCTCCAACGAACGATTAAGGTAGGGTTTTTTATTGAATATTCTTCATTGATTTATATTGATTAAATCTTCTTGAGCCGCATGATATAGGTCTAATGCGGAGGGTGTGGGCTAAACAAACATGGCCTAATCCATCTGTTAATTCGTTGTTTGACGTGTTATTCATAGGCAAAACCTCAGGTTGAGCAGAACTTGACCTTGACAGGATATATACAAAGGCGACGTCCCGAGACACACAACGATTCATTTGGATCGAAGAACGGGCCACTGGAGCTCACCCGGTGACCCGGAGAGGTCCACCGATGACCGACACCGACAGGGTACAGGCGGCGGCCGCGGGCCATCAGCCACAACAGAGGAGGGGGGAGGCCGGCACGCCGGACGACCACGTGGAAGCCGGGGAAGCGTGCGTCTGTGCTGCCAGTGTTGGAGGCCACGGCTGCCGAGACACAACGACGCGCCTGGAGGGAGGCCGACACCTGGCCAGCCACAAAGGAAACAGTGACATGCGCCGACGCCACTAGAAGGGGAGCCGACCGGAACCCTGACCAGACATGTCACGCCGAGCAGGACCCACTCCGGTGGGTCTCGTGTGCCAACAGGCAGCGCCGTCGGGTTGGCTAGAACCGAACTGCCCTCGGGCCATTCAGGAATCCTGGGGGGGGGGGGGGTGCTCCCCTGAGTGGCGGCTTGGGCGGGCCCTACCACGATGGGCACCCCGGCCACGGGCCGCCCCCTTTGCGAGACGGGATGGACCACAGTCTAGTGGGCTAGGCCGACCATGGTCCAGCCTATCCAAGCCAGACCCAGACCAGGTCGGGTCGGGTCGGGTCGGTTCGGTCAGGCCGAACCGGACTCGGGCCCATCTGGACCCAGATACACCTTTTTGTCCATATCTTGAGAACTGATCATCCGTTTGACGAACTATCTATGGCGCTTGAATCCTAGGATCGAGACGGTCCTTTTGGTATACTCTACTTTAGTTTTGATTAAAGTTGGAGTACGATCGAGTTAGATCGAACCCGAATCCAACCGGGCCCTTGGAACGGAAACGCTAATAACTTACAGATCGGGTGTCCGATTGACACGCTGTCTGTTACGTTGGGTCCCTTATGATGTGATGGAACTTAGTGATACTTCTTCATGGGACTTTGTGGAAGTTGAAGTATCAAACGATGGCTTGAGGAGAATATCCTCCCGGAATCAAGCGTGCTTAGTGCGGGAACCCTGTGGCTGGCTGTACTTGAAGAATATTTAGATCCTGTCTGGGTTAGCATCTACCAATACTGTGTGGGTCATCTAAAGATCCTATGTGGGTCAACATCTTCATATACTGTATGGGTCATATTTAGATCTTGTGTGGGTCATCTTCAGATCCTGTGTGGGTCATCTTCGATCCTGTGTGGGTCAATAGCAGAGCTTCTCGACGATGTAAGATGATCCAGCAATATAGGTAACCATCTATACTTCCGTACTTAAGTTACACTTGGTGTGGGATGAGTCTTTACCTTTGTGGTATTATTCGATGTGGTTCTACCTATATGGTATTCTTTCCTTCGTGGAACAATTATGCTTTTGGCTAAAGAGTTGAGCTATGTGTTCCTCTTGAATGAGTTGGGTTACTTGATAAATTAGGTATATGTATGGGAATATACCTAAGTAGGGTTGATTGTTTCTTCGTGCTTTGTAATTGTGGTCTTGATTTTTGGATTATCCTCTGTGGATTTTGAGAGACCTTTGAGGGTCTCGGGGTCCCTACTGAGTATTGTTATACTCACCCCTGCATAGGCTATGCCTACACCTTGATGTGTATTGTGCAGATGACAGACAACATTGATCAAGGATGAGGGTTCCAGGACTAGAGGATGCTCAGAGGTGGACCATTAGATAAGGAAAATTGCAGAGAAGACCGTTCGAGATCTATACCTACCCTTTAGGTAGGATCCTTGGTGGGTGTTCATAGAAGTTGTTTTCAGTTTTACTTGTACTTTCTAGTTGTTCTTGTACTGTACTCACCCTATTTATTATATACTTTACTTTTTGCTTGTATCTTGTTGGGTTCTTAGATTGTGTGAGTTTTCAGGTTAAAAGGAAATGCCTTCCCAGTTTTAGGGATATGCCTTTTCGGTGCTAGTCGCCAGCCCCTGGCCTTTGGAAGGCGGGCTTGGGGTAGTCACGGCACGGGCCCTGGGGGACAGGTCGTGACAAATTGGTATCAGAGGAGTCAATTCTACCAGAGAACTTGGACTTTGATCTTTTAATTCGGTAATACTGTTAAGTGTAATGAGTGTGTTTTTCAGTTTAGGGAATCCAGTGTTGGTGTGGCGGCTGATGTATCCATACACCAGGACCATGACTTTTGATTTCCGACTCAGTGCACAAAAACACTGATTGCGTGTGTGTTTTTGAAAAGTTTTCTTTGTAGTCTCTTTGAGTCAGCTCACCAGGTATAACTTATTGACCTTGGTGAACTTGTTTCTTTTCAGGATTCCTCCACATAGACAGCTAGCCAGGGTTCTAGGTAGAGTATGCGATGACAGCCCACCGAGCGACGAGGATTTGGTGTAGGGCCCCCTTTTCGGCAGTTGTACCATTGGGTGGTGTACCAGCAACACCACTACCCATTGGGCAGCTGATGCCACCGGCCCCAGTAGCATAGGGTGCATGCCGATTGAGCGCGTTGCACGAGTTCCAACGCTGGAGTCCACTGAGGTTCCAGGGAAAGACAAATCCACAAGCGGTTGAGGACTGACTGGAGGTCGTGGTTAGAGTTTTCTGACTGATAGGGACACCAGCTGATCTTATGGTCATCCTTGCAATGAGTCTTCTTCAGGAAACCATAGAGAGATGGTGGAGCTTGATGCTCCAGGTTCACGACGAGGTGACTCTCATCTGGGAGGACTTCGAGAGCCTTTTTAGGGAAGAGTTCATCCCAACGACCTTACGCTCAGTGATTATATATGAGCTTCTCCACTTACAGCATGGTAGCATGACTGTGGCTCAATATTCAGCGAGGTTCACCGACCTCTCGCGCTACTCCACTGACATGGTTTGGGACCCTTTATTCCAGGCTCAGACCTTTGATTAGGGCCTCATATTGGATATTAGAGGTTCGATGGTATCTCTCAGTATCCCGACATAGGTTTTGGTGGTTGAACGATCACTCTTAGTGGAGATATTCCTTGATGAGCAGTCACCGGTAGCGAGAACCACCACCAAACGTCATGTAGAATAGTCATCTGTAGTTGGCAGTAGACAGATGATGAAAAGGTCCAAGAGGATCAAACCTATAGGTGGACGACCACAGGATAAAAGGTCAGTTGTGCGGGGCTCTCGAGACAGAGCAGGACAGGCGAGGAGCAGGCAGTGTTACTCATGCGGTGGGCAGGGTCACATGGCTCGCAACTGCCCAACCCGTCGTACAGACAACCAACAGATGATCGAAGGACCGCCTGGGCAGAGGTGAAGATTCGATCAAGGAGGTACGCAGGTAGTAAGAGGACGTGGTAGAGGAGATGACCATGGAACAGGTGATGGGCGACGATTCGAGGTTCTACCACCGTCACCTCCAGGTGGTACACCCCGACCACAGGGAGAAGTTGGATAGGGATGAGCTCAGCTCTAGGAAGCTGAGGCCTACGACCACGATGCTCTAGAGATGATTATAGGTACGATATGTGTCTACTCCACCCTAGATGTAGTACTTATAGACAGAGGTTCTAGTCACTCTTTTATTTCCACAACCCTCGTTCGGAGCTCGGAGATTTTGGTGGAGCCATTGGCTCGATCCTTATGGCTAGAGACTTCTACGGGGGTGGATTCGATGATTACACACTAGTGCTGGCAGTGTGAGCTTACTCTAGGAGGTGAGATCTTTGGCTGGGATCTCCTAGTAATGATTTAAAGGACTTACGATGTCATCTTGGGTATGGACTGGTTATCCACAGTCCATGATCAGATTGAATGTATTAGGCACAAAGTGCGGTGTGTCCACACTGATGAGACAAGGTTTTCCTTTACCGGTGAGAAGGAAACCTTTGCAGCACAGGATGGACTTACCCAGAGGAGGGTGTAGCCGATTTCTCATTAGTTGGATAGCCTTACCCTCAGATCAGTTGATGTTGAGAGTCCGAGCTATCCTATAGTGGTGGACAAGTATGCTGATGTCTTTCCTGATGATGTTCCGAGACTACCTCCACGTAGAGAGGTAGACTTTTATAACGACCTATACCCCGGGACGACAATGATATCTACACCAACATATTAGATGGCTCATTCGGAGCTTCGAGAGCTGTGAGTACAGTTGGAGGACTTGCAAAGAAAGAGGTTCATTAGGCCTAGTGTTTCTCCTTGGGCAGCCCCGATTTTGTTCGCCAAGAAGGCGGATAGGAGTTTGAGACTATGTGTGGACTATCGGTGCCTGAACTAGGTGACCGTGAAGAACAAGTACCCACTTCTGAGTATTGATGATCTCTTTGATTAACTAAAGGGATCACGATGGTTTTTGAAGATAGACCTCAGATCAGGATATCACCAGCTCAGGGTATGAGATAAGGATGTGTATAATACAACCTTCAGATGTCGGTACAACCATTATGAGTTCTTGGCTATGCCATTCGGCATGACCAATGCCCCAATAGTGTTCATGGGACTTATGAACAGGATCTTCCAGCCATACCTTGATCTCTTTGTGGTAGTCTTCATCAACGACATCCTGCTATACTTAGCTACAAAGGAGGAGCATGCCTATCATCTGCAGATAGTTCTAGACACACTCTGAGAGCACCATATTTATGGTAAGCTCTCAAAGTGCCAGTTCTAGATCTGAGAGGTTCTCTTCTTGTGACATGTCATCTCAGAGGCTGGAGTTGTGGTGGATCCAGTGAAGATTGATGTTGTGCTTTCTTGGGATCCACCTAGGAGTGTGACGGAGGTGCGGAGTTTACTAGGTCTGGCCGATTACTACCAAAGGATTGTGCCCAAATTTTCCTGAGTTTTAGAACCCTTATCAGCATTGACAAAAAAGGGGAAACCCTTTGTGTGGTCAGAGAGATGCCAGCAGAGTTTCTAGGAGCTGAGGTAGAGACTGACAAGTGCCCCCATATTGAGGCTACCAGAGGAGGGCGTTGGGTACGTAGTCTAACACGACACATCAGGGACCGAGCTCAGATGTGTCCTGATGCAGGAGCGATCAATGATCGATTATGGTTCTTGACAGTTGAGACAACATGAGCAGAACTACGCTACCCATGACCTGGAGTTAGCAGCAGTGGTATTCACCTTGAAGATGTGGTGACATTACTTGATGGGTGAATGTTTTATAGTCTACTCTGATCACAAGAGTCTCAAGCATATCTTCTCTTAGAAGGACCTAAACCTGAGATAATGGCATTGGCTTGAGTTCCTCCAGGACTATGACTTCGAGATAGTCTATACTCTTAGGAAGGGGAACGTAGTATCAGATGCACTCAGTAGGAGATCTGGTATACGGTTTTTGAGTGAGGCGATGAAGCAGCTAGCCGCTTTGCGGATATCCTACATGAATCGAGATGGAGCATCTTATCTTCAGTCTCTGACAGTCACTCCCCCACTCCTTCAGCGAGTTAGGGAGGCACAGTTTTGGGATACTGACTACAAGGCTCGATGTACTCAGATATCCACAGGACATGCACATGATGAAATTTCTAAAGGTGGGGAGTGCGTCATCCTCTTCAGAGGACATACTATGGTACCAGTGGCACTATTAGAGGAAGTGTTGAGGTAGTTCCATACATCCCCTCTAGCGGTACATCCAGAAGTGGCGAAGATGTACCAGGACCTCCGATGTCAGTAGTGGTGGTTAGGAATGAATAAAGTAGTGGCAGAGTTTGTCTCACGGCACCTCACGTGTCCACAAGTGAAGGCAGAGCATCAGGTTCTAGTTGGTTTCGCTCAGCCACTTGAGGTGCCAGAGTGGAAATGGGATGGAATTTCCATGGACCTTGTGACAGGACATACACGGAAGTCCAAGGGACATAATTCCATCTGGGTGATCATTGACCAAATCACTAAGTCGTCCCACTTCCTACCTATCAGAGAGCAGGGATCAGTAGAGATCTTGGGACACCTCTATGTACAGGATATTGTATAGATTCATGGAGTTCCCTCAACGATTGTCTCTGATCATGATGCTCATTTTACTTCCTGGATATAGAAGGGGTTGCAGGAGGCATTCGGGACTCAGCTTCAATTGAGCACTGCCTTTCATCCCCAGATGGATGGTTAGACAGAGCGGACCATTCAGACCCTCGAGGACATGCTGTGTGCTTGCGTCCTTGATTTTGACCGTAGTTGGGAGGATCACTTTCTCTTGGTGGAGTTCACATACAATAACAACTATCACTCCACCATCGGTATGACACTATTTTAGGCATTGTATGGTCGACCTTGCAGATCACCTCTATGTTGGACTAACCTAGGGGAGTCAACACTCATGGGACCAGAGATGGTACGGGCTACCACAGAGAAGGTGCAGATCATTCAAGAGTAGATGAATACTGCACAAAGTAGGAAAAAGTCTTATGCTGATAGGAGACAGAGACCTCTGGAGTTTGAGGATGGTGATCTTGTCTTTCTACGGGTCACACCTCGATGAGGTTTGCAGATATTTTTCTAGGGTGACAAGTTATCTCCGAGGTTTATAGGACCCTTTTAGGTCCTCAGTAGAGTTGGCGAGGTGGCATACCGCCTATCCCTTTCCCCTTAGTTGCACCGGGTGCATGAAATTTTCAACGGATCCCAGCTGAGGAGGTACATGCATGATCCTTCACAAATCATTGATTGGGGAGAGCTGGACATCGAGGATGGGGCAACATTTTCAGAGGTTCTAGTAGAGATTGAGGATTGACAGGAGAGAGTCCTTAGTGGGCGATCGATACCTTTGGTGCGCATATGTTGGTAGCACAAGAAACTCCAGGAGAACACATGGGAGAGGGAGGCTCAGATTCATGCTTAGTACCCCCACTTTTTCCCCTAGTTTGTGTTGTGGCTTTCGGGGATGCAAATACCTTAGGTGGGGAGAGTGTAAAGACCCATAATTTTCCATGTATTTTTTTTTAAATTATATGGAAATATTACGAGTCTACAAAAATTGAAGGCAAATTATTTCAAGGCCCAGAGTGCCTGGAATGAATTTATGAACTTTCTTTAAGGTACGTTCAGTAAACATGTTGGTGTTAATTTGAAACTTTTGAACCAGTGCTTGGAATTGAAATCCGAGGACACCATTGAACTCGTAGCGCTGATTTTCACTTAAGGAGGCCTTCACCTCAACCGCAGTGGGTCGAGGGTGGAAGATGGAAATCTCAGTTTTTGCGGAGGAATAAAAATAGAAAAATAATTTTATTTTTATTTGAAATATCTCCACCACTTTTTGAATTTGGTTGTGGGGACCACCCAACCTTGAAACCTCTCTTTTAATGTGGTGTAACTCTTGGAAACCCTCCCCTAATTAATGAGCCATAACTAATTGTACAATTAATGAACTATTAAACTTAATTTGGGGGATATGCTCCTCACTTCTCATGGATTGAGAATTTTTGGCAAATGATTTTGCTGGAGAACTCTTGGTGGAATAACATCCTCCAATGAAGAATGAATCTTTGGATCCAGAACACTGAACCAACATTAGAGGATGAATCAGAAGCGTATTACGGGAGTGACGAACACCAACATCTCCTTCATAGTCTTCATCTTCTTCCTTACGCCATATCTAATGAATGATTGAGGTAGGTTTTGTTCTTGAATATTCTTCGTTGATTTAAGTTGATTTAATCTTCTTGAGCAGCATGATATCGGTCTAACGTGGAGGGTGTAGACCAAATGAACATGGCTCGATCCCTCCGTTACTTTTTTGTTTGACATGTTCTTCACAGGCGAAACCTCAGGTTGATCGGAACTCGACCTTGATGGGATATATGCAAAGGAGGCGTCTTGGGGAACACAATGATTTCTTCGGATTGAAGAATGGGCCACCAGAGCTCACCTGGTGACCTGTAGAAGTCCGCCGGCGACTGGCGCTGGCAGGGTACAGACGGCGGCCGACACACCGATCGGCCACGATGGTGGTGGTAGTGAAACCGCGCCGCCGAAGGAGGCCACGACCAAGATAGAGGAGTGTTTCGGCTAACACG
The DNA here is from genome assembly GCA_963277665.1 of Viscum album. Taxonomy (NCBI): domain Eukaryota; kingdom Viridiplantae; phylum Streptophyta; class Magnoliopsida; order Santalales; family Viscaceae; genus Viscum; species Viscum album. Next base: position 286,611,165 of record OY728159.1, on the reverse strand, counting down.
TCAGCCGACCGTGTGGAAGCTGGGGTAGCGCGTATCCACATCACCGGTGTTGGAGGTCGCAGCTGCTGAGCTATGGTGGTGCGCCTGGAGGGCGGCTGGCACCCGACCGACTGCGGAGGCAATAATGGCGCACGCTGACACCATTAGAAGGGGAGCTGGTCGGAACCCCAACCAGTTGCATCACGCAGAGCAGGACCTGCTCAGGTGTGCCCCACATGCCAACAGGCGGTGCCACGTGGCGTCGTCGGGTTGGCTAGAACCGAATGGCTCTCGGGCCATTCGGGAATCCCGGTGGGTACCTCGCCCGGGTGGCATCTAGGGCGAGCCCCACCACAGCAGGCCACCCTGGTCACGAGCGAGCCCACCACGGTCTCGCCCATCTAGGCCAGACCCGGACTGGGTTGACCCAAACCGGGTTGACCCGAACCGGGTCAGGTTGGTCCGGGTTGATCCGACCGGGTCGGATCAGACCCAGGCCCACCTGGACCGAGATACTCCCTTTTGGACATATCTTAAGAACCGGGCGTCTGTTTGATGAACCATCTGCAGTGCTAGAATTCTTGGATCAAGATGATCCTTTTGGTATACTCCACTTGAGTTTTGGATAAATTTAGAGTACAACTAGTTTGGATTGAACCCAAATCTAGCTAGGCCCTCAAAACCGAAATGCTAATAACTTACAGGTCGAGCATCCAATTGACGCGCCGTCTATTGCGTTGGGTCCCTTATGACATGAAAGACCTTCGTGATACTTCTTAGTGGGACTTCGTGGAAATTTAAGTATTGAACGATGTCATTAGGAGTGGATCCTCCCAGAATCAAGCATGCTTAGTGTAGTAACCCTATGGATGGATGTACTTGAAGAATCTTCAGATCCCGTGTGGGTAATTTTCGGATCCTATGTGGGTTAGCATCTACCAATCTTGTGTGGATCATCTACATATCTTGTGTGGGTCGGCATCTTCAGATCCTATGTGGTTCATATTTATATCCTGTGTGGGTCATCTTTAGATCCTGTGTGGGTCATCTTCGATCCTATGTGGGTCAATAGCAGAGCTTCTCGACGAAGTAAGATGATCTAGCTATATAACTAATCATCTATACTTTCGTACTTAAGTTATACTTGGCCTGAGATAAGTCTTTAACTTTTTGGTATTCTTATGTGTGGTGCTACCTACGTGGTATTATTTTCTTCATGAAGCAATTGTGCTTTTGGCTAAAGAGTTGGATTATGTGTTCCTCTTGAATGAGTTGGGTTACTTGATAACTTAGGTATATGTATGGGCATATAACTAAGTAGGGTTGATTGTTGATTCATGATTTGTAATTGTGGTCTTGATTTTTGGATTATCCTCTATGGATTCTGAGAGACCTTCGGGGGTCTCGGGGTCCCTACTGAGTATTTTTATACTCACCCCTACATGGGCTATGCCCACACCTTGCCGTGTCTTGTGCAGATAACAAACATAATTGATCGAGGTTGAGGGTGCTAGGACTGGAGGCTGCTCGGAGGTGGACCATTAGATGAGAGGAACCATAGAGACGACCATTTGAGAGCTGTACCTACCCTTCAGGTAGGATCCTTGGGGGGTGTTCACAAGAGTTATTTTCAGTTTTACTTGTACTTTCCAGTTGGGCTTGTATTCCGACCCCTTTACTTACTATACTCACCCTATTTACTATATAGTTTACTTTGTGCTTGTATCTTCTTGTGTGCTTCGATTGTGTGAGTTTTTAGGTTAAAAGGAAATTCCTTCCTGGTTTTAGGGATATGCCTTTCCGGTGCTAGTCTCCAGCCCTTGGCCTATGGAAAGCGGGCTTGGGGTAGTCACGGAACGGGCCCTGAGGGACGGGTCATAACATCCACCCTCAATGTCCATCTCTCCATAGTTGATAACATGTGGTGGTTTGTGCACATACCACCTCAGCTACGACACATGGAAGAAGTCATGTACCCAATATGACTACATTGATAGGGTTAAGTGGTACAACACCTCACCAACCCTATGTAATATCTGAAAAGGGATAATGAATCTCATAGATAAATTTACACCCCATTCAAATCTCTATAATATATTTTTTGGAGAGACCTTTAGGAACACATGGTCTTCCTCCTCAAACTCCAAATGCCTTCATCATCAGTCTAAATAAGACTTTTGATGACTCTGGCCAGTCCTCATCCACTTCTGGATGATCTTCACCCTCTCCATCATTTCTCGCACCAAATTTGGGACCATAAGTGCCAAATCACCTAGATCAGTCCAACGCAGTGGTGTTCTATAGGTTATCTTATATAAGGACTTGAATGGTTCCATAATAATGTTATAATGTCAGCTGTTGTTGTATGTAAAATCCACCAAGGGTAGGTGATTCTCCCAAATACAGTCAAATTCCAACATTAAAGCCTATATCATGTTCTCCAAAACCTAAATGGTCTACTTAGTCTGGGGGTGAAATACCATGATCAAATGCAACTGATCCCCAAAGGCCTCCTATAATCCTCTCTATAATCACGCCATGAAGTGATCATCATAGTCTAAAATGACTGTCGAGAGAACTCCATGAAGCCAAATTATCTCCTACACATAAATATGTCCTAATATCTCTTATGAACTCTTCTCTAGGATAACTAAACAATGGGATGAATTACTAAGTATGTCTATGATTATGAAGATAACATCATGTCCTCTAAATATTCATGGTAGTACCATCATGAAGTCCATGGATATACCATCCCACTTCCACTATGTCACCTCGAGGAGTTGAGATAAACTCATTGGTACTTTGTGCTTAACCTTCACCAACTGATAAATGAGGCATCAAGAGATAAAATCTGCTACACACTTCTTCATTCTTGTTTACTAAAACTAACACCAAAGGTCATAGTATGTCTTTACCACAATCAGATGTACCACCAAGGGGGATGTATGAAACTCCCTTAGAACCTCCTCAGTTGACATCACTGGTACCATCGTCCATCATTTTAAAAGGATAACATGCACCTCAAATTTAGAGAATCCACTAGGAACACATGCATTGGGAATCTATACATGAAAGGTCTCATAGTCAGTATCTCCATGATGAGACTCCCCAATATACTATTAGAAGCAGTGGGGTAACAACCATTAACTAGAGGTAAATTTCACCATCCAAATCCACTAAGTACAATTGAAATGAGGCTAATTTCTTCTGATCCTCAGTCAACAATTGTGAACAAGATCTCTTTATAAGAGCCTATACCACCACATTCCCCTTCCTAGGAGTATAGAATATCTCAAAGTCATAATCCTAGTAGAACTATATCCATAACCACTATCTCAAGTTAATATCATTATACAAGAAGATATAATTGAGACTATTGTGGTTAGAATAGATGATAAATAACTCACCCATAAGGTAGTGTCACCACATCTTTAGGGTGAATACTACTACTATCAACTCTATATCATGGGTTTCATAGTTCTTCTCATGTGGTCTCAAATTTTAGGACCCATAAGAAATAAATTCATAAATATACATCAGAACACAACCAAGTTTTATCCTTTAGGCATCATAAAAAACTATATACTCGACACCCTCCTTGGGTAGTCTCAAGATTTTGGCGCTTGTCAACCTTTGTCGCAACTCTTGAAAAGTCTGTTGACACCACTCCGTCCACATGAAAGGCCGCCACTTCTAGGTCAAATAAGTCAAAGGTGTCGATATCCTGGATAAATAATTCACAAATCTATGATAGTATCCTTCTAAATTAATTAAGGTCCACACATCCTTCATGCTCTTCGATGTCTCCCAAGTTAAAATTGCCTCAACTTTCACCAGGTCCAATGCCTCACCCTATGCTGAGATAACATGTCTAAGAAAGTGGGCCTCTCAAATCCAGAACTAACACTTCAAGAGATTCCCATAAAGTAGGTTATCTTGGAGTATGTCCATTTCCATTCTCAAGTGTATCACATGCACCTCCTAGGATGCCAAGTACACTAGGATATCATTGATGAATACTACCACAAACTGGTCCAAGAAAGACTAAAAGATCTGATTCATGAGTCCCATAAACACAGCTATGGAGTTTTTCACACCAAAAGGAATTAATAAGTAATAATTATGACTATAGAAACATAAAAAATCCATCTTTGATATATCCACACATCATACTCAGAACTGGTGATAACCTGGTCTGAGGTAAATAGTCAAGAACCACCTCGCCCCTCTCAATTGGTTGAAGAGGTCATCAAACCTTATTAGTGGATACTTATTCTTCATAGTCACCTAGTACAGGTGATGGTAATCTATACAGAATCTCAAAATCCCATCTTCCTTCTTGGTGAAAAACACTGAGGCTACCCAGGTCAATACACTAGGTTTAACAAAGACTTTCTATTGAAAATACTACAACTACACCTTCAGTTCAAGAATCTCCATGAGATCCATTTAATATGTTGGCACATATATTGGGGAAACCCTTGGGGTGAAAGTATATATATAATTTGATCTCTCAGTGGTGAGGTAAGTCTGAAAAATCCTCATAAAATATATTATTGTACTCTTCCACCACTATAGAAATCTTAAATCCCATAACATCCACTTATCCAAGGGTAATATTAGCCACATAATGAGTAATTGGCTATATCCTTCTGAGTACAAGCTCATCCTACTCTTCCTGGGTTTCCTAATCACCCATAAAGGAAAAATTCATTCCATCACTATATAAAAACTGTATCCTCCACTTGAAATAGTTAATCTAGGCATGAATTGTGGATAACCATTCCATACCTAAGATTAAATTTTAAGGCCTCATTGCTTCTATAAAGATATCCCATAAGAAGTTCTCACCTTTAAGAGTTATATCACATTTTCAGTAGAAGTGTGTGATCACTGAATCCCTTCATGTAAGAATCTCTAAGAATAGTGGTCAAACCAAGGGATCAACCAAAATATCTAAGAATTGAACAAGGGAAGTAGAAATAAAAGAGTACCTCATGCCTATGTTTATAAATACTTCAACTAAAGTAGAGAAGAAATATATTGTACCTCTAATAATCCCTAGAGCCTCTGGGTCGTAGAACTCCATAACTTGTAGCTATCCTCATCTCTTCCCACCAGATCCCTAAGCCTAGTGTAGACTACCTAGGGGAGGGAGGTGGTGGCAATGGGTCAAAACTTATGCCACCTATTACTACTATCCCTACTCCCCTTCCACATCCATTTCCCTACAAAACTCCATGATCCTACCACCATATCTTCCTTTTTGGTCCATTGATTGTATCTTTTTCAGCTACATGATAGGTTGAGAAATCCCTTATGATATGTCCTCGAACATTAGAAGAGAAACACCACCTCTCACTTGTTCCCACTAATAACACCAACTATTGATGTCTACTCACCCAGAAATATCTCTACCACCAAATCTCTCTAAATCACTCCAACATAGATAGGAATGTAAATAGATAACACTCTATCCCTAATATATTAGTACAGGCCTTGCTCGAAGGTCCATGCTTGGAAGAATGAATCATGAACCATATCTAGTGAGTATCATGATAGGTGGGTGAACCTCGATTAATACTCTACCACAGTCATGTTGAACTGCTAAACCTATAGAAACTTCTAGATGCACACCACTCACAATGTGGTTGGGTATAACTCCTCTCTAAAGAGATGCTCGAACTCTGTCAAAGAGAGAGTTGTCTTATCATCTGTTTGAGTCAAAAAAATCCACCATTTCCCTATGGAACCTTGGAGAAGACTCACCTCCAGGACCACTATATAATTTGTAGGTGTCTTTATAAGGTGGAAAATTTAGTTAACTGCCTCTAGCTTGTCCTCAGCCACCTGGGGGTTGGGATCTCTCTAAAACCGGGGAGGTTTTTGCCTATGAAAATCATGGAGTTCACATAGCCCACGCACATCCTCATCCGATACTACCATCCCAAACTGCTTCTCAACTAGTGGTGACAAGACTAGTAAATCACATAGAGGTACCACCTTCTGTGTAGGACCCTACACTGAAGCCTCTTCACTAGGTAGATCATCCTTACAATCTCTCTATGGAATCCTGATTGGATGTCATCATAGAGGTATCTTGAAATAAAATCAAAATTTACTATGGTCAATGAGTATATCTAGGGAGCTGAATCAAGAAGTATATGGAAACCATAACTCATTCCTATATTATGAATGCACCAAAGTTTTCCCTGTAACTAGTGGCTATATGCACAGAGTCAATAACCAGGTTATCAAAGTCCTGGTAAATAGATACATCGACCACTACAAAAACACTATATTATCTATCTTGAAATCTGAACTCAAAACACTTTAGTACTATTTCTATAGTTCCCAAACCAAACTTGTAGCTAGAAAATATCCAAATTATGGTTCTAAGATGAAACCGCCTATGATACCACTATGTTATGACCCAACCCATTGGGTCCCACCTAACCTATAGTAATATGAGTGTGACACCCCAATACCACCTCTAATAGGCTAGGGGCTTGTGACCAACACCAAGTAGGCATATCTCACACATGAGAGGCCTTAACCCAAGTTCTTGTACACATGTACACATCTTCAAATACCCATACAATATTGAAAGCTAAAGTAAAACTGATACCACAATGCATGAATAACATATATCCCACATCAAATTATGATAAAAGTATTGGAAAGTATAAAGAGACAAATACAAGCCCATAATAGAAACTACAAAAAATTCCAATCTACTAAGAAGGAGGGGACTGATATCTAATGCACCACCTGGTATGAACCATGATTTTTCAAGTTAACTATGCCCCACCTGATCTTAGTCCTACAAAGACTCCATCAAATATCCCATTATCTATATAAGACATGATATGTATGGGAAGAGCCCATGCAGGGGTGAGTATAACAATACCCGGTAAGACACCCCAAAATTACCAAACATGAAGAATCAAGAGAGTAGAAAAAGTCATCATTATAGAGGTATGTTAAATAGAATATTAGACATAACAATAAGAAAAATTGAATATACTCATAACATGCACAAAGTTTCAAAGAGGTATCAACCATACTAACAACCACTAGATTTTTCTCAAGGCTTCAAGGTAATGTTTTTTTGGGAGAAATCACTCCATGAGCCATGATATCACTAATGGAACTCATCCAAGAGGTTATACTCATTGGGAATTTCCAAATAAGTAATCATTTTATCTTTGAAGATCTTGATACATAGATAGGGGATCTCACCCAGGGCCTCTAGAGTATACTAAATCCTACTTGGAATAACTTGCTAAGTAGGGTATCATGTGCCCACATAAGTTATTCATGATGATTCCATAAACCCCACCTAGGGAAGGTGAAAAAATGATAGAGGATCCTACCCTGATCACACTGAGGGATTCCTAAAACTCTATCCAAGACTAAAACCATAGAGGGGATCATATCCTATGCTTAGCATGTAATGCCTCACTTCACCTTCATGAGGATGAATCAAGGGAACACACCCAACTGGAACTAGTCTACACTAAAGAGTCTAAGGGACTCAACCTGCCCTAGGGAAAGTACACAACATGTACTGGGAGTACATAGTATGTCTTGTCTACCCTTGGTCTACTTGTGTCTCATTGTTTCACATGACATGTCTTTATCCATATGCATGGAATACCCTTTTAGGATACACAATGTATAGAGGTCGGAAAACACTCGGTGTTTTCCATCTACCGAAGTCGGTGTACTCTATCCATACACATGTAAACCAGAATTTCCCATGTATCTGGCTATGTCTAAGTACCCTAGACGTGTCTAAGTACCCACACCATGTCCAAGTACATAGTCGTGCCCATGTACTTTGGTTGTGCTTGTGTTCCTGGTTGTGTTTGTGCCTATGTACCCCTAGGTTACATGCTTAGCCACCAACATCAGGTCACACGATGTGTGGTAGGGACCACATGACATGTGATATTTTTTTTCTATGTGTAAACCCTATTACTGTAGAAGGATACCACACATAGTGTGTTCTTTGGACTACACGCCGTGTAGTCATGATTTTTCTTGAAAATTTAAACTGTTTGATGCATATCACCCATGCCACCACCAATGTCAATTCCACCACTAGACCAACCGATAAACATGGATCTTGGATTTATTGGGCCTGGTTGTTTCATGTGACTGGATTCTAGTCTTAAAATCTAATCAAGAAACAATTCTCATCACACCGCACCACCACTGCATTCCTAACTATGAAATGGGGAACACTAATCTAATCCTGATCCTCCTCTGATCATCTACCACTATCTTCACACCTTAATCACTCCATTGATTGCAAACCCGAACCCATAATGATGATTTTTTTCACCAAAGAACAACCACACAATGATTTTCTGCCAGGTATTGGTCAAACCACCGGTCAAAGAAAATACTAGCGATGAATGTACGATGAACGAGGGAAGAAATACACAAACACAATAAGAGGAATGAACCATGTACATTATTTGGTTTGACCTCGATTTATTGTCATTATAATGAAAAAAAGAACCAAATAATAATCAATGAATATCAATTCCCCAAACCTAGGAAGATAAAACAATACCCACAAATCGAATATTTATCCATAGATCAATCTTCTTTTAAGTATTGAACCACGTTCAACATGGGATAAAAAAATAGGGATAAAATCCACACACAAAAATCCTACCTTGAGTTTGGATTAATCATTGATGAAAAATATATCTCCTTCATTATTGTTGGTGAGATACACAAACTCTATTGGTTCATATGATCATAACAGTATCAATCATTGGACCACGATCCATTGATTCTACAATGCACTCCTCCATTAATCCTCTCAAATACCTAGGTTTAGGCGAATAACCCTAGGATTTGGCCATGACTAGGTTTAAATAAGAGGAGGCTAGGTCTGGAAAAATAAATAAATAAATAAATAAATTTACTAATCTACCCACAAACACTTTTTAATCGAACACCCAATGTTGACAAAGGTTATTCCATGCCTAGGGTAAAACCCACATTCCTAATTCAATGGAAGTCTTAGTTTTTCTATCTAAGACTCTATTTAGGATTTATTCCATCATTTTAGAAAAACGATGCATGCGAGACATAATATATTTAATATTTTTATTTTATCAAAACTGAGATTCTCTGGTCCCCAGAATCACACATTAACTCAGCACTTGACTTCAAAAATATTATTTAAAATATTACAAATATTAAAAAGGGAAAAATAAATTTGTTATAGTGGAATACATTATGCATACCTTGATACCATAAAGTAAGGTCCAACTGATAGTGCATTATCCAGAAACATTCAAAGATCTTAAACAACCCAATATACCATGATGCCAACTTTCCCTACCTCCTCAAACACCTATTCCCTAACCAAGGGGACACCCGTAAGAAAACCTTGTCGCCCAAAAAAAAAACTCTAAGGGTCATCTAATTTTGTCATTACAAACCTTATTCCTATTATGAGATATAACCATCCATTTTTAAAATTAAATGAAACTAATTTAAGGTCCCTTATACCATACTTGGCCCAACTATGGAAGAATCACTTGCCTTATTCCAACATAATAGTGATTGACATGGAAACCCATATAAAGGCTCAAAATTATCCATATAAATTGAGCACTACAAGATTTTATTATAGGAAAACTAAACTAGAGACAATTGATCATACCAAGAACCTAAAAAATATAGAATACATTCATGAAACATATCCTCTAAATTCTAGATCATTCTCTATAACTAGTCGTCAGTTTGAGAATGAAAATCTATACTCATCCTCAACTGAGTCTCCATATAATTTTGTAGGAATTTCTAAAGTCAAGATGTAAAATGAGTGCCTCTGTCAAATACCATTCTAGAAGTCACTCCATGAAGCCACATTATCTATTGAACATATATCTTTCCTAAATCAACCATTGAGTTTGTATCTCAGATAGGTATGAAGTTATCCACCTTAGTAAACTGATCTAATACCACCCAAACAATGTATCGACCTCTTAGGGTACTGAGAAACACTTTCACAAGGTTTGTGGTCACCTCATCCAACATCCATATAGGCATTGGAATTGGATGGAGTAGCCATCCAGGTCTCTGATCCTTAGCCTCTATTCTATGAAATGTTAGACAAATGAGACAAAGCCTGTAATGTATCTCTTCATGCTGGACAATAGAACTATCTCTTGAAATCATGATACATCTTGGTAAACCCCGAGTGCACTACCCACTATGAAGCACAAGAGGCTCTCATTATATCCTCTCTCATGGAAGATGGAACTATCACCCTTCTATGAACTAGAAACATTCCACATATATCCAAATCCCAACATGTAACAAAACCATCCACTTACAACCTCTCAAACATCATGAAACACTCTGAATCAATCTCCTGACTAAACCTAACATATTCAACCAATGTGGATGTGATCACTAAGGGAGAATAATCCACTACTCCTCAATCCTCAACTATTCCCATCCTCAATACTTAACTATTCCCACATATCAATCTGTCAACAAATCCATGATTTTTCATCCCATTTCTTGTGTTAATTATCCCACCTCCTATGTCTTCATACTTATCATGTATTCAAATACATTACCTTTCCCAAGATCATACTCCATGTGAAAGTTAAGAATATGTAAGTCCTCTACTCAATGCTTCTAATGAAGATTCATGTCACACTGGGAGATGATATACTGTAGACTCTAGTGTTGTATTTATGAAAAATCTATTGTTGAAGAGGTAGTGTTGCTAACATTTCAAATCATGAACCAAAAACACCAAATCTATGTTATGGATAGGGTAGTTCCACTCATGGGGTTGTATATAATGAGACCCATAAGAAACTACCTTATCACCATGTATCAGAATTTCTCCCAAGCCAATGCTTAGTGCATCATAATAACCTGCATACCCAAATCTAGGCTTGGGAAGAATCAGGATTAGATCTGAAATCAAACTCTTCTTCAACACTAAGAAAATTTATTCACATTATTCCTTATCTTCCAAATTGTCTCCCTTATTATTCAGCATGGTAATGGGTGCTTCCAGGTGAGAAAATCCTGAATGAACCTCCTGTAATACCCTACCGACCCTAGAAAACTCTGAATCTTGAACACATTTCTATATCATTCCCAAGACATAACTGCATAAACCTTATTCAGATCAAATGATATTCCCACTTGATAAACCATGTTCCCAAGGAAACACACCTCTTGTATCCAAAATTGACACTTTGAGTACTTGGTGTAAAGCTAATGTGCCCAAAGCATACTCAATACAATATCTATGTGTTTGTAATGTGATTCCAAAATCTTGGAATATGTGAGGATGTTATTAATGAACACAATGATAAATGAGTCAAATTATGGGTAAAATATCTTATTCATGAGATCCATGAACACTATCGGAGCATTCTTCAGTCCAAAGGGCATAATAATATACTCAGACAACCTATACCTACTCCTAAATGTTGTCTTTGGTATGTCTTCCTCCCTGGACTGAAGCTGATGGTAGCTTGAATGTAGATTAATCTTTGAAATTCATTGGGATCCCCTAAGTTGATCAATTAAGTAATATATTATTGGAAATAGTTACCTTTTATTTATAATGATCTGATTCAGCTTCCAGTAGTCCACGCAAAGGTGAATAATACCTCCTGCCTTGTAGAGACCCGAAGCTTGACGTACATGGACATTACATTAATTTTGAGGAATACTTAGTACATAACAAAAACACACACACACAAGGACCGTAATAGTTTAGTGTCTTTGGAAACTCAGAATATAATCTTCTAATCGTGGTGAAAGATCTTCAACATATCCCAAAAAGATCTTCCTTTTTTTTTATACCTAAAACCTTTCTTTATATCCTGGGGAAAAGAAAACATAAAAGGGTGAGCTCAAATGATCAGTAAGGGTAAACAAAAGAAATATCAATCACATCATATACATAAGAACATAACTTTTGGAAATCTTAACCTGCAAAAGAAATCATAATTTCATAACATGGGATAAATCATAGTAGTGAAATGTAATCCCAATAATCATAACTTAAAACATGAAACTTTGTGGCATATACACATAATCATAGAGAATCATTTCTTGTTAGTCAAGACTCAATGCCAAGACTATCTTAGTGTACAAAGTCCATTTCTGAACCGAGTTCACTCCTCATTTCAGTCCTGTTTCACTGAACCGGTTTAACCTGCCGTTCCAGCCATGTCTATCTCATGAGATATAAAATCATTACCCAATACATTATAGGGAGATATAGGTCCCACCCATCTCATAATGATACCATTCTTATGTGTGCCACAAAATCATAAATCATACATCATTGCATAATCCATGTAATAAAAATGGGATTCTTAAACATCATGACATCATAAAACAATTCATATAAGATAAAGGAATTCATAAAAATAATTACATCACAACATAATCAAATAAATGTAATAATAGGGATGAAAACAGAACCCTTTATTATCTTAGATGGAAAATAATTCTGATAAAACACTTGAACTCCATTCTTGAGGAAAATATCCTTTCTACTTAAAAAAAACTTTTCCTTTCTTAACATGTCAAACAATTATAAACTAAAAGAAGTTGATTAAAAATAAACCTGATAACTTGTAAAGGAATATTCTTGGAAATAATGTTTTAAAAATACATTCATGCCGTATAAGTTAAAAAATCATTCTTCGTACTTTTGTCAGAAAAGTCAAAAAGTACCTCGTACGAAAAACGACAAAAGATTCCTTTCATATATTTTACTAAAAACTCACCAAAGGGTAAAATTGGATTTAAATAATTGTAGGTGGATGTAAACAATATTAAATATTGAGGAAACATGGATGTGGATGATAAAATACACCCCAGTAAATTTCAAAGTATAAACAATCTCGGATAAAAATGAGATTGTGATATTTTCCCTTACCTTAGGTCCGATTTTCTTCATAAGTGTCCAAACCCCTGTATAATGATTTAAATAATTTCATTGACTTATTCCAGAATCATACTCATTGTTATTATATCATATATGGTTCACTTATGACTTTATTTTACCCGTTCTTTTGTAAATTCCATGTTAAAGAGCGTTTTGGGTAAAATAGTTTTATTTATCATCCGTGTTATGACTTGTAATTATTCATATGATTACTTAGATCATGATTACTTAATTCAAGAATATAAAACATGATTTATATATAATATATATTCAGAATATACATATATATAATAGATCAGTAAATGGAAAGAAATACACCATTCATGGAGACGGTAGGCCGTACGTACGCATGAACGCTGTTTTCGTTTCCTTATTGAGTTGAATGGAATTAAGTAGATGACATACATATATATACACATAAATACAGTATCATTATTATGTCATATATTTCATGATTACTTATTATATATACTTTATAATCATTCATGAATGGTTAACGTGGAGAATGAATCTCATCGCATCGTGGAGACGGTAGTCCGTACGTACGCACGAGCGATGATATCGTTCTCATGATCGTGGAATTGTATTTGAGTGTATGTATACTATTTCAGAATCAATATCACTTTACAGTAATCATATATAGTTATTATGTACACCATCATACCCATCCAAGTAATGTGGTGGTGGAAAATAGATTACACCACGGCGTGGAGACGGTATTCCGTACGTACGCACGCGCAGTGATTTCATTTTCCGTAGGATGGATAGATGGTGAAATAGGGTTGTTTCATACTTATAATAACATATCAGTATATGAGTGATACTGATTCTATTACTTCATAATGAAACAACCTAAGAAGAAGAAGTGGAAGAAGAAATAAAGTTGAAAGAATCGGTAACGAACATTACCTCTTCTTTGAAGCGCCTCTTTGAGATCTCCTTTTAGGGAACTATAATTGGTCTTTGAAGAAGACCAGAACCTCTAGGATGTTTCTAGGGAAGTGTAGAAGAGAATTTTTCAGGGTTTGTCCGAGCTTGAAGGCTCAAAATGGTGTGAGTAAGAGAGGGAGGAGGTGCCCTTTTATAAGGGAGGAGAGGGGCTCCTTTGGAAAAACTAAAAATATTATTTTATTATAAATCCAAATTCGGTTTTAAATAGCTCTAAATTGATTTATTTATAAGATAAGGTGGGGAGGGGTCGAAATCCTCTCATCCAATAGAATTTAGACAATTTTAGGTTCCTATTTTAACCTTATCATTTATATTTAACTTTAAGTTAGATAATTTTACTTTTACCGTGTCTTTTTGTGTTCTTACACTATAAGGTTAATAAACTTACTATAAGAAGCCAAAATAACCCCAAGTTGTTTATTATTAATATATATAACCTTATATAAGTCATTTGGCTGAACCTTAGATTTTTAGGAATAAAATATCAATTAATAATATAATATTTGTTTTAAAAACTATTTTATGTCAATTTTGACACTATTTAGTAATTGATTTTTTTAAAAATCATAACATAATTATTAGTTCGAAAAAATTTAATTACATCAATACTAACATGTCATATTAACCTATAAAATTTGTGTAATTCATAAAAAGTCTCAAATTACATTTATTTTGGTATTTATAACATCAATTATGTCAATATTTCATAAATAAGATAATTACTGTATCATCTTTGTGTCATAAATAAATTAAATTATTTAATGTCTAAAAATTACAAATAAAATACCATTATGTAGGAAATATTTTTATATTTCTAATGAATATTTATAGTCGAATTTATCTTATGTATAACCTTATATTAAAAATTATTTACTTATTAAACTTTGATTTTAACTATTTTAACCCTTCTTTAAATAAATTAATAATAAATGTCCTAATCTAATCCAAGTAGGCCTAAATGGTCATATTTTATTCCTAAGGTTGTTTTTGGTCGAATTACACTTATCCAATAGAATTAGGACATGTGTTAGGGTAATAATAATATCATTTTTACCCTTAATTACCCTATTTACTTTTAACCGTGGTTAAAAAAAGTAAAAAGTTACTATTCACCAAAAAATATTTTCATCTCATTGAACCACATTTTACTTACTGACATCAACCATGTCTCTCGGATTTTTGAAATTCCACTCATAGAAGTGGTAAAATTAAGTTTTATGAAAAATTCATTTTTTTAACTACCACTTAGTGGTTTCACTATTCATCAAAAAAATGAAAGTTTCCAGAAAAATACCAAAAATTAGGCCTTAGCTATATTTGATATTATAAATTCAAAAATGATTTCTATTTTACCAAATTAAAAACATATCAGTTGCATTAATTAATTTAAAAATTAATTCCCGTCGTCAAAACAAATAGCGTGTTCTTAAGAGATAATAACTATCAAAAGATTGACAGTTGTTTATGTCTGGTTTAAATGTGAAATTACATCGAATAACCAAAATTGTATTAAATTGTAAAAATATATTCTAAATATACTTTAAAACCACTCAAATTAATAATTTATCACTATTAATTATTTCTATTAAAAAGGTTGTTTTTAATTAAAATTTAGAAATTTTCACTATTCATCAGAAAATGAAAGTTAGCCGAAAAGTACCAAAATTTCACCCTAAGCTAATTTCAATATTCCGAATCCAAAAATGAAGTCCATTTTGAAAAACAAAATTTACAAAATTTCAAAAAGTGGTTATTACTATTCATAACGACTAGTTTTAATAATATTTTAATAGCATATCGTTGTTTAGTGAAACTCGGTATTGCGTACTACACACGCTATCGAGGAAGGTCGCGATTGCGTGCAATGAAAGGCAAGTCAAGGATGCATGTTGTGCAAGCTCCTTTTGGTGTAGCGTACAACACAAGGCATTAATGAAATTAAAAAGAATATTTTTCATAAAATCTCGGGGTGTTACATTCTACCCCCCTTAAAATGAATTTCGCCCTCAAAATTCGTCGGGGTTATAAATGGTTTACTACTCGAAAGTTTATTTAATAGAAACCCACATCTAAAAAAGGAATACCAAAACCAATCTTTAAAAAAAAGCATGAAACGTAATGGTTACCCAAATAAACTAATCACTGGGTTTCCACATAGGTGAAAATATGGATATGGAAGAGAAATCTAACCATCATGTTCTGATGGAGAGTGGTAGAGAACATGGCTATGGAAAAGCCAACAATCACAAAGCTATAAATTTGTGACGATCTAAGGTACCATCTGATTCATCAGATATAAGAGCACTAAGACAAAATTTTTGGTTTTCAAGATCATTTCCCTAAAGTTGATGAAATTGGAATTAGAAGAAATACTTTCGTGATTTTGGTATAGTCTCACCGTTGGTCGTTCTTTGGAAAATTTACACTTCATCTCTTAAAGAAATGAAGTTGAATTTGTCATTTGTGATGTGTTAGCAGATCATGTGATAGAATGATGGGTCATTCCATCTGTTTCAAATAAAAGGTTAGCAAAAATTATCAAATATACATAAGTCCATATATGGTGAGATTAATCATATATGGTTCCTAAAATGAACTTATACTACTTATATTATACTTATTAATATAATAAAACTAGTTTCTACTAACCAGGCACTTCCTATAGGCCAGTGGTAGGCGATAAAGGCCAGTCACACTTCGATTGTGGGTTTGATTCCCACAGCCTTGTCCGACGTGATGGGATGTCGCCCGTCCTGCAGGTTGTCCTTTTTCTAAAGCTATATTACTATAAAATCCCATCAATAATATTGAAAAAAGTTCTATCCTAACTTATGTCCAACATAATCCATTCCAATATTTAGGCTTATCTAAAATACTTCGGTCCAAGCTCATAGTATAAAGAAAATGATTACTTGAAATGTCACATAACAATCACGTGAATGCCATCATTTGTCCCCCATATATCATAAGATATATCTTGTTGGTCAAATTACAAACATGTGAATACCTTAATCATGTATTCTCTTGAAGAATGAATACCCATTGAACCTTAGTGAAAACATGAATGCAGTCAAAAGTTAACTCTTTCCACATACCAAAATCCAAAAATTCTATATACTGAAACCATGATATAACCTTCTCCTTATATCAGTCATGAGCTCATGAATACGGTCAAACATTTCATTTTCTCGTTTTACTTTCATTATGTGCATATCATCTTTTTTTCCAAAAATATCTCAATCACATTCTATGGTTACCGGTACCATTGAAAACCACAATAGACCAATACATAAATATTCCAATATTCCACGATACTATATACAACATTATTTTGGAATCCCATTACATAAACACTTAATCATTCCACCACATTGTTGTCATATTAAACATCGCCAATAGTGATAGCATGTGACTTCCCTTTGTCCTTTTCCTTAAGTGGTTGCTCCTGTCGATCATCATTAACCCTTGGATTAGGGCATTTATTAGCATAATGCCCCATTTCCTTGCACTTGAAGCATTGAAGTGTTGGTGGTGCGTTCTCTGCAGTCTTTTCTTTATTCACATCATCAGAAACCCTTTTTCCATTACTTCGACACTCAGCTGCTCGATAACCTTCTTTTCCACACTTAAAACATTTTCTAGTCCCTTTAAGACAATCTCCACCATTCTTCTTTCCACACTTTGAGCATAAGGAAACATTCATCTTCTTTTCACCATTATTCTGAGATTTCTCCTTGAACTCCATCTTTCATTTCTTGTCAAAACTATGAGATGGATAAGTAACACCAACTTCTATTTCTACCATGATAGCACAACACACAATTTCTTCATAGCTACTGAAGTCTCTTATAGCTAATTCCCTTCAAAGATTTGGTTTTAAGCCACTGAAGAATCGATCAACTTTACTTTCAGGTTGGATGATAAATCCAGATGCATACCTTGCAAGCCTTGTAAAATTCGCTTCGTATATACCAACAGATTCATCATCCTTTTGCTTTAGTTCAAGAAACTCCTTCTCCATCTTTGTTCGAAGAATACGAGGGAAGTACTTATTGAAAAATAAGTTCTTGAACTTGTCCCATTCCATGGACTCAATTTCATCTCTTGGCCTCGTATTCTTGATAAGATTTCACCATTGATCAGCTTCACCTTCCAAACGATATACTGCTAAGATGACTTTATCATGTTTAGAACATTGAAGAACTGAAAA
Source organism: Viscum album (assembly GCA_963277665.1). NCBI lineage: Eukaryota > Viridiplantae > Streptophyta > Magnoliopsida > Santalales > Viscaceae > Viscum > Viscum album. The sequence goes on along the minus strand of OY728159.1, from coordinate 286,593,058 downwards.
TATCTTTTCAGTGGTAATGATCCATTGTTCAGCAACAAGTGGATCAGAAGACCCACTGAAAGAAGGTGGACGTTGCCTCATGAAGGACTCAATAGAATATTGTTCCCTTCTCTGCTCATTTGGAATTCCAGAATGATTCATAGCTTGTGTAAGTATAACAATAAGATTTTTCACTCCATATCCCATAAAATTTGTTTGTTTAGGAGGACAATCATTGCATTGTCCATTACATTGATCAACACGGTTCCTTCGGGTTCCATCCATCGTCTAAAACCCAAAAAGAATAGCGTGAGAGGAAAAAATCACGCTAGGGAAAACAATATAATAAAGGGGGAGTAACTTCAATATCTAACATCTTAGGTTACCATAATTCTAGTATTATAACCTATACTTATACTTAACCTTAGGGACATCCCTAGACATACCTTAGAAATATCTCTTGGGATCTCACTAACGTTTTCACATCCTAGTTTCCAAAGGTTGACTAAACCTTTCCTCTGATACCAACTGTAGAGACCCAAATCTTGACGTACATGGACATTACATTACTTTTTCGGAATACTTAGTACATAACAAAAACACACACACAAGCACCGTAATAGTTTAGTATCTTTGGAAACTCGGAATATAATCTTCTAATCGTGGTGAAAGATCTTCAACATCTCCCAAAAAGATCTTCCTTTTTTTTACCTAAAACCTTTCTTTATATCCTGGGGAAAATAAAACATAAAAGGGTGAGCTCAAATGCTCAGTAAGGGTAAACAAAAGAAATATCAATCACATCATATACATAAGAACATAACTTTTGGAAATCTTAACCTACAAAAGAAATCATAATTTCATAACATGGGATAAATCATAGTAGTGAAATGTAATCCCAATAATCATAACTTAAAACATGAAACTTTGTGGCATACAAACATAATCATAGAGAATCATTTCTTGTTAGTCAAGACTCAATTCCAAGACTATCTTAGTGGACAAAGTCCATTTCTGAACCGAGTTCACTCCTCGTTTTAGTCCCATTTCACTGAACCGATTTAACCTGCCGTTCCAGCCATGTCTATCTCATGAGATATAAAATCATTACCCAATGCATTGGAGGGATATATAGGTCCCACCCATCTCATAATGATACCATTATTATGTGTGCCAAAAAATCATAAATCATACATCATTGCATAATCCATGTAATAAAAATGAGATTCTTAAACATCATGACATCATAAAACAATTCATATAAGATAAAGGAATTCATAAAAATAATTCCAACACAACATAATCAAATAAATGTAATAATAGGGATGAAAACAGAACCCTTTATTATCTTAGATGGAAAATAATTTTGATAAAACACTTGAACTCCATTATTGAGGAAAATATCCTTTCTACTTTAAAAACACTTTTCCTTTCTTAACATGTCATACAATTATAAACTAAAAGAATTTGATTAAAAATAAACTTTATAACTTTTAAAGGAAGCTTATTGGAAATAATGTTTTAAAAATCCATTCATGCCGTATAATTTAAAAAAACATTCTTCGTACTTTTGTCGGAAAAGTCAAAAAGTACCTCGTACAAAAAATGACAAAAGATTCCTTTCATATATTTTACTAAAAACTCACCGAAGGGTAAAATTGGATTTTAAAAATTGTAGGTGGATGGAAATAATATTACATATTGAGGAAACATGTATGTGGATGATAAAATACACCCCAATAAATTTCAAAGTATAAACAATATCGGATAAAAATGAGATTGTGATATTTTCCCTTACCTTAGGTCCGATTTGCTTCGTAAGTGTCCGAACCTCCTGTATAATGATTTAAATAATGTCATTGACTTATTCCAGAATCATACTAATTGTTATGATATCATATATGGTTCACTTATGACTTTATTTTACCCGTTGTTTTGTAAATTCCATGTTAAAGAGCGTTTTGGGTAAAATCATTTTATTTGTCATCCGTGTTATGACTTGTAATTATTCATATGATTACTTAGATCATGATTACTTAATTCCAGAATATAAAACATGATTTATATATAATATATATTCAGAATATACATATATATAATAGATCAGTAAATGGAAAGAAATACACCATTCATGGAGACGACAGGCCGTACGTACGCATGAACGCTGTTTTCGTTTCCTTATTGAGTTGAATGGAATTAAGTAGATGAAATACATATATATACACATAAATCCAGTATCATTATTATTTAATATATTTCATGATTACTTATTATATATACTTTATAATCATTCATGAATGGTTAACGCGGAGAATGAATCTCATCGCGTCGTGGAGACGGTTGTCCGTACGTACGCACGAGCGATGATATCATTCTCATGATCATGGAATTGTATTTGAGTGTATGTTTACTATTTCAGAATCAATATCACTTTACAATAATCATATATAGTTATTATTTACACCATTATACCCATCCAAGTAAGGTGGTGGTGGAAAATAGATTACACCATGGCGTGAAGACGGTATTCCGTACGTACACACGCGCGGTGATTTCGTTTTCCGTAGGATGGATAGATGGTGAAATAGGGTTGTTTCATACTTATAATAAAATATCAGTATATGAGTGATACTGATGTTATTACTTCATAATGAAACAACCTAAGAAGAAGAAGTGGAAGAAGAAATAAAGTTGAAAGAATCGGTAACATACATTACCTCTTCTTTGAAGCGCCTCTTTGAGATCTCCATTTAGGGAACTATAATTGGTCTTTGAAGAAGACCAAAACCTCTATGATGTTGATAGGGAAGTGTAGAAGAGAATTTGGCAGGGTTTGACCGATCTTGAAGGCTCAAAGTGGTGTGAGGAAGAGAGGGAGGAGGTACCCTTTTATAAGGGAGGAGAGGGGCTCCTTTGAAAAAACTAAAAATATTATTTTATTATAAAGCCAAATTCGGTTTTAAATAGCTCCAAATTGAGTTATTTATAAGCTAAGGTGGGTATGGGTCGAAATACTCTCATCCAATATAATTTAGATAAGTTTAGGTTACTATTTTAACCTTATCATTTATATTTAACTTTAAGTTATATAATTTTACTTTTACCGTGTCTTTTTGTGTTCTTACACTATAAGGTTAATAAACTTACTATAAGAAGCCAAAAGAACCCAAAGTTGTTTATTATTAATATATATAACCTTATATAAGTCATTGGGCCGAACTTTATATTTTTAGGAATAAAATAACAATTAATAATATAATATTTGTTTTAAAAACTATTTTATGTCAATTTTGACACTATTTAGTAATTGATTTTTGTAAAAATCATAACAGAATTATTAGTTCAAAAAAATTTAATTAAATCAATAATAAAATGTCATATTAACTTATAAAATTAGTGTAATTCATAAAAAGTCTCAAATTACATTTATTTTGGTATTTATAACATCAATTATGTCAATATTTCATTAATAAGATAATTACTGCATCATCTTTGTGTCATAAATAAATTAAATTATTTAATGTGTAAAAATTGCAAATAAAATTCCGTTATGTAGGAAATCTTTTTATATTTATAATGAATATTTATAGTCTAATTTATCTTATGTATAACCTTATATTAAAAATTATTTACTTATTAAAATTTGATTTTTACTATTTTAACCCTTCTTTAAATAAATTAATAATAAATGTCCTAATCTAATCCAAGTGGGCCTAAATGGTCATATTTTATTCCTAAGGTTGTTTTTGGTCTAATTAAACTTATCAAATAGAATTAGGACATGTGTTAGGGTAATAATAATATCATTTTTACCCTTAATTACCCTATTTACTTTTAACCGTGGTTAAAAAAAAGTAAAAAGTTACTATTCACCAAAAATTATTTTCATCTCATTGAACCACATTTTACTTACTTACATCAACCGTGTCTCTCGGATTTTTGAAATTCCACTCACAGAAGTGGTAAAATTAATTTTTATGAAAAATTCCTTTTTTTAACTACCACTTAGTGGTTTCACTATTCATCAAAAAATGAAAGTTTCCAGAAAAATACCAAAAATTAGGCCTAAGCTATATTTGATATTATGAATTCAAAAATGATATCTATTTTACCAAATTAAAAACATATCAGTTGCATTAATTAATTTAAAAATTAATTCCCGTCGTCAAAACAAATAGTGTGTTCTTAAGAGATAATAATTATCAAAAGATTGACAGTTGTTTATGTCTTGTTTAAATGTGAAATTACATCCAATAACCAACATTGTATTAAATTGTAAAAATATATTCTAAATATACTTTAAAACCACTCAAATTAATAATTTATCACTATTAATTATTTCTATTAAAAATGTTGTTTTTAATTAAAATTTAGAAATTTTCACTATTCATCAGAAAATGAAAGTTAGCCGAAAAGTACAAAAATTTCACCCTAATCTAATTTCAATATTCCGAATCCAAAAATGAAGTCCATTTTGAAAAATAAAATTTACAAAATTTCAAAAAGTGGTTATTACTATTCATAACGACTAGTTTTAATAATATTTTAATAGCATATCATTGTTTAGTGAAACTCAGTATTACGTACTACACACGCTATCGAGGAAGGTCGCGATTGCGTGTAATGAAAGGAAAGTCAAGGATGCGTGTTGTGCAAGCTCCTTTTGGTGTAGCGTACAACACAAGACATTAATGAAATTAAAAAGAATATTTTTCATAAAATCTCGGGGTGTTACATGCCTTCTTAGTGAACAACATCGAAGCACCCCAAGGAGAAATTCTCATTATGATGAAGCCTTTAGCCTCAAGATCATCCAACTACACCTCGATCTATTTTAACTCATCTAGTTCCATGTGATATGGTGGAATCGATATGATTCATGAATCATAATGACATCCCAGCATCATCTTGCTATTCCTTGAATCATAAAGGGCGCAAGCTTCCACTTCTGATCCTTTGGGGTCTCTGCTAGGTTGAAAATCCTATCAATGAATTGTATCAAGTCTTCCAAATCTTGAGGGTATCTAGTTCTATGTAATGATGAGGGATTCTAGAGATATAATTCATAAGAAAAACTGACCATTATCAGACCACCCCTGTGGGTTCCTCCAACCTAAACCGAAACTAGTTGAAAGAGTCTCAGTTGGACCAGTTTTATAGCTCAAATCACTGGAGAAACCAAGGGAACATGCTTGGTTACATCCTCCTACACAATAGGGGGTGTAACTGGCTGTACAAGATGTCTATAGGGTGACATTTCCTAGAATTCTAGAACAATACTTATATAAATTCAATAGCTTAAAAAAGGAAACCGATTACATAACATAGGCACACACAAGGGTTTACAACAAGGTTTAACCTAATAGGATACCCACAAGAACAAGGAATAACCCACCAAGCACCACCAAAAACCCAATATAAGACTCAAGTACCTACACATTAGTCACAACCACATATATGAACTCAAGTATAGAATATAAAAATCTCAAATAAAATAATGTAAGGAATAATTCAACAAGAACATATCACAATTTCAATAGGCATTTAACTACTTGGGATCTATCTAATGCAAAAAACATGTATATGGAATTTGATATTATATGTGTAAAAATGATGCATTATTGAATACCAAATCCCATAAATCAACACAAATACATAAAGTGCATCACCCAAGGTGAATTTAATCAATGATAACATCAAACAAAAAAGCATAAAATTCCCTTTTATTGTAACTCGAAGGTCCATTATACATTGTCGGCCATACACTAACATAGTTCCCCAGCCTGAGTCCCAAACATCCTAAATCCTATCTCCCTTTTACCAAATAAATACAATAGAATAAACGAGTTAGTGAAACCAATGCTCTGATACCATTTTTTAACCACCTGACCAGAACCACCGAGTCTGAGCCAGGGTTCCACATGGCCTCATGTGCACCTCCCCATATGTAAGAGTTTGTCGACTAGAAGATAAGGTCTATGGAACATCAGGAGGAGACCATTCCCTCAGTACTAGGTAATATTAGAGTAAAATAAAGGAATTGATAACAATAATCAATAAATAATGAAAAAACAATAACTATCAGAGTAACAATATATTCAAATAAAACTAGCACATATAGTAAAAATATGGCATGCTAGATACATAAACCAAAAAAACTAAATAATTAAAATTATGATTTAAAGTCAGTAATAAAATATAGAAGTAGACATCCAGACCAAACTATATCCAGTGACACATCCTCCTGCTAACCTGCTCAACCATCCACCATAGGTCTCTTTCCCTTCATTGGATCCCTAACCATGTATCCTAGAAGCACATAAAAATTCCTGAGTAGGGTGTGAGTATAAGACTCAATTTGACACCATCAATGAACCTTAATATAAGTGCATAAGTTATAAAATTTCATGAAATAATGGTAAAAAATGGATATAAACAACAAGTATATCATACAATCACATATGTATATGTCTGGTCCTTGGAGACCATCTCTGCCTACTTCAATTCCATACTGAAAGGAATATCAACCACCGGCCTGACACATCCCCATCGACGGGATAGTAAAAAAACATAACTGACACATTACCCTAGATATGATATTCCAATGCATGACAAATAATCACCTGTCACTTCCCTATCGGGGAATATTCCACTAGGCTCAACCTATATGCTCAACTACAGAAGACGTAAGAACAACACAACATATGATACAAGATACAAATGATAGATTAAGCATCAATTAAAATCAAGAAATCATCCTAATAATCACAATCCACATGAAGAAACACGAGCATAGGTCAATAATCATGTGATTAAGTATCAATGAAGGTCTCACAGGCTACACATGCACACCAACAATCATGCTAAGAATCTGTAAAAACATATGCTAAAGTCAATGGATTCTTACCTTAGGTGCAACGATGATTCGGTATAAAGGGTCATTATCTGAGTCTAAAACCACTACCAGATCCTAGAACCAATACCAAATCAACATGATTTATAATACTAGGATCAAGTATGAGAAGAAGCCACACCCTAAAGGTAGTTTAAGTTTAAACATACCTGAGAATATCCACTACTAATAACAATCTTGATCCAAAAGTTGCACATATTCCAATTCCCTCAATCCGGATACGATTCTATAAAAGATAAATAAACCCTCATTAGAACATATCAAAATCCTTAGTTATGATCAATACAACTTGGATATAATTTTTTTTGATCAAGGATAAGAAAATATAATTGATACAAAATGAAGAAGAACTCACTGGATAAAGAACGCATGATCGATATGTCATTTGGGCATTGAACATAGGTGTTAGAATGGGAAGAGAGCACTATAAATCACCAATTAATGGATATTAGGTCACTAGAAAATGATATATTAATATATAATGAGAAAAAAATGAGTGGGGTTTGGCTTTATAAAACACCACATAAAGCGTTGAGCCTTACTAGGTCCCTATTGACGCCATCAGCTACCCAATGGCCATTATGAAGAAATTGTTCTACCAAGGAGCCACACAATTAATACAATGGATTCCTATCATCTAGATATTGGGACTATTATAGATTAATAATCTACAAAAATTCCACTAAACCTACCTCATCCTGGTTCTAATGTCCTAAATGCCTATAACACGCCTATAACACACCTCTAAACTTTGAAAAATGAGCTCAAAAGTTATGAAAAAATGGAAAGAGGCGTATATAAAATAGAGGTTTCACAATTTTGATCCATAAAAATCACTAAAGGCCCAAATTCATCCAAAAAACCACTTAATATTTTTAAAACTATTTACTTTGACTTTTCACCCCCTTGAACAAGCGCTGCATCGGTGATACATAAGCATTTTGGATAACTATCATATTTTTTAATATTAAAAATAAATCACTAACATAAATTTAATTCATTTTTTATAAATATCATCATATAAAATCATTAATATAATTATTTATTCCTATTTATATCATGATAACATTTTTAAGATATGAATTTTGACTTTTCTTACCCCACACAAGCACTGGGTAAATATTTGGATATTTATCTCGCTATATAAATTTAAAATCCATATATTTTCATAAAAATAATTTATTAGTCCTAATTTTTTTCTTTAATTTATATCCAAGACTTATACTTTATTAAATATTGTCTCAAACATACTAATTTTGACCTTTCAAGTGCGGCGTAAGCACTATGTCAACATTTATAATGATTTTCATATTTATCTTAGCATAAAATTTAATTTATATGAATTGAACAATATTTGTATGATATTTTGAGTATATTATAAATTATTATTATTCCCATAATTTTAATAAATTTTTAATCCATATTTTGTTTCGCAGTGTTATCATAAAATATACAATATCCTTAAAAACTATATTTTTAACTATTCACTAAAAAACTAACCTGCTCAGAAAAATCAAAACAATTCACCATAAAATAATTTTAAAATTATTATACTAAAAATTAAGTCATATTTATAAAATTAAATCTTTAAAATTTAGAAAATTAACTTTTAAATAAAACAATATCGTACATGAAAACAATTCATTTAAAATAAAAACTATTTATTTTTGAAATGAAAAATCATATTATTATTTCACACCTTTATAAAATTATTTTAAAGACTTTATTAATAATAAATATCAATATAAATACATATAATTAACATAAATATCCATTTATAAAAGTATATAATAATTAAATAATTCTTTAGATAGATAAAAATACAAATTATGTTCAGGAAATATATTAAACCTTTACATAAAGAATATTTTATATCATTAGGTGAACACAATAATTTTAAATATATAATGAGTTTATAATTGATTATATAATATAATTTGTGTCATGAAATAAACAAAATAAATTTAATGTATATATATATAATCCATAATCATAGATATTAATAACCATAAAATTGGTGAATTATTGAAAACACTTAGGTGGTTACATTCCTCCCTATAGAAATTGAATCCATGTAATTTTGATTTGTTCTCACCAAAATGAGTGTATCTTACGAATAAAACCAAAAATGGTTAGTGTGATTTTATCAAATAAAATTATTGTAAACCATTATATGAATCAAAAAAATAAATACTAAGATGTCCTAAACTATGTTACATCTATTCAAATCTTCCAATTCAACCTAATATGATTTAAGTTTTTTTCATATTAAGATAATCCCCCAAAATAACCATTTCTACTTAACAAACTAACCACTAAGGCCATCTAATCACCCAATATCTCATATTTAGATCTATACTTCATAATATTTCTTACTCATCCTTAATCCCTATAAAAAACATTTGAAAACATGGGATAAGAATAAAACTTAGAAAGAGGTATATAAAAAAACTTGTTAGGCCCTTAAAATAATTTAAAACCCTTGAAAAAGTATTTTCTTTGAACAAATATCTTTGATATTGTAAATGAACATAAACTTACTTTTAAGCATGAAATAAACATCTTTGATAACTTTTTTCATAAAATAACTTCACAAGAAAGCATAAAAGAAATAGAATAACTATAGAGGTTACTTGGAACATCATATCCATATCAACCTTTTAATATAACAACTTAAATAGTTATTTCCAACACTATTAATAATGTAATCACTTAACTAGTTAGTTCCAAAATTATAAAACTGTAATATAACAACTTAACCAGTTCATCCTAAATTCATATCTTCAGATAAAAAATCATTACCTAATTAATTTAAGGGATATAAAGAACCCAACTATAATAATATAAAATTTACAAGAACCATAACATGAATAAAACACACTTTGTCTTTTATTTTATCATAAAACTCATAAAAAATTACTTTTCAACACATGCTCAGAAACTCTGAAGTTAACCCATACAAAGAATTGTTTTTGATAGAATAGATTAAATAATTCCTTATTGAGAGGAAAATGAAATAGAAGCATAAAATAATTATAAATATCAATAATAATATAATAAATAAAATTCAAAGAAAACATTTTAGATAGGGATATGTAATGAAGACATCAAAACATTTAATGTAAAGGTTTAAAAGAAAACCCCCTACCTCGAGCCTCAACTCATCTCAAACTACTTATAGCCTCCTAAATAATAAAATTATTTTGATTATTAACTTACTTCATAAGATTTTTCATGTTCAATTCCCTATTATTATTTCTTTTAAATCATTTATTATCATGTTTCATTCATTTACTATATTGGTATTGTTCACGTTAGTCATTTTGGGGTCGCTCGGTTCCAAAACAACTTCGGTATATTTATAACAATCAAATGTACTTAAACAAAGGTTACATAAGATCTAGAATTATCATGGCGTCTTTTCCATATCAATCAAAAATAAAAATATTCCAATAGGTCTTGAAATAGTTACTTTTATGAGAATATTCCTCGATAGCCTTGTTTTTAATAGTTAAAAATAAATATGATTGTTTACCTTTAATTTCATTATAATGATGAATAACTTACAATTATAGAACCATAATCTTGAAATTACTTGAATATTAATGTTATATTTAATTATAAAATTAATTTTAAAGAAATTCCATGAAAGACATAAGTTTATGAAAAATTCATCGTTTACTTTGGTAGGGTAAAACCACTACAGTGAACAATGTTTTCAAAAGAGTTAAAAGAAGGGTAAAACCAATAAATATATGAGTTTTATAGAAAAAATTATATTATAACCAAATTTTTTTATGGTTTAATTTTAATATTACACATGTTATTAAAAATATTAAAAGGATAATTGAAAAAAAAACATCATTTTTGAAAAACCCGTATTTTTATGTAGCAACAACTTATGAAAAACTATTCAGTGAGTGTTAATGGATCATATTTGATAATTTATGGATAAAAAAGATTACAATAAAATGATAATAGAATCATGTTAGAAAAATAATAGAAGTTTTAAAATATTTTTATGATAAAGAATCATAAATAAGAAAGAAAAAGTAGGTTTGGAAACCTAACCTTGGTCCTTGAACAACTACCTTTGGATTGAGTCCAAAGCCTTTGGAGAAATGATTTTTTGAAAGGATAGAGGATTGTAAAATTGGTAAAAGATGTTTATAGATATATTTTTATAGGATAAGGAGTGAAAATATAATTTTAGAGGTGGTTTGAAAAGGGTAGTATGAGACTCCTTTTATAGGAAAAATATGATGGCATTTTTGCAAATACTCAATCTTTGAGGGACAAAAATGTAATCTCAAAATGAAAAGTGACTCATAAAGGGAAAAGCGATGACATTATAGAACCTTATACATCCCAATTAATTCTTTATAAGATTTAAATTTTTTTTAATCAATTTAAAAATTAGTGTTTACATTAAATACACTTTCAAGTCATTTTCATAGTTATTTTTATAATTTAAAAATTAAAATTATCCAGATAATAATGAAATTTGAATTTAAATATTTAAATAATAAATTAAATATTATTTTGATCCCTAAAAATCCTTTAATACCCTAATTTATTAAAAAAATTACTTTTCATATTCTTAAATCAATTTACTTTGACTTTTCACACCCTTGCACAAGCGCCACATGGATGATGTGTAAGTTTTTTCGATAATTATCCTATTGTTTAATATTAAAAATAAATTAATAAAATAAATATATTTTAAAAAATAATCATCTAAAACAATTAATAAAATTATTTATTTATATTTATACCATGATAACATTTTTTAAGATCAAATTTTTTACTTTTCTTACTTTTGCACAAGCATTGGGTAAATATATAGATATTTTCCTTGTAATATAAATTTAATATAAAAAAAAATATTCATAAAAATAATTTATTTGTCAATAAATCTATATTTAATATCAATATTATCCTAATAATTTTTTTAAATATTTTCTCAAACACACAAATTTTGACTTTTGTAATGCCGCACAAGAACTGCGTGAGTACTGATAATGATTTTCATATCTTTCTTAATATAAAATTTTATTTATATGAATTTAATAATATATATGATATTTTTATTATATTATCAATTATTTTTCATTCCATAAGTTTCATAATTTTTTAATCCATATTTTCTTCATGATGATATCAAAAAATATACAATATTCTTAAAAAATTGTATTTTTAACTATTGACCAAAAAAAACAACTTGCTAAGAAAACCCCCCAAATCCACCCTAAGATAAATTTAACATGATGATACCAAAAATTAATTCCTTTTTTTTTATCAAATTCAATTTATAAAATTCATAAATTTAACTTTTAAATAAAACCATATCATATAGAGAAAAACAATTTATTTAAAATAAAAACCATTTCTTTTTAAAATGAAAAATAATATTCTTATTCCATAACTTGATAAAATAATTTTCAAGAATATAATAATAATAAGTATCAATATAAATCCATATAATTAACATAAATATCCATTATAAAAATATCTAATAATTAAATAATTTTTTAGATAGATAAAAATACAAATTATGTGAAGGAAATATATTGAACCTTTAAATAAAACATATTTTATGTTATTAAGTGAACATAATAATTTTAAATATAAAATAAGTTTCTAAATTATTATATAATATCATTTGGGTCATTAAATAAACATATATACATTTAAATATATATATATATATATATATATATCCATAGTCACATATATTAATAAACCATAAAAGTGATGTATTATTAACAACAATTGGGTTGTCGCAGTCATTATTCTAAAAATTTGATTTATGTGAACTCCATAAATCATGAAAAAATGTGATATATTCTAATGTAAACTCATTTAAATATTTATCAAATCGTGGTCAAGGTTTCCTGCTTGAATCCCCTTAAGATTCGGGTATTTCCTTCCTCATATGATATTTAAAATATCGTATCTTTATTTCCTACAAAATCTATAGCATTATTTCCTTTTGAATTTCCCTCAGCATATGCATGTGGTGTGACATGACACCATGTATTTTGATGTGGATCTCATCTTAGCACAACCCCTCTATTGAACGATTCTTCTTCATTCACAAATGGATTGAATCACAATCCTTCATTAGCGATCATGATGTTTATTATCATGAATATTGGGCCAATGAATCATTTGATTTATTCAAAAAATATTAGAATATTACTTCTAAATTTATTCTGATTTTACCTCATTATCTTGGATCTTTCCATATTTTTATAGTTTTCCTGATTTTTCACTCTACATTGTTCATAGGGTTTATTTGAACCATACAAAGTTTCTTAGCTTGGTTTCATTATTTTCATAGGGTAGAAAAAAATCTCAAATTCTTCATAGAGTTCATTTGAGAATTATGAAGTCTTATACCCTAATATTCCCTTGTACCCTATTAAGGTACTATGTACCCTATGAAGGTACCATAATGTACCTTATAATTATATCAACTCCAAGATTTTACCCTACAAATCCTATTATCACCATAGACAGGTGTACTCTACTATGTCCAAATATAACCTATGAAGTTACAAGGGTTTTACCTTAAAAATGTCCATACCCTATGATGGAACTCCTCTATACCCTAAGAAGTGCTTCAGTGCACCCTAAGAAGTGCGTAAGGTACCTTCCATTTCCAATTTTCTCATGAGATTCCCCAAACCTTCAATCTTGGATCTGGTGCTAAAAACATGATCTTTAAACATTGGATTTAATACCAACTGAGATGACCCAAATACACTTACATTGTTTTACATATCACCTCAGTAATTAAATATTTCATCTAAAAAATGTTCACACACAATCCTAGATCCCAAATATTTAGTGTCCTTGGAGATTAACTACATAAAATTTTTATTTCACCTAATTACTTTAACATTTCTAATAATATATCTATGCAAGACTTCATTATACACATAATCCTATATATAATTTCATGGGGAGATAAGAAACATAACAAGGGGTGAGATCAAATGCTCAGTAAGGGAAAAAATTATCAATGTGTTATAAAGAAAGATAAGAGGTCTTATAATCTCAAATTATCAAACATATACCATGACATAAGAGTGAAGAATCATGAGATAATAAAAACGATTCATGGGGTGTAATGAACCAGCTCAGGCTAACCTAATATGTTACCTGACCTAGTATGACACTGGACCCAAGGGGAATTCCCAATCCCCGTGGGTTAGTGACAAACACTAGGGTATCAGGATATATATAAAATTAGAATGATTTTGACTAGAAAAATAATATTTAACAAAAATAGAATCATATCTAGAATCTAACATAACACATTCATACGTTGGATTCCTATGAAAAATAAAATAAGAAAAAACTAAAAATAAACATAAAATGTGTGAAAAATAAAATATATATGATACAAAATAATATAAAAAAGCAATCGCTCATCTTATCTCCAACTCCCTCACACACAACAACCACTTTTATTTAACATTAAAAACTTCTCTTATACAATGCATCACCCATTAAGGAAAATAAAATCAGGAATGACCTATGAGATTGAAACTAACGAGGCATTAAAAATAAAACTAACATACCTGATCAGCTATCCCATGTGACCTGAGGTCATGCTTCATCTAAAACTCAAGAACTCACTTTAATAGCAATCTTGGATGAAGATTCTAAGAAACAACATGTAGAGACCCATTTTTTTCCTTATAAGACTTTGAAATATTTCTATATATATTTTTTGAGTTAGGAACTGAAACGAAGGATGATTCTGAGGCCCGTTGCGTTCAAAAATAATTTTATAAAAATATTAAGTATATTTTATATTACGCACATGTAATTTCTTAAAGAAAATGTGATAACTCTTAAATTTAAGCTTGGATTAGAAATTCAAGACCATGGTTGAGTCTGGAACATAATGTTTACCCTCGGTGTGACCTAAAATAGGTCGACACGGGGTGTTGGGATAAAATCATCCATTGGAGATGGACTTAGTGGGATAATATAATTATAAATCATCTATAAATCCTCTGTCATAAAGAATACTCCAAGTTTTTCCACATAAAACCCAGGAGGATTGAGAGTGTTCTTCCTCCTTCTATTGGCGAATCAATATCTGAAAACAAAAAAATCTATGGATAAAATAAGATCAAAGTGTAGAAAACACAAATACCCCTCACAATCATTGGTGGACATGTTCTTCGATGAAAAATGATCCAATTTACAAGTATAACTCATCAATTCATGGATTTCATCCTTTCTGATTAAATTTATTGATCAGAATCACTCCTTCTTTAATTTTTACCAATTAATAGACCTTAGATACTCCTATGTAAAGATTTAATTTGATTATTCTTTCATTTCTCACCCCAAATGCCCCATTAATAATAATTGGACAATAATTCTTGGAAATAGTTGATAAAACCCCTTTTCATGTGTCTTTTTCCCTTGATTTATTCATTTTCTTTACTAATTGGACTACAAGGCCTCAGTTTGACGTTGTTGGGTGGTACCAAGCCTGACCAGAACCCTAAATTTATGGTTGAATTGTGTGCGATAGTTGGAACATTAAATTAGGGATGAAAATAGAGGATTTTTAGGTTTTAGGTGATCAATTTGTTGATTATAAGTCCAAATAAAATATGGAAGATGACATAGGTTCATGAAGTGCGTACAACAAACCCCCATGGGAAAAAGAAACTGATTTCAAGCTACTAGATGGACAAAAATGATGAATCAGGGAGAGATACACCAATTTAGGGCGGTCAAACAATGGATCTAAAGTTGGATATACCAGATATGGATGCCCAAGTATAGATATAAAGTTCTTCTAAAAACTTAACTACACGCCATGTAGTCCAATGAACACACAACATGTAGCCCCTATACTGCTGCGACTAGGGTTTTGGAGAATTATAAAGATGGCATGGAGTGCATCCCACCTAAACATCATATACCTTTTCCCCAGGTGAACAAGCCACGTAACATAGCACATGGGTAGAACCCCATGTGGTAATACACGACCATGGGCATGCCGTGTACTAAATTACACAAACACGGTCAAGCACATGGGCATGGCATCGAGTGGATTGGGTATGCCATGTAGACCCCCTACATGCATGTATCCCTATATAGGAAGTGATCCATGTACCGATAGGGGAAAGATTAGATGGTGTAGCGAGACCACATGTCATGTGGCCCCCCTCACATATTGTGTACCCCTTGGTTATTTTTTGAGTAAACTTCAAACTCTCATATCTCCTTCATTTGAACTCAAATTTTGGCCTACGATTATCCCATCTTGAGTGTTTTTGCACATAAAACGTGATGTTGGACTTAATTTTGGATTTTGAGATATGATGTGAGATTTTACAGGTGTAACTCTTATTTAGGAGATGATTAACGATGTTAGTGATCATGCAGAGTCACCAGAGGCTTTTAGAGAGTGGAAACCTCCTATTGGAATAAGGAATGAGTCCTTTAGCTAACTATCAGAGTGGAACCCTCCTATAGAATAGGGAATGTGTCCTCTATCTACCTATCAGAGTGGAACTCTCCTCCTAGGATAAGTCATGGGTCCTCCATATTTTATAGTGGAACCCTCCAACTGGGCTGGGCATGGGTCCTCTATCAACTATTAGAGTGGAACCCTCCTATGGAACAAGGAATGAGTCCTCTAACATTAGAGAGTGGAACCATCCTATCAGAACAGATCATGGGTACTCTACCTACCTATCAGAGTGAAACCCTCCTATGGAATAGGGCATGGGTCCTCTATCTACCTATCAGAGTGGAACCCTACTATTGGGAAAAGGCAAGGGTCCTCCATATTTTAGAGAGGAAACCTCCAGATGAGCTGAACATGGGCCCTCTGTCAGCCATCAGAGTAGAACCATCTTTTAAAGTCAGGTCATGGGTCCTATAGCATCATAGTAGAACCCTCCTATGGAACTGGGCATGGGTCCTCTATCGACCATCAGAGTGGAAACCTCCTATTTTACCAAGGTACAAGTCCTCTACTTAGGTATTTTTGACTCCCGACTATGTGACACAATGATGAGGTGTGGCTTGACTTGGATGTTTTCTATTGGGTAGACGCGCGAGATGCTGGGCATCATTGATGGAATTTTGGAACTGATATATACTATTTTTCTGGGCTAGACTGTGATATTGAGGTCCTATTCTGTCTCATTTTGGGTTTCTTTGGTTTGATCATATATAAATTTATTTGTATCCTTATGTTGGATTCTGTTTACTCTCTTTCTTTTGGTTAAGTTATTTCCCATTTACTGTATATTCCTATTGTGTCTCTTTATTACCCCCTTAATCTTTTGTGGCATTCCAATGGGTATGTATATACTCACCCCTATAAGGTATTTTCTCACACATGTCATGTATTATGAAGATGATGGATAAGTCAGTAGTGACTTCATAGGAGATTAGGGATACTTAGTGCCTTGGACCGCGTACAATGTTTATAGCTTGGAGATCAAGATCTAGGATCTCTCAGAACTTTTACTTTATAGTTTCGTTTGGTTGAGACATCTTTCTGTATGGGCTTGTATTTTCCCCTTTAATTTTTAGTTTACACCAATGTATTATTTTATACCCTAGAGGTTTTGCATGACTGTTTTATATTCTAGCTGCTAAATCTTTTTATTTTTATTCCTCTACAATTATACATTGATATGTTCTGGTGTGTGTGTACAGGTAAATTAGATAAAGGCCTCCCCATGTTAGATATTCCTTTCAGTGCTTGTCGCTAGCCCCTGCCCTATAGAGGCAGGCTTGGGGTAGTTTTGGCTCGTGCCCCGTTAGTTTGGGTCATGACATAACACTTCTCTAAATCAAAATTTAAGCTTGTAAGAGCCTCTTGTTCAATAGAAACCATTTGTTGTAAGTATGGTGTGCTCATTAATAACCTAGTAGGAAATCACCAAAGATTCCATGCATTTTATATTTATAAAGCATTCTAGAAATTATAGTTTGAAATAAAATAATTTAAAATAATTTTTTCCATTATTTTTAAGGAAAAAAACTCGATAAAATTTTTAAATCCTATTTTAAATCCCAATAATAGATTTTTAGAAAATCCTTAAAAATCCCTTTAATTATTTCATTTAGAACATGGATTTGAAAAATCCTTTTTAAACTTTCCATTTCCAAAATCCATTTTCCAAACAATTTTAGGAAATAATCTCAAAAACTAAAATAAAACCATTTCTCCCACATAATTCCAACATTATAAAACA
The DNA here is from genome assembly GCA_963277665.1 of Viscum album. Classification (NCBI taxonomy): domain Eukaryota; kingdom Viridiplantae; phylum Streptophyta; class Magnoliopsida; order Santalales; family Viscaceae; genus Viscum; species Viscum album. The sequence goes on along the minus strand of OY728159.1, from coordinate 286,574,914 downwards.
GAATCAAGTGAAATAAATGGAAATTGAGATAAAAAATATACCATGATATAGAAAATATATATGGGTGTGGGAATAAAGAAAAATGAATCATCACAATAATAATAAATAAAATGTGAGAAGTTTTATAAACCATAGGTTTTAAAGGAAACTAGGACTCACTCATGGAACATTGGACGACCTATGTGATCCTAAATAAGTGATACAACCTGGCCCCCTCGAGGTCACTAGAAATGGACCCTAGCTAGAATCATTCCTAAAGCTAGGGAATCACCCATATACTCACCTGCTTACCTAAGGTCACCCATGAGTTAACATAATTTATACAAAAATCCATTACACAATAAGTTTTAAGCGCACACACTCAAATAAACACATTACATAAATTCCACTTTAAAAGTCCCCTTGAAAATCAATTTTAAAATCAAATATTTCTTAAAAACTCATTTGAAACTAAGGATAAATTCCACATAAAAAATATTAAACCCACCAAACCATAAAAATAGTAGTAGAGAAATTCTATAAAATAATGATAAAAACGCCATAAATAAGTAAAATCAATAAAATACCTAAGAAAAAAATTTCAAACCACACATTTAATTACTTTAAAAATAAAATTCCAAATAAAACACATGAATTTTTTAGTGAAAATTGATCAAAGGTTTAAAAAACTATTTTAGATACCAAATTACTTTGAGAAATACTCTTAGACATTTAAATGAATACATATTATAGTTAATTTATAAGAAATAAAAATTTATGAAATTATAAAGAATAACTTGGTTGAATAGGAAAATAAATACATGAAAACACCAACCTCAATGATGTGAATAAGTGATGAAACCCTTGATTATAGAAGGAAAAGAATTTAGGAACACAGTGTATAGCCAAGAAATAGAACTCATAAAGATTTACAACCAAAACGCAACCTAGGGTTCAACCAGATGCATGATGCAATGAGGGAAAATAGAAAAATAATAAAAAAATAGAGGGATAAGGATGTAGAGGGGAGGAAACCCTAACTTAAAATGATTCATCTTGAAATAATAAGAAGAAATTCCAAGAACAAAAGGAGGATAAGAAGAGTGGTGGATGAATGGGAAACACCCATGGTGGTCTCCCAAACATTTATGAATGTTTCTAGGATTCTAATTATTATAAGACAACCAATACTCCCAAATTTTTTGATTAATAGATCATTATACAAAGGACTCAACAAGGAATTTAATGCCCCTACAGAAATTCACTGACACCTAGGAAAATATCTAGTATCACCCACGGCCCAAGGAAATCCCAACCAGTCACCATTACCAAATAAAACCTAAACACTCCAATAGAATTAAGATCCCAGAGGATCTATTTCCTCAAATAGAGCACTCAAGATGGACCAAATATTAAAATCAAGACTTTACTAAAAATTCCTTATGTGTAGGGATTTATAAGAAACACTAACATGGTATTAAGCCTTGAGTCTAGTGAGGGTAACCTGAGACCTCACCCTCAAGACACCGACCTCTAATGATCCCAACCGAATAATATAATGCTAGTTGGAACACAACCTGATCCAAGAGTAACACCCGTCCCAGTCACCCAAAGACACTACTAAGATTTCCCATGCACAACTCCTTAAGAGTGGAATCTCATCACAAGGTTATATTTACACCAAAATAAAGGGTCATAACCATTACGGATTCCTAAAATCATCAAAACCACCACATTATATATGATTATTCAAATAAATTCCCAAATAATATATTGATCTAGAATTTTCTCAAGAGATTTTAATAGTATGAAATATACAATCATAAATCCCAAACATATAATCAATCACTTAATAAAAGATATCCATCCCAAATTCAAAAATTTATTTACACTAAGAAAATAGATAAATACACTATAAGTATCTCTCCTAAAGATTAACTCTCTACCTTTTATTAAGACCTTTCAATGGAATAAATAAAGTAACACAAATCCTGAACTCGTTAACTCATGATTCTTGGTTTAGACCAAATTTCTCCAATATAAAACACAAATAAAAAATTAAATTCAAAATCCACTAAAAAAATTAATTTAAAATCTATTTTATTTTAAAAAATTTATAAAATATCATAATGAAAACAATTATTTAACAAAAAATACATGAATGGACAAACCAATTTTTTAAATAACCCATATAAAACTAAAAACACACATAGATGCACACTAAAAACACCCCATTTCATTGATAAACATAATTAAAATTTATATTTACAAAAACAATATATTAAAACATTATCCATAACAAAATATCCCATGTTCATACATAATTTTAAACATATTAATCCTACTGTCAATACATACTTAAAAGTTTTCCAGATCACTTCAAAATATAATAAAAAAATTACATTTAAATAAAAAACACTCAATATCTAAATTCTATAATTTTAAAATACTCAAAATACTCAAATTGATTTTATATAATTCCACTTATATGTATTTGGAAACATTTATTACTCACATTTAGGAATTTTGAGATTTAAAAACATTAATATAAATTTTAAAAACTACCATACAACTTTTTAAACACTTTTTAAACTATCAAGAAATATATTTTTTAAAATATTTCATAATACTTTCATTTTTTATCACCCAAAATCAATTTCCCATCACTTATAAACAACCCTTAAAGAAAAAAAGACAAATAATAAGGCACAAATATCAATCAAAACACTACCAGAAACATCAATCACCACAGAATCTCCCTTAATTAACATCACATAATGCTAAATACCATTGGAGTTATCTTAGAAATAAAGGAGAAAAAAAGCTAAGAAGAGAAATAAAACTGTTTATGGTTTGTTTGCATGGGATGGTAAATTTTGTGATAACCATGTGACATACTCTGACATGGATATAGAAAAATCTTCATGGGTTCCACACAATTTAACTGATTGTGTGAGTTAATCATAAAACCCTAGCCCAGTCACCACTTTCACCTAAAAAACTCATTATGACCCTCAAAATCATCGATACGCTCATCAAGGACCAAATTATCACCACAACATATCAAATTTAATCAAATATAAACAAATACAAACTCAAAATAAAGATTTAAATCCCAACTACCCATGTAGACTCAAGTTTCAAAATTAAAGGTGGTGATTAGGCACCTGATCATGAAATACATCTCGAGTCCTGATGATCTTATCTCCATACTACCAAACTTCCCAAATAACAATGAGGAATTATATAAACCTAGACCCTTTTAAGAAACTTAGGTTTTGATACCATTTATAATGAACCATCCCGAGTTGACCTAACATGTCACTCGACCTAGTATTCCATTGGGTCTGAGGGGAATTATCGATCCCCATGGGGTGGTGAGAAGTTCCAGGTCATTATAATATTTATACAATGTTAATGATTTATCTGCAAAAAATAATATTTAATAATAATGGAATCATACAACATGACACGTCCATAAGTTGGATGTCCATGCAAAATAAAATAATAAATAGATCAAAATGAACATAAACAATGAAACAAATAAAACATATATGGAACAACATAATATAAAAATAATCCCTCATCTCACCTCCAACTCCCTTACACATAACAACCAATTTTATTCAATATCAAAAACTCCATACATATAATTCACCACCCATTAAGGAAAAGAAAATCATAAATGGATGAAACTAATGAGGCATAAAAAATAAAACCAACATACTTGATCAACTATCCTATGTGACCCAAGGTCATATTCCATCTAAACCTTATGAACCAACTCTAAGATCAGCCTGAAGGAAGAGTCTAAAAAATTACACTCCTCTAAATTATAACCCGAAACTTTAAGATCCACTCAGTCTATAGACATAAAGTAGTGTGAGTAGTGTGTGAACATAAACATCCTAGTAGGTAATCATCATAGAGTCCATGAATTTTCCCTTAACAAAGCATTCGAGAAATACTAGTTTTAAATACAGCAATTTAAAATATTGTTTTTCATTGTTTTTAAGGAAAATAATTCAATAAAATTTTAAAATCCTATTTTAAATCCCAAGACCATATTTCAATAAAATCCCTTAAACTAACTTTAATCAATTCATTTAAAACATAGATTTGAAAACTCCTTTTTAAAATCTATATTTCCAAAATCTGTTTTCCATCCCATTTTAGGAAAGAATATCAAAAAGGAAAAGAAAACCATTTATCCCACATAATTCCAACATTATAAAAAAATAATCAAGTGAAATAAATGGGAAGTGATTTAATAGATGTATCGTGATATAGAAAATAGACATGAGCATGGGTATAAAAAATTCACCATCACATACATAATATACACCACATGGAAAAAAGATTCAACCTATAGGTTCCAAAGGAAATTATGGCTCACTGACAGAACACTAACCCACCTATGTGATACTAAACAAGTGATACAACCTGATCCCCTCAGTGTCACTAGAATTAGACCATATCCATCATTATAATTAAATATTGGGAAACACCCATCCACTCACCTACCTGCTTAAGGTCTCACATGTGCTAACACAATAAAAATAATCAAACAATCCATTCCATAACAAGTGTCAAGCCTATACACTAAAAAATATATGAAACACCCTAATATTTTTGTTTATGAATACTATATATAATATCTTATGCTACATGAAACACTAAGATTAAATGAATCATGATATACTATATAAATATTATTATATGAATATTATAACCTAGTCGTAGGATTGAAGGGTATGAATAATAGTAACCAAATTATAAAATATATGTAGAATATTTTTCTTAATTTATTGATTAATTACTATAAAATAATAACTCAATTTTTAATGATAATAATTAAATCATATAAGGTTAAGAACATTTAAAGTTTAAAAGGGAATTTTTTTATAAAAGAGGGTTTTATTATATTTTATATATTTCATTTAAAAGATATTTTATCTTTTTTAGAGTTTTAAATTTATTAAAAAATTATTTTTTATACATGTAAACTAATTGATAATCATTCATACAATGATTATTAATTTGTTAGAAATGAAGATAAAATCATTAGATGGTAAAAAGATATATTTTTTAGAAAAATATTTTTAAGTGTGAAATGTATTTTTAACTTAATAAATTAAATTAATCACTATTGATAATTATTTTGATGAAATTTATTAATAATATATTCAATCAACAAAATTAACAATCATTTTATGGTTGTTACTAGGCAAGGAATGAGAATAAATTCATTTTATGCTTTGAAAATACTTTTTTTTCTTTACGTGTTTATGAATGGATATTAGAATAATATTTTTCCACTATTATAAATTGAATTTAATAAAAATTATTTTTTTGTTTTATCATATCTGAATTATATAAGGTTTATTTTTTGTAATTTTTCAGAAATAGTTTATTTTTGGGTGAATAATAAAAAATACAATTTTTACAAATACCTGAACTTTATGAAATAATCATGATGTAAGTTTGAATTAAAAATTAATAAAACATTTTTTATGACCAAACAATAATTTAAGGAGTAAAATAAATTATTTAAAAACATTTTTTGGAATTTGTAAACACATGATTGAATTTTTGGTACTCAAGTTATATTTTATTCTAATTAAAAAATATTTTTCGACTTTTGCAGTTAATAGTGTGGTTAGAAGATTCAATTATATTTTTTTCATGGTAAAAATTTAATCTAAATTTCCTTTATTTAAATATAATCTAATTAAATTCACTAGAATCAATTATACACATAATTTTAGTGTAAAATTATTTTTTTCCTTAAAACGAATGTTTTTCAAAAAACTATTTTTCGTGCATTTTGTGAACTTATATTAAAAGTAATTTTTACCAATTTTGGAAATTAAATATTATAAAATGGGTTTCATATTGAGATTATAATATTTTAATTTTTTATGAGGTCACTTTCATTTTTTTTCTTAATGAATAGTAACCATGCTAAACTTTTATCACCATGGTTGTGGGTGAAATGGGTTAAAAGGGTTAAAATAAAGGGATAAAGCTTAAATATAAAAAAATACTTACTTAAACCTCATTTTTGGTTTTATTTCAAAATTATATTTCTTATATTCAAATATATGATAATTTGGAGCCACTTTACTTGAGTGGTACATATATTATATAATAAAGTTTCAAGTATTTACAAGTTTTCCACCCTCCTCACTTATAATAGGGAAACTCCTTCCCTAACTTATCCATAATTATTTAGGCACTTATATAAAACAATACCTACCCAAATATATCCCCAAAATATTTATCCACATTTTTATAGGGTTTTTTCTTTCCAAAAGACCCCACCAAGAAGGCTAAGGTGTAATCCAAAAGAGGTTTCCCAAAGAAGAGTTAACCACCTTAATAGACTCCTCTCAATTTATTTATTCTTATAACTTATTAAAATTGGTTATATAAATAATAATATAATTAAATGAGTATAATAAAAACACTGAAATTTTATTTTTTAGTGTAAAATTATTATCTACTCCTCCATCTGATGGAAAATGAAAACTTCACTCGTGCATACACATGGATTACCGGCTCCATGAAATGATGTGTATCATTTTTCATCACCACCTCACATTGAGAGTTATAATGATGGATTTAATAAATATTTATTATATTTATGAAATAATTATGATGTTTTAAATTTAAAATATCATCTACCTTTTTACCCTCCAATCTATTGGAAATAGATAATCTCGCTTGTGTGTACGTGTAGACTGCCACCTCTACAAAGTGATGTGATCTGTTTTTCATTTATGATTATAAGGATAAATTTAATATATATATATGATATTTATGATATAAATATGATTCTTTAAATATTAATCACTATATATTTTCTTTTCTTTCTAACCATTAGGAAAATGAAAACGTCATCATGCGTACGTGTGAACTACTGCATCCATGAACGACGTGTTTCATTTTTCTATTTCTACCTTTTATGAATGGTTATAAAATTGTATAAAATGAATAAAAATAATATTCATGAAATTATTAATATTATTTATATTTTGGAAGCATTTTACAGCACCTTTGACCATGATTAATATACTAAAATAATTTTGAAAAAATTGACCAAACAACCTTAATTGGTTGACGCAAACAAGAACTATACAATGAATGGATGTAAAATGATTATAAAAGTAACTTGAAAAATTAAATATAAATGAAAAATATTATTAATAAATAATTTAATAAATTTAAATTGATTATTCAGGAGGATATAATGTGTTTGACCAAGGATGAATCCCAGGTAAGGGTTTTCGTCTCAATTCCACTCCATTGATAGGTATTTTATATTATAAACCTAATTTATTTTATATGGTTTATATACCACCCTTTTTAATATTATATAATTAATAACTATTTATTAGGATATTAAAATATTTTATTTTATTTTTATCTTTTAAGGGGTTTTGATTCAAAAGTTATTAAAACCATATGGATTTATGTTACAATCTCATTTATTTTATGGATTGTCTATGTGAACTTCATAATGAGGGAAATTATATAATAATTATATAAAAAACACATATAATTTATTATCGTCTTTTTATTTTTGGGTTTTTCATGTTTTCCTTTCATTCTTCTCTATTTGGTATTTAAAAAAACTGAATTTTTTTTAAAGAAAAGTTAACCTTATTTCATTTTTTGGGCAGGGAATGTTTTTCTTTTATATCCATGTTCTTAAAATTGTTTTATAGAATTTTTTACCTATACATAAATGTTATAAAAAGTACATTTTCTCTATATTTTATTTTCTTTAAAAATTATTAAAAGTAACCTTTTCAAAGGTTTTTTACATGACACACTTTTGAATTTTTTTAAAAAGTATGAAAATGATGTTCACTTTTAACATATACAAAATGAACAGATTTTCCAAATGTCATTTATTTAATTTATCATGAAGATTCATTTACATGTTTCAAGGGTTTTAGAAAGAATATACTACTCTTATTTTTCTATGAATTTTAGTAATGATTTTTCTTGTTTTTCAAAGCGTATATCTAAGGTTTTTATAAAAATATTTTTTATCTATGTAAGCATCCTAAAATTTTTGCAAAGTAAAGAGTGGTGGTTTACTAGTAATGAAATTTATATATGGATATAAATAAGTGGGATAAGGATCCGACACAAATAAAACTTGGGGTAATAACCCTGAAAAAGGTTGGTTGGGTATTAAATCAATCTTCACTCAGTGTACAACCAGTGGGCCCAACTATACACCTGGTTTGACACTCCTAGGGAATATTATTTGGATATTTCACATGCTTATTTATGAACCATAATAAACGATTTATATATATTTTCTTTATCTCACTTCATATCAATGTTTATTATGTATTATTTTTCACATTGAATATATGAGAAATTCATTGGGCATATATAAGTGATGGGTGGGGCCCAGTTATAGATATCCCCTTGATGCATCGATAGGTATCACAAGACAAAAAATAATGGGTATTGATTAGTGTATTACAACCCATACAATGAAAATGTATTTGGACAAGGCCTTGATGATATATAAGTGGTCTTAAGACAAAGGCCTTAATGGTAATATTCATAACATCTTGGCATGATGCCTTAATGGTAAGATCATAAATGTTTGACATTATACATTTATTTCATTGTTAATTCAGTTATTATTATCCATGTTATCATTATGTTGATATTATACATGAATTTATTTTGATATCAAGTTGTTATTTTAATGGAATATGTTTTTATTATCCACCATGTCATATTAATTAAGCCTTATTTACTCATGATAGAATCTATTGTATGCTACCCTTACCAAGCATCAGAGCTCAACCCTTTATTTTTTCCCCTAGATATGAATAAATAATCTTTGATTTATTTTTAAGAATGAAATAATGTTTTTTGATTCTATGTTTTTAAATTATAATATAATATAGAAGTCATGCATGTATCTAGTTTTCCAAGACTGCTAAACTGATTAATCCTTGTTGATGTGATAAATTATATCTTATACTTATATAGTAAAAATTATCTCCAGGCTACTAGAGTCAGGGTTTTTATAGTTTGTATCATATCAAGTTTAGTAGGACTCTTGGAAATTAGATTTTATAATAACATAACTAGTACGAGCATTATGATAAATCCCTTAGAATATTTGAGAACTTTTACTTTCATAGGGTTTTATAATACATGAATCAATATTCATAATGATTATGAGATGAATATGGGTGTTCCTTTATTTAGAGATGGTTCCTATTAAAAGGAAGGGAAATTATATCAACACCTGTGATCAATGTTAATATTTCCCAGTAGAGAAAGTCAATATGACTGGCGTTGTAGTTGAATAGATTATGACTATATTAGGGAAGTTGTCTCAGGTTATGAACAATAACTATGAAAACCTAGGTAATACTAATAACGAATCAATTTTATATCATTTAATGTTCAAAAATATGTTTTATGAATTTTTATATAATATGATAATTTTATATGATTTTTCAGTTGGAAAATAAATGGTTTTATTCTAGTTGAAATGTTTTAAATTGAAATATATGATTTTATTTAAAAATTAAATTTATAAATTTTAGAGTATGAAATAGATAAAATTAAATTCATTTTTTGATTTATAATATCATAATTATATTATGGTAAATTTTTAGGACTTTTCTGAAAAAGATTGATTTTTGGGTGAATAGTGAAAAATCCTAATTTTTGTAAAAACTGTCATTACTTTTAATTTTTTTAAAATTACCATTATATTTGGATTAATTTTAAATTGAAATTATTTCCCTATGAATAAAAATAATAAAAATTAGTATTATATTTTATTTTGTTATAAAATCATTTTTATTCTTAAAAATGACATTTTTTAAAAAACCATTTTTCATTGCATTCAGGCACATATATTGAAATTAATTTATTGTACTTATAAAAATTGAATATTAAAAAATATTTTTAATATTTTTAATTAGGAGTTTAATTTTTTTAATTTTTTTTAATTTCATTTTTGATCATAATGAACAATTACCATGATAATTTTTTTTCATCCCAATTAAGGTTAAAATGGTTAATGGGGGGGGGGGGGAACTAAGAGATAATAAATTAAATATATATAAAAATTATATAAATCTGAATAATATAATTTTTTTGGAATTAAACTATTTTTATTCTAAATTTTACTAAATTTTATCCACTTTCCTTGAGAAATACATTTATTATATTTAAAAGACTAAAGTATTTACAAAAGTGTCACTCCCATCTCTTATAAAAGGGAACCACCTATCCTAATTTATTTACAAATCTTGAAAAAATTAACTTGACTAAGATATACCCAAATAACTTAAAAACATACCTCCCCACATCCTATAGGTCCTAGTCTTCTCAAAATAGTAATCCAAGAAGGCTTAATGTGTAAGCCAAAGGGAGATATCTGAGGAGGAGGTATAAGTCCTAACCGAAATATTTCAAGTTTATTTCTTCTTATACAACCTTCAAATATATTCTAATAACTATAAAATAATGACAAAATTATATTATTTATACTTAAATATTATTATGTTGATTGAAAAACTCTTTTTCTATCTCTTTTCCACCCTATGAGAAATGGAAACATCACCTATGCATACGTGTGAACTACCACCTCTACAAAGCTTTGTTTTCCATCAGTGCCTCACATGAATGGTTATAAAGATATAATAAATTAATATATAAGTTTTTTATTACATTATTACGAGTATGGGTATATAAGATATTAGTCACCTTCTTATCCTTTCTATCTTTTGGAAATTGATAATGTCACTCATGCGTACGTGTGAAATACCACCTCCACGAAGCGTTGTGATTTATTTTCATTACCACATCACATGGTTGGTAATATGATGGAAATAATGAATAAATATGAAACTTATAATATAATTATTATTTTTTAAAAGTAAAATACTATATACCTTATTTATTTTCTATCTAGTAAAAATATACAAACAACACTCACATGTATGTGCGAAATACCGCCTCTATGATACAACACATTTCATTTTTCACATCCACATTACATGGATGGTTGTAAAAATGATTTTAATGTATAATAATAATATTTTTTTCATGAATAATATTATAGATATGATGAAACCATGATCCATTTTTTCCTTAGTCAACTTTCTGATTCCATTTTGGACTTATAAACCAATCACCCTCAAAATGTCTAGTGCAAAATTAACCATTTTGGAAACTAAATAAAACATGGTAAAAAATGAAATTAATAGAATATTTATAATTTAATAAAAATAAAAATATTCTTAATCAAGTATAAAAGTAATATAATTTTATTACTCAGGAGGGTATACATATGAACGATGCGAGTTGGGACTTGAAGTAAGGGATTTTACTTTAAAACACTGTTTTAAATGTTATATACTCTTTCTCACACACATCCATGTTATTTTAAATGTTTAAAGAGTGTTATTAATTATGATTAAAATATTGAAAAATTCCATTTTCAGTTATTTTTTAATTTCTTTGAAAAGTATAAAAAAGGAATCTTTTCAACATTTTCCAAATGGGTTATTTTCAACTTTTTTCTAAAGTGAAAAAAGAATATTTTTTAACATATATGTATTTATAAAACTTTCCATCCATTATATACATTATAAATTATTAGTATTACTTTAAAAAATTCCATGTTTATTTTTAAATAATTTTTTTCTCTCAATATTTTGTGATTTTTTAGTTATAAAAATATTTTTCTAAGGAAACAAAAATTTCATCACATTTTTATATGATAATTGAAAGTGTTATTGCTTATGGGTTTGAATGAAAAATTAAACTAGTTTTATAGATAAATTGAAATATATATGTGTATTATTTATTATATGATTCTTATAATCTTATATGAATTGTGGGTTAGCCCGATATAACTCTAATGATGGGTGATCCCATTACAACTCTCCAATGCATTAGGTAAAGTGATAGAGTTTACTTATAATAGGTTACTCCTAATAGATATGAGAATTATCTAGTTAGGTGATTCATTTTAAGGGTTATTTTAATAGTGAATATAAGGATAATTTCCCAAGGTACCTACATGACATTCTTGTAATGATTTTTAAAGGAAATATTTTGATTTCAAAAGTTAGTAAAACAAGCTTATGTTTTTAAAAAAAGTTTATAATTTTTTAAAAAAGGGTGAAAGGATTTTTATAGGAATGATATTCATGATTATTATTGTTTTCCAAGATACATTTATGGTTATGATTTTTCCTTTTATGATTTCATTTCAAATGTTCTATGAAGTATTTTGAGTAATTAAGATGTTTTTATAAAAATGAAAAACTTTCTTATGGATTTTTAGGTCTACAAATAGACTAATGGGTTTATTATCTTTTATGTGTCTTGCTGAGATTTTTTGTTCTTATAACATGTTTTTAAATGTTTTTCATAGGGATTAAGAATGATTATAAATACTAATAAAGTTAGAGTTCTAGTTATGGGAGTTACCATGAATAAAATAAGAGTGTCTTTATAAAGAATTTATTTTGTGAAAAAAACAGAAACTATATGGAAATGTCCAATTTTTTATGTAATGTACTAACTAATTCTCTAAAACTCTAATATTAAAGGACCCTATATATTTATTAAAGTGAAACCCGTGTTATAAATCAGGTAATTATGGGTTGATTAAGGCATGACTTGTTATAGTTGGTATTATAGGAAAGGTTTAGATAAATTTGGAGGTTAGGGTGATGTTAAAGTAAACTTTAAAGAGATTATAATTAATGGTTATTTTATAAGGAGATAGATTTTGAATATTTCCATATTTCTTTACATAATACTTATATTTTCAGAATGTTTTTCTATAGAGGAAACAAGGGAGGTGCGGTAGAAAGGCATCAGGAGGATAATATCCTTATGAACCAACAACCTAGAATGGATAGAATTAGAATAGATAAGTTCATAGATTTTATAACTCAGTTGATGTAGGGTATTAATAGAGGTACTAATGTAATATAGTGACCAAATTATCTATAGAATAATATGATGACATTAGATCATTTCAAGAAATAGAACCCTCTAGATTTTAGTGGATCCTCATACCTAGTGAAATTTGAAGGATGGATTAATGATTTAGAGAAGATATTTGATGTTCTGGGATGTTTGGAACATCATAAGGTAACCCTTTATTTTTATTATTTTGAAGGTGAATCCGATCAATGGTGGAATTTGATTAAGAACACTAAGGAAAAAGAAGAAATTTATGTAATGGAATGTAAGGTATTTAAAGATATATTCCTTGAAAAGTATTTTCCTAAAATTATTTTAATTATAATGTAAAGACAATTCCTAGAGTTTAAGAAAAAAGAGGGAGGATTTTTTTCCACCTATGAAGATAATTTCACTAGATTGATCATGTATGCACCAAATTTCATTCTGAATCATGATTGTTAAATTGATCGATTTTACTCACGATTGAAGCCAAGTTTATGAAGGGATATGGTTACTCATGAGTTTGGAAGTTATGAGGAAATTATGTAGTGTGTTGAGAAAGTCAAGATAAAGTTTGTATACTTTTACAAAAATAAGGATAATAAGTGATCCAGTTGGAAGGAAACGAGGAATCATTCATTGAAGAAACCTAAAGGTAAGACAATTCAATTACCCTCTTGTGATAAGTGTGGTAAGAATTTTTCTTGAGAAAGTATTATGAGATCTAGGAAGTGTTACCGATGTGGAATTCCTAGACACATGGATCGTGAAAATAAAGAAAATAGAAATGGTAATGGTCAGATCAATAATGAAAAGAAGGTGGTGAAATGTTTTAATTACAATGAGTTGTTAATTTATGGTAATGAATGTCTGAAGTTAGTTACTCAAGGTGTGAATCATCAAGATAAAAAATATAAAGGTGTAGTAAAGTCTTTTTACCCTACTATAGAATATGTGAGACCCTAAAATGAAGTGGTGATATCTCTAAGGAGCACAACATTTTTCAATGATTGATCTCAAGTTTGGGTACCATTATAAAAAAGTGAAGGAAGTGTAAATTACAAAGATGAAATTTTTAACTAGGTATAACCATTATGAGTTTGTGATTATTCACTTCAGGTTAAAAAATAAACTCACTGTATTTATAGATCTAATTAATAGATTATTTGATAAATTTTTGGTTGTGTTTATCAATGATATTCTAGTATACTCTAAAATATATGAAGATCAATAGAAATATCTAATTATTATTCCACATACTTTAAAAGAAAATAAGTTTTATATAAAATTAAATAATTGTGAATTTTGGTTAGAACAAATTTTATTCCTTGGGAATATTTTTTATAAAGATGGAATAACTATTGATCCTATATATACTAAAGTGGTGAAAGAATGGGCAAGGCCTAAAAATATCATCGATATTCTAAGTTTTCTTAGATTAATGGGTTACTACCAAAGTTGTGAAGAAAATTTTTCTCATTTATCTAGAATAGTAACTAAGTTAACTAGAAAAAGAGTAAAATTCATATGGACAAAGGAAAGTGATGAATGCTTTAAAGAATTAAAAATAATATTGGTTAATGCTCATGTGTTACCCTTGCTATCTAGAAATGATGATTTTTTTATTTATATTAATACTTATTTGAAGGGACCTGGTTGTGTATTAATGTAGAATGAACAAGTTATCACATATATATATCTCATCATTTGAAACCACATGAGCATAATTATCCTACACATGAACTTAAGCTGGATGTAGTAGTTTTTACTTTAAAAATTCAGAGTCGTAATATATATGAGGAAAAATGTGAAATATATACTGATCATAAAAGTTTAAAGTATATATTCACTCAAAAATCATTTAATATAAGGTATATAATATGTCTAGAACTAATTAAGGATACTAATATCACAATTTACTATCATCCTGGTAAAGAAAACAATCTAGTAAATGACTTGAGTCAAAAATATAATGCATCATTAAATATTATATGTTTGGATCATGATAATTTAGTTAATGATTTAATAAATGTTGGCCTAAAAATTATGCATGAAAAAACTCCTTCCTTTTTTGGATAAGGTATCAGTGCAGTCATCTTTGTTGAAAAAACATAAGTAAGATCATAAAAAAGATCATGGTTCATAATAAAGAGTAGAATTGGTCAAAAAGGGTAAATTTACTAAGTTTAATATGAAAAAATAAGGTGTTATTATATTTTAAAAGAGGTTATGTATTTTGAGTGATTTCTAGTTGAAGAAGGAATTGTTAAGTGAATCTAAAAACGCTTCATTTTCTATTCATCCTAGAAGTACTAAGATGTACATAGACCTTAAATAACATTTTTAGTGGGAAGTTATGAAGAAGGATATAATTGGTTTTACCATGAAATTTTTGACTTTTTAGCAAGTTAATGATGTATGACAATTACTAAAGGGGATGTTCGGCCTTTTTCAGGTCCAGTATGGAAATGAGAGAACACATCCATGGATTTCATGATGGGATTTCAAAATACATCTTGATGTAATAATGTGATTTGTATTATTGTTTATCATTTGACTAAATCTATGAATTTTATTCCTATTTAAGATACTATTTATTTAGATTATATTACAAGACTTTATCTTAAGGATATATTCAGGTTACATGGAGTTCCCTTCTCTATTGCATCAAATTGTGATCCCAGGTTGATATCAAATTTTTGGAAAGGACTTCAAAAGTTGATGAGTTCTAAATTAAACTTTAGTAAAACTTTTTATCCTAAAGTTTATAGATAATAGAAGTATACAATTAAGAATTTAAATGATATTATTCAAGATTTAAGATTATATTATCTGGGAATTTGGGATCAAAATCTATCTTTACCATATTTTTCTTATAATAATAGTTTTTATTCAAGTATATAGATGACATATTTTGAGGCATTACATGGAATGTGGTGTCACATTCCATCATGTTGGGATGAAGTTAGTGAGAGGAAATTGTTGGGACCGAAATTGGTAAAATAGATTTTTGATATGGTAAAAATGATTCAACAACACATTAGGTAGTATAAATCATATAAAAGATTTATGTATATAATTAGGGGGAATACCTTTCATTTGAGGTATGTGAAAATGTTTTTCTTAAAATATATCCTTGGAAATGTGTAATGCATTTTGATAAAAAATGAAAATTGAGTCCACAATTTATTATACCCTATTAAATCATGGATAAAGTTGGATTAGTTACTTACTGGGTAGCCTTATCTCGGAGTTTATCTTAGTTACATGATGAGTTTCATGTTTCTTTGCTAAGGAAGTATGTACCTAATGCACCTCATGTTTTAAGCCCTGATGTGGTATAATTAGAGGAGAATCTATCTTATGAAGAAAATATGATTAAGATTTCAGATCACTGAGAGAAGGTACTATTAAATAAGGTTATTCACTAGGTTAAGGTTTTATGGAAGAATCACATGATTGAAGATGCAACATTGGAATTAGAAAAAGTTATGAGGGAAAAATACCCTCACTTGTTTATGTAATAAAATTATGAGGACGAAATTTCTAAAATGGGGGAAGAATGTGACAACATAGGTAATGATAATAATGAATAATTTTTATTTCTTATTAATTCCCAAAAAATATATTTTATGGATTCATATATAATATGATAATTTTATAAGATTTTTTAATCGAAAAAATGGTTTTATTCTGGCAGAAATGTTTTCCATGAAATATATGAATTTATTTAAAAATTAAATTTCTAAATTTTAGAGTTTTAAATTGATAAAATTAACATAATTTTTTGATTCATCATATCTAAATTATCTTCGGGTGAATTTTTGAAAATTTTCTCAGAAGATTGATTTTTGGGTGAATATTGAAAAATACCGATTTTTGTTAACATTGTCATTTATTTTAAAATATTATAAAAAGTCCCTTTATATTGGGATTTTTTTTAAATTGAAATTATTTCACTATAACTAAAAATAATCTGAATTATTATTATATTTTATTTTTGTATAAAATCATTTTTATGCTTAGAAATGACATTTTTTTAAAAACTGTTTTTCATTGCGTTTTGCACACATGTATTGAAATTAATTCATGAAACTTCTAAAAATTGAATTTGAAAAATGTATTTCATATTTTTAATTAGTATTTTAAAATGTTTTAATGTGTTTAATTTAATTTTTGTTCATAATGAATAGTTTCCGTGCTAAAAGTTTTTCACCTCGGTAAAGGTTAAAAGGGTTAGTGGGGGGGGGGGTGGGTGGGTAAATTAAGAGATAAGGCATAAAATATCTTTAAAAATTAGATAAATTTAATTAGTTGAGTGTATTTAGGCCTTAACATATCTTTAATTTTAAAATTTACTAAATTGGATCCACTTTTCTTGATAAATACATTTATTATATTTAAATGTTTAAAGTATTTACAAAAGTGTCACTCCCGTCACTTATAAAAGGGAAAATCCTACCCTCGCTTCTTCACAAATTTTGAGAAAATTAAATTGATATATATATATATATATATAAATCAATTTCCAAAATAACTCCTCATTTTCTAGAGGTCTTGGTATTCTCAAAATACCAGTCCAATAAGGCTTAAGGTGTAAGCCAAGGGGAGATATTTGAGGAGAAGGTATAAGTTCCAACCGACCTATTTCAAGTTTATTTATTCTTATAAATATTTTAAATATATTACAACCACTATAAAATAATGAAATCAGTATCCTAAATATATAAAAATATTATTATTTTGATGTAAAAACTATTTTCTATCTCTTTTCCATCCCATATAAAATGAAAACATCGCTCATGCGTACGTGTAGACTTCTACCTCCATGAAGCGATATGTTTCATTTTCTATCACTACCTCACATAGATGGTTATAAATATATAATTAATGAATATATAATATGTTTAATACATTATTATTATTTTTAAAGATATTATATTACTTAATTTCTTACCCTTTCTCTTCGTTGGAAATTGATGATGTCGCTCGTGCGTACATGTGAAATACCACCTCCATGAAGCGATGTGATTAATTTTTCCTTACCACCTAACATGGTTGGTCATAAGGATATAAATAATAAATAAATATTAAATTTATAACATAATTGTGTTTTTAAAATTAAAATATTATATACCTTAATTATTTTCCATCCATTAGAACAATGGAAACGTCCCTCATGCGTACGTGTGGAATACCGCCTCTATGATATGATGTATTATTTTACATGTCCACCATCCATGGTTGGTAATAAAAGTGTTTTTAATGTATAAAAATAATAATTTTATCATTATTAATATTATGAATATGATTTAACCATGGTCCTTTTTTACTTTAGTCTACCTACAAATGTTGTTTTGGACTTATAAATTGAATGTACTCAAAATGTCCAACGTGAACTTAACCATTTTAGCAACTAAATAAAACATGGTAAAAAATGAAATAAAGGGAATATTGATAATGAAATTAACATGAAAAAATATTCTTAATCAATTATAAAACTAATATAATTTTATTACTCAAGAGGGTAGACATACGACCGATACGAGTCAGGACTCGAGGTAAGGGATTTCCTTTAAAATCCTGTTTTAAATATTTTAAACTCTTTATCCTTCATATCCACGTTCTTTTAAATGTTTCAAGAATTTTATAAATTATAACTCAAAGTTTGATAAAGTTAATTTAATTTTTTTTAATTTATTTACAAATTATTATAAAGGAATCATTTCAATATTTTCTATATGGGTTATTTTTGAATTTTTATAAAAGTGAAAAAAATATTTTTTAACTTATATGGATTGACACCCATTTATTTTCATCCTAACTATTATTAATTATAAATATTCATTTATAATTTCCTTTATTGTTTTTGAATAATATATTTTTCTCAATATTCTAGGATTTTTTAGTTTTAAAAATATTTTATAAGGAAACAAACATTTCTTTTCATTTATATGAGATAACTGAAAGTGTTATTACTTATGGGAATGAATGCCAAGTAAAATGGATTTTATAGTTAAATTGAAATCTATATTTTTTCTAATCACTCTATGGTTCTTATAAATTTTATATAAATGAAGGGTGATCCTGATATATCACTGATTATGGGTGATCCCGTTATATCTCTCCAATGCATTGGGTAAAGTGATAGGTTAATCCCAATAGATATTAGAATTATCTGGTTAGGCAATTCTATTATAAGGGTTCCTGTAAGGGTTAATGTAAGGATAATTTCCCAAGGTACATGATATGATTTCAATGATTTTAAAGGCAATATTTGGATTTTAAAAGGTAAGAAAATGAGCTTATGTTTTTAAGGAAAGCTTATGATTTTTTTAAAAAGATGAAAGGATTGTTTTACAAGGAAATTTATCCATGAGTATTCATGTTTTCATAGAAACACTTATGTTTAGGAATTTTTACTTTATGATTTCATATGAAATGTTCTATGAATTAAATTTATCAATTAAATTTTTTTTATAGAAAAGAAAAACTTTCTTATCGATTTTTCAGGTTTAAAATGGATTAACAAGTTTCTTTTATTTTATGTCATTTACAAAGGTTTTTTTCTTATCCCATATTTTAAAATATTTTTCACAAGGATTAAGGGTGATTATAAACATTAATAAATTAAGAGTTCTAGTTATGGTTGTTACCTTGACTGAAGAAAGCATGTCTTTATAAAGAGCTTATTTTGTGAAAAAAATGGACACTATGTGAAAATGTACACTTTTTATGTAATGTATTTCCTAATTCTATAAAACTATAAGAAAAAAATATCCTATAAATCTAAGAAAGTTAACCCTTATTAAAAATAATGTAATTATGGGTTGATTAAGGTATAAGTTATTATAATAATCTTATCCATATAGAATGACTTGATGCTTCTCAGTATAGTGCAATGATGTTAGATAGATTCATGTAGTAGGAGCCTCCATCCTTTAATGGAACTACTAATACATTGGTAGCTGAGAAATGGATCAAGTCCCTTCAAAAAATATTTATGTCTTTGTTAATTAATGAAAAGGAAAAGTTTATCCTAATAGTATAATATTTAAAATGAGATAAAAATCAATGGTGGTTATTGATACAGAATACTAAGGAGGAAGAGAAGATAGAAAGTATGGAATGGAGAAATTTAAAGGTGATATTATTTGAGAAATATTTTACTCGAGAATAACTTGTTGATATTGAAATGAATTTTTTGAATTTAAAGTAGAAATAATAGAAAAGTATAGCTGAGTGTCAGGATAACTTTACTAAATTATCAAGGCATGATGCAAACTACATACATAATACAAAAATTAAGATTTACCATTTATTTTATGGGATTAATCCATGACTTTAAAGGGACTTAGTTTCACAATAATTTTCACCATATAATGATATTGTATCAAGTTCCATCAAAATAGAAAAATAATTCTTAGGGTATTATATTTTTAAATGAAATCAAGAGATGAAGATGATGACTAAGCACTATTAAAAAAGGAATTGTAATAAATAAGAAGAATGGAAGAATATAACTTCCAACATGTGATAATTTTAGAAAGAAACATACTAGTATGTGTTTATATGGAATTAGAGTTTTTTACTAGTGTATAATAAATAACATAAGGATCATGAATGTAAATTCAAGAAAGAATCCACAATATCTAATGATTCAATTATAAGTATATGGGGATCTATTTGAATAAATTTACTAATTGTCAAGTTTTATTTTGATATTTTCATTGTGGTCTTTATTTATTATATCTTGGTATAATATTTTTCCCCCTAAATTCCATGTGGGGATGGAAAAGAATTTTTTGGGGTTGGTGGAACATCCTCTACATCAGAAACAAAAGCCCATGTCTTTTTTGGGAGGTTTCCAATGATGTTTGTTCATGGAATTAGAAACACCCAATGATTCTCATATCCATGATGACTCATGAACATACTTTCCAAAGGCATACACTCATTGGGGAACTTTTCCAAAAATACTTAAGAACTAAAATTGGTCAAAAGGATGGGAGGTTAGGCTCATCACACCCTTTTGGGGGGAATTTTTTCCTACTATAGGACTCTCTTATTGATTTAAGATATGTTAATGAATCATTTATTAACTTCAAAGTATGATGTAGGCCACCCTTGAATTAAAAATAAATTATTAGCATGAATAGAATTTATAATAATCTATATATATCCAAGGTTATTCATTGATGGATACATTTTTATGTATTCAAGGTTCTCAATCAACAGTATCCTTTGAATGAATTATAGATTCATTTATCGTTTATTATTACGATGGTGGTTTTAAGCCACATAGTGGGGTGCTCTGGATTATTTATCATTGAGGGATATGAGAGTTGTTTTGATATCGAGATCAAAACCATGAAATGGTATTCCTACATATTCTCATGAAAGGAATCAAAACCCACATAGTTTAGTGTTAATTAATGGTACATGTATTACCTTTTAAGGTTGTGTGATGAGGACCAAACTGTGTAGTTTAATGTCATGTGACAAGGATGTCCATGAGAAAGATTTCTAGTCAAAGTTTGGTGTGAGAGTATACCGAAGTATCCCATGTACCTGAAATGGATATGGGATCTCATTTTAGATATGACCCTACTGGGAATGTGGCCCATAGAGAATTAGGGAATATTTTGGGGTGTTGGGTTTGAACCTCATGGAGTCTTCCTACATATCTCATTTGGATGAGAATGAAAGCTCATGTAGTTTAGTTGTGAGGACCCATGACTATAGAGGCCATATGAAGGTTTTCCTCATAGGGGAATAGGAACCTTTAAGAGGATTAAGAAATGATTTTAGGGGTTACACCGTATAGGAGGATGCCCTTGTGAATGGGGCCATGATGAATGTATTGACTCATGGTGATTTGGAGGTTTGGTTGGAGCTTATACCTATAGAGGATTCCCTGGTGAATGGGACCATGAGGAATGTCTCGACTCATGGTGATTTTGAGGTTTGTTTTGGGATTACACTTATGGATGATTCTCTTTTGGTTAGATACATGAAGTTGGGGACCCACGCCTATGAAGGCCCTCTAAAGGAAGTGAGAGGAATATCTGGAAAAAGAATCTCTGCCGAGACATGCATTAGACCATGTGGATGTCATGATCATAGATAACCTCTAAGACCACATGAGTCATGATTGGATGTGATAAATAAGAGGAAGCAGAATATCTAAAAAAATGCATGATCCTTTTTCTACAGTTGGAAGAGGCTGGTGTTATGAGAGAAGAATAAAGGGATTTGAAGTGCCAATTTCCTCTATCATTTTGGTAATCAGGATGGTCACATTGACTCCTAGCTATATCCCATCAGGTGAAGTGGATAAAGAGTGAAACATTATGTAAGAAAGGATAGGGGATTACTCTAGGGGGATTACCTAGTGACTGGTTCTTGGGGAAGAGAGGAGGATAAGACACTACAACTCAAATGGAAATGAAAGCATGATCCTCTCCCTCCCCACCTGGAACTAGAGGTCCATGGACTTAGAGATGACTATGGAAGGACTTGATCCTAACCCTAGTATATGATATTGAGATATCCCTAACACTTCCCCCTAGTTCAGGGTCCTCATGACCAATGGGATTCATATCTTCATGCACTCTAAGGACCCTACCCATTAGGTAGGAAAACTTTGGGACACCTTTGATAAACAGAATTCATATTCAAATGGTAGACACACTGATGTGTCTATTTATATGTATTTTCAAGTCTAGTGGATTTAGTGGAGGATTTGAATCGGTCCCCTTTAGATGAAGTATACAAAGGAAGGGAAGCCCTTTCATTAGAGGATTGAAAGAGATCTTATAAGGTGTCTTGCACACACTACTGAAAAAATACCCTATACCAATGGTTTGGAACAATTGGTATAGGCCTCCAAACCGTTGGTATAGCCTATATCAACGGTTTGGAGAACCGTGACCAAGTAAGCCATGAGGATAGGTCCATACCAATGATTTTCCCAAAACCGTTGGTATAGACCTATAACAATGGTTTTCAAAACCATTGGTATACGTAGTATGAAAAATCTATACCAATGGTTCCATAAAACCGTTGGTATATGTATTTCAAAAAAGAAGAATTTAGTGGGTTTTGATCCTAGTACCTGCAGTTTATTATTGAACAACCTAACCACTAACCTAACATGACTTTTGTGAAAATAATTTCATAAATATATATATGTATTATCATAATTATTTTAAATTTTGATTTATTTAATGTTCTCGATAATAATATTCCATAAAAAATACATGTAACTATACCAACAATTCTCAAAAACGTTGGTATAGACCTATACCAATGGTTTTGAGAACCGTTGGTATGGGTTCTTTGATTTTGGGACCTATACCAATGGTGTGGCCAAAACCATTGGTATAGGTCCATTATAGAGACCCTATACCAACGGTTTGTACAAACCATTGGTATAGGTCCCCCCTATACCAACGGTTTGTCCAAAACCATTGGTATAGGTCCATATAAGTGACCTATACCAACAGTTTTGGCCAAACCATTGGTATAAGTCATATTTCTAGTAGTGACAGGTCAAGTTTTGGTGAGTAGGAGGTGCTTCTCATAGGACCTGGGAGGAGTTGGAAGTGCTTCGCACAGGGGGGTAGGCTTGCATAAACTAGAGGTGCCTTGGACGATGGATCACCTGGGCCACAACACTTGGGAAAGGACTTTATCTAGGAACCAAGGGTCTCCTCAGGTGTCCCTAAAAGGGTCTCACATAGGTCCTAGATTTGTGAAGGGACCTTTACACTGATGCTTTCCAACTAGGTGGAAACAGGTCCCCACACAGGTGTATTTTTTTTAGAACCAGAGGGATTTTTATCCCATTATCCCCCTTAACTAATTATTCTTTGTGATTATAAAGAGCTACCTAAGGGATTTTAGAGGACTTGAGTGAATGGGATGTGTGACCAGAGCTTAGAGGCTTCTTCTATTTTTTCAGTCTTTCAAATGATGAGCCACAAGGTCTTATTTATAGGTAAACATGGGACCCTAGTCGAAGGAGTTTTTAATGTTTTGTGCCTTCCTGTTCTATTAATTTGTGAGTTTGGTCGTTGGAAGTTCTTGGAGGAGGCTCAGAGGAAGTTGGGAGAAGTTCAGTTGTTAGAAGTTGGAAGCAGGGAGGTTACACATCATGTAACTTGATTTCATAGTGTAGAGTTTGGTTTCTTAGCTTGTCCTAGAAAGATTCACAACGTGTATACTTTTACAAATAATTAATTAGTGATTCATAGTGTGCAATATTTTGTGGTTTGAAAAATAAAATAAACCGAGAGGTGATGGGTTTTTCAGCAGAAGTGGACCTCGAGGGATTTCACTGTGTAAAAGGGGATTACACATTGTGTAATACCCCAATGATATAATGTTTTAAAACATTCAATCCAATCAGGTTTTCACAAATCCTATGGATGCAACAATATCTCTCATTCTAGATGAACCCTAGGCACCTCGAGGAGTTATTCAGACCCTCTTCTCCCTCTTTGATCTGTTGATCTCGGTGATCATTTGTTGGCAATTTGTGGTGATCCATGGTACATTATCCCTTCATTTTCTAGAATTTTCCCTTGGTTGGGCCTCATTCTCTTCCACATATCCTCACTATTCTATGGCGTGTGATTATTTATGATTTATAGTGGGGTATATCTCAGTTATTTTTGATGTTGTGGTGCCGCGACATCCTTGGATGGATGCAGATCTTGTAGGATAGGTGATTAAAGGACAATTATGTGATCCATTCTCGTGTGAAGAATGTTGACAACCCTTTGAGGTAGGGATTCCCTTGTCTCTCTTTATTTTTACATCACGTGGGATGGGTTCTTCTTTTTTTACCCTTGAATTATGGTTGTTCTAGATTAATCAAAGATAAAGAACTGGATAATTGAATTTAAAGGGTATAGGGGTTTATTTCATTCTTTTCATAGATTTGATTATTTTTTGTGATATTGTGATTATACAGTCTGAACGAACCACTAAAAATGGTATCTGTTGGTGGATTTGTTTGCATTGGTTATATATTTTGTGTGTGCTGCTTTGGTTGTGATTGTTGTGGTATCAACCTAAATAGAAATTAGTAAATCACATACACTAGAATAATGAAAGGATGACCCATGATTGTACAACTTCTGTGATAACCCCTAAATTAACAAGAAAAACTAAATAAGGGATGCCTTATTAAATCTGGAATTTATATTTTGTTTGGTTTTGTGGTGATACGGTTGTAAGAATGATTGTGTGTTGTGTGTGGGTTTCTTGATTATGTATGACAAGATGGTTAAAAAGGTGTGATGAAATATTAGGTTGAGAGATTGATTTATTATGAAATGGATGAGTAGTTTTGTGCAATATGGAAGTAATAAAGTTGTTCCTTGGTTGTGTTTCTAGATGTGGTTGAGAGTTGGGAACTTGTTTTGGTTGGTATGGGTAATTCGTCCAGAGTTTCTCCATGTTCAGCCTTAGTTGTGTTGATTGTTATATGTTGTGCTTGTTAGTTTCCTAGATAGTAATGGAATGGATGAATAAATAATTGATTAATAAAGTTTGGGACTAAATTGGGTTGTTTTGGTTACAAAACGAATAAATGAATTGTGAATGAAGAATGGTAATGGTTAAATTAAATTTATTGGGAATTGGAAAGACGTTGGGGCTTATTGTGTGGTGATTTAATTTAGAGGTAGTAGTAGGGTTGGAAGTATTTAGAGATGGTAAGTTGTTTTATAACCCATAGGATGGGAATGAGTTTTTGGTATCATATATGTATATAATTGAATTTTACTTGAGATTTCTATATGCACCCCACCCTAGTTGTGAACCATGTGCTGAACACCACCATCATCATGGGGGAGGGTGTCTTTCCCAAACATCCTAGTGGGAGGATAGATGGATGAACACCCACTCTTCCCCGCTCCTTCCAGGCGACAGTATCCCAATATTCTTCAGGTAGGTTGTGGTTTGTGGGGCCCAAGTGTGTGCGGGGGAGTTGTGTTTTCCCAGGTGTATTCAGGATGAGATTTGTTTTGTTTTCCTAGGTGTCTTTGAGATGAGATGTGTTGTTCTATCCCAGGTTTTTTAGGATGTGATGTGGTATGTGGCCCAGGTGT
The DNA here is from genome assembly GCA_963277665.1 of Viscum album. Lineage (NCBI taxonomy): Eukaryota > Viridiplantae > Streptophyta > Magnoliopsida > Santalales > Viscaceae > Viscum > Viscum album. The sequence continues at coordinate 286,548,830 of OY728159.1, read as the reverse complement.
CTACGGGTGGGATGTGATTTAATATATGGCCTAGGTGTCTACAGGAGGGATGTGATGTGGTATGTAACCCAGGTGTCTACGGAAGGGACGTGATGTGGTATATGGCCCAGGTGTCTGCGGGAGGGATGTGATGTGGTATGTGGACCAGGACTATACATGTGCGATATGGTTGTGAGGCCTAGGTGTGTGCAGTAAAGTTGTGATGTGGTGTGTTAGGAATATGTGGGAGCACCAACACATTTTTCATTAGGGTGTAAGAGCGGATAATCAATGGGAAAGTGGTTTGGGGTACCCTATTATTGATTTGTATTATATTATTTTACTTAACTTGCGTTATTTAGTGAGTGTGCCTTAGTAAGGTTGGGGTGGTTAGTATAACTGCTTATGTGCTGTTTGGTTTTACTTTTTTCTCACAGGGGCATTAGTATGGTTATTTTACATGTGCACAAGAGAATTTGGTTTTCTTATTGAGTATACCTATAAGCTCACCCTACATATATAAAACTATTTTCAGGTTTCCAGGAGGACTTCATGGACCATACTGGACTTTACTAGCTCGGATCTTGACAGTTGCTATGTCGCTGCCTAGATTTACTTTTGGTACTTACTTTGGAGAATTTTATTTTTTATTAATTCTATTTTAATCATTCATGTGAGATGGATTTGGATTTATTATGTATATATATATATATATATATATCTTGGAGTTATTTTGGGATGAAACATCTTATCTCTCAATATTGTTTCTTTAAAAAGGGAAATGCCTCCCATTTTGTGAGACTTGTATACCCTTGGTGATGGTAGCCACCCCGGGGCCTACTGAAGGCTGGACTCGGGGGTCATTATATCCATTTCTTCATTTCCAACCTATGAGGGGAATATTTGGAGGGAGGGGGCCATGAGAGAATGGTATTAGAACTGATGGTTGGGAGATAAGATGAAGTTTGGAGTTAGGAATAGTGAGGATTGCATGGGTTGGTAGGGAAATAGTGTAATGTGATATTTCTGAATGACATAGTCTTGGGAAGACCGGCTAGGGCATGGTATTTTAGGTCCCCCCATGATCTATTACAAGGACTCTGATCCTACCAAATGACCAAGTGCGGCTATGTTGTTTACAGGGTAGAGACCTAGGAAATGTACATGCATCATAATGACTTGTTTTCTTATCTGAGTTGGGTTGTTTTGGGATGGTTAAAGTATATATGATAAAAATAATTAATTAAATTTAATCTTAAATAAAATTCCCTAATATTCAGGCTTAGGAATTCCTTCTTTACCTTTCAGCTATGGAACCCTGTCATCGTCTGCCTGTGGATTGGGTGGTTGAGTCTCAGGAGGATGATCCAGTTGATCGGTGGAGGGTTGATCTACTGGAGGAAGATGAGTTGTGGTAGAGAACGTTGTGTGTTTTCCAATAGCAGGCCTTGGGAAAGTACGAGGGTAGTGTTTCGAACATGGAGACAGAGAGCTGGCTCAAGGATCTTGAGATCACCTTCAGTTTGATATGGGATCTGACAGAGTAATGCGTTCCTTTTGAGGTTAGTCAAATATAGGGATTTGTGTGTCAGTGGTGGACACTTTATTTGGGAGAGAGGATAGCAAAAAATGTGATGTGGGACAAATTTTTGACGGAGTTTTAGGCGGATTTCCTTTCATCAACTATAAAGGTTGAGAAGAGGTAGGAGCTACTATCCCTTTAGAAGTGAAGTATGTCAGTGTGGGAACTTTGGAACAAGTTCAAGGATCTTATTCACTTCACCCCATATCTCTTTTCAGATGAGGATTCTCATGCAAGATATCTTGAGGAGTCCCTCCACCCTTCTATCCAGTATGTTGTTACTCCCTTTACATTGACAATGTATCTGGAGGTACAGAAGAAGGTGGAGGTGATTGATAGGATGCACTCATGAGAAGGTAAACCATGAGAGGGGAGAAATAAAGTTATTCAAGAGGCAGGGTCATCAGTAGTAGATCTTAGGTGCTGGGACCTTCGATGTTTCAATCGGTAGGGAGGCGACCTCAGTATTTTCTTTTCCAACCTTCTAGTGCTAGAGGTCTCCATGCCTTCATGTGGTTTTCTTCCATATTCAGAATCAATTTCTAGTGGTTGTTAGATCTCAGTATGGTGGAGGTGTATAGGTTTAGTGCTATCCTCAATAGTAGTTTCCAGCTAGGCCGTTTCAGCAGTAGGGATAACAGGCTCATGCTTTACTAAGGGGATATAGAGTAGGTATAGGTCGACCTTAGGGTGTTCTTTAGGGACCTCAACCTGGGCATGGTCTTGGAGGTGTTCGTTAGCAAAGTGGAAAAGAGCTGGGTGTGGTCAGTTGCATATAGTGGAGGTAGCAGTTCTGGAAGGGCTGAAGATCGTCAGAGGTACGATCAGTTTGTTTGGTACCCTTTCTTGTGATTTATTTTATTTAGGAACTTTGAACTCCTTTTTTGCACCCGATCTAGACCATGTTCTGGGAATATACGTAGAGAGGCTTCCTGTGCCCCTAGTGTTGGGTACTCATATCATAGGTTAGACCAACTTGTTTGATGTGTTCTAGGGATATTGACTGATGATGGGGCCACATCAGTCTTGTGGGAATCTTTTATTACTACATATGCAGTCGTACTATGTCATTATCATCATTGAACAATTTTATTTTGTGCATGATTTTATCGACTGCTTATAAAGAAGAGTTTTGTTTTCAGACATGGATGGTCGACATGTGGTTTGCATTGGTGAGTGGAGTGGTTAGGTGGGAAGTCGGTATATAGATTCTCTTCTTTCCTTGTTGGATGAGATGTTAGTGGAATTAGTATATATTGGGACGGTAGAGGTTCCCAGGGTTTTTGGGGAATTCTATGATGTTTTTCTTGAGGAGGTTGTGACTCTACCCTCTTGACATGATGTTGAGTTTGAGATAGGCTTTCATCCCAGTGCTTCTCTGATTTCAATGGATCCTTATCAGATGACACCTTCTGAGTTGCAGGAGTTGAGGATTCAGATAGATGATTTGATGAAGAAGGGACTTATCCGACCTATTGTGTCACAGTGGGGTTCTCTAGTGTTGTTCTCAAAAAAGGCAGATAATAATATGAGGTTGTGCATAGACTAACATAGGTTTAATCTAGTGAAGGTCAAGAACCATTACACTCTTCTGAGAATAGATGATATTTTAAACTAGTTGGGAGGGTAAAGTTGGTTTTCTAATATTGATATGTAGTCTGGATATCCCCAGTTGAGGGTGAAGGAGGGAAATATCCTAAAGACTACTTTTAGATACAGGTATGGGAACTTAGAGTTTTTAGTCATTCCATTCGGTGTTACGAACATATTGGACATGTTCATGGGGATCATGAAATCTACATTTTGTGAGTTCCTAGACTAGTTCATCATCATATTCATTGATGACATCCTGATCTACTTGAAGTCAGAGGATAATCATGCTGAGCATCTTAGGACTCTCTTATAGGTTCTTTAACACCACCATATCTACGAAAAATTATCCAAGTGTAAGTTTTGTACATGATAGGTACATTTACTCATGTGGTGTCCCAGTAGGGTGTGACAGTTGACCCATCAAAGGTTTAAGCAGTTGTTTCTTGGGAAGCAGCCAAGAATGTGGAAAAAGTTTGTAGTTTTCTTGGTCTTATGGGATATTATCGAAGGTTTGTACCTAATTTCTATCAATTTGTAGCTCTGTTGATAACTATGACTAGAAAGGCACAAACTTTTTTGTAGAGTGAGTAGTTCCAGAGAACATTCAGTTATCTTAAGGGGAATTTGGTTAGTTCTCCAGTACTCTAGTTTCCAGAGGAAAGGGTGATGTTTGAGGTGTTTTGTGATACTTTCCATCTAGGTTTGTGATGTGTCTTGATGCAACAAAAAGTATCGCTCTCTTTTGGGTATAGGAAGTTACACCCCCATGAGAATTACTATCCCACCCATGATCTGGAGTTAGTAGCGGCCGTGTTTGTACTAAATTTGTGGCAGAATTACCTCCTTGGGGAGTGATTTGTAGTCTTCACAGATCACAAGAGTTTGAGGTATATCTTATCCCAACATGATCTGAATATGTGGTAGTGGAGGTGGATGAAGTTTCTCCAGGACTATGATTTTGAGATATCCTACACCTTAGGAAAGGGGAACATTGTGGCCGATTATTTGAGTAGAAATTCATAGAAGGAGGTTGTTTGGGAATCTATAGATGCTTGGAAAGTGATGGAGGAATTGGAATCCTTTCACTTAAATATAGGAATGGATGTTAGTAGAGGTTGTTTGTTCTATATGAAAATGCAGTCTTCTCTGATGTATATAGTGGAGGATTCTCAGTGGGGAGACTCAAAGTCATAGTTGTTTTGTGATCGTATTGGCCATGAAGATGCTCCAGAGGGATAATCGAAGGATGGTCAGAATTAGATGTTGTTCCATGGGAGGTTGTTCATTTTGATATCAATGTGTGAGGGAGTTCTTCGTGAGTTTTATAGATCACCCTTAGCGGTACACCTAGGGATTTCTAAGATGTACCATGGCTTGAGGATGTAGTTTTGGTGTCCTGGGATGAAATGGGAAGTGGAAGATTTTGTAGCAAGGTGCTTAGTTTTCTAGAAGGTGAAGGATGAAAACCATGTTCCTGGTGGTTTGTTTTATCCCTTGGATGTCCCTGAGTGGAAGTGGGACAACTCAATGGAGTTCATCACAGGTTTACCCAGGTCTTAGGGACGCCTTGATTTTATCTAGGTATTAGTGGATCGACTAACAAAATCGGCTCACTTCTTAGAAATAAAGGAGTCGGGCATAGTGGATTCCTTATCCAAGAGGTATATGGATGAGGTGGTATGGTTTCATGTAGTTATGAGATCCATTTTATCAGGCTAGGATGCACGATTTACCTTAAGATCCTGGAGGGGACTACAACATGCTTTTGGAACCCAATTATGACTCAACACTACTTTTCACCCTCAGATAGATGGGAAGATAGATCAAACTATACATACATTGGAGAATATATTGCAGGAATGCATCTTAGAATTTGGAAGATCTTGGGTAGAACACCTACCCTTGGTAGAGTTCACTTATAATAATACCTATCACTCTTCCATTTGTATGGATCCTTTTGAGGAGTTGTATGGGAGATCGTGTTATTCTCTTTTGTGCTAGATGGAGGTTGGGGAGACAACTATTCTTGGTCCAAACATGGTGAAGAGCACTACATAGAAGGTTTAACTTGTTTGTGAGAGGATAAAAGTGGCGCAATACCTGTAAAAGTCATATTTCAATCACAAGAGGAGGCCCTTGGAGTTTAAGGTTGGGGACTATGTTTTCTTGAAGGTTTTCCCTCAATGTGGGAAGCATATGTTTGGAAGAGGGATAAATATTTCTCCTAGGTTTGTTGGACCCTTTGAGGTGTTGGAATGAGTTGGATAAGTGGCATACCAGTTGGCGTTGCCACCGTAGTTGTAGAGGGTCAATGATTTCTTTCACGTCTCTCAGCTTTGTCGATATCTACACAATGACTCCCACATCATTGACTGGGGAGAGATGAATATCAAGGATGACACAACGTTTTTAGAACTACCAATGTAGTTTTAGGATCATCAAGAGATAATACTGCATGGATGGAACATTCCTTTGGTTCACGTGTTTTGGAGGCATGGTGGTTAGGAGAAGAGTACTTGGAGTGAGAAACGTAGATGCATGCCCAGTACCTAGAGTTTTTTTGAGTTTGTCCTTGTTCTATTTTGTTTTTAAATCTAATGTTGAAACATCATTTTATGAAATGAGTTATTTTTTCCTTGGTGGTTCTATGTGTGGTGCAATGTGTGATAAATTCCTAACATGTGGAAAAGGGAGGACCATATTCCTAATAAATACACATTAATTGAGATTCGATTAAACATGTGAGAGTGAGTCAGTTCCACCCAGAGCATATATTATCTTGACATGGAGGATGTAATTCCCTAGGTCATGCATTCAGATAGTATGGTCATTGTACTCGTATGGTGTGTCTTGTGGTCATTTGGGTTGACATGATAAGGCCTAGTTATAGGTGTCAGAGGAGGCATTCTTGGATGTAGGGGCTTCCACTCTAGCTTTTTAACAACATAGGGTAGTTTATCATTGGACGTTGATGTGTTTGGTTGTTAGTTGTGTTTCAAGTGTAGCAAGATCCTTTAAAGGTATCTCACAAGGTGGTTGTTCGAACCCCTTTTTATCCTAGGTTTGGTTTTGGATTCTCGAGGATTAGAAACATTTGAGAGGTATCTAATTTAACAACCTGTTCCATCCTAGTCCATCACTTTGTGATTTTATTAATTGGATGTTCTTGGAGGAGGCTCATAGGGGTTTTGGATAAGTTTGGTTGTTAAAATATGGAAGCAGGGAGGCTACATGTCGGGTAACTTGATTTCACGACGTGAAGTTTGGTTTTGCGGCTTGTCCTAGAAAGCTTCATGACATGAATCCTTTTATATGGAATTAATGAGGGATTCACAATGTGTAATATTTTGGGGTTTAAAAAATAAAATAAACCAAGAGGCGATGAGTTTTTCGGTGGAAGTGTACATTGAGGGATTTCATGGCGTGAAAGGGGATTACACATCGTGTAATCCCCCGATGCTGTAATTTTTCAAAACATTCCAGCCGCTCAGGTTTTCAAAAATTCATTGGCTGCAACAATCTCTCTCATTCCAAATGAACCCTAGGAACCCTGAGGAGTTATTTTGACCCTCTTCCTTCATATTTTATCTTTTGATCTCTGTGGTCATTCATTGGTGATCTGTGGTGATCCAAGGTGCATTCTCCCTTTGTTTTCTAGTAGTTTCCCTCGATTGGATCTCATCATCTTCCATATCTCCTCTCCGTTCCATGGCATGTGATTATCCATGATTCCTAATGGGGTATCTCTTGGATGTTTTTGGTGTTGTAGTGCCATGATGTCCTCAGATGGATGCAGATCTTGCAGGATAGGTGATCAGAGGACCGTTGCATGATTCATTATCATGTGAAGAACATTGAAACCCTTTCAAGGTAGAGATTACCCTGTGTCTCTTTATTTTTGAATCACGAGGGAGGGGTTTTTCTTTTTTTACACTTGGATTATGGTTGTGCCATCTTAATCAAAGATAAAGAACTGGATAATTGAATTTAAAGGTTAGAGGGGTTTATCGCATGCTTTTCACAGCTTTTCTTCTTGTTTGTGATTTTCTGATTATACAGGCTGAACACCCTACAAAAAATGGCTTTCATTAGTGGATTTGTTTGCACTAGTTATATCTATTGTGCATGATTCTTTGGTTGTGGTTATTGTGGTATCAACCTAAATGGAAACTGGTAAATCACATACACAAGAATAATGAATGGATTATCCAGGATTGTATAGATTCTGTAATAACCCCTGAATTAATAAGTAGAACTAAATAAGGGATGCCTTATTAAATATGGAATTTATATTTTGTTTGGTTGTGTGGTGATATAGTTGTATGTACAATTGTGTGTGATGTTTGGGTTTCTTGGTTGTGTACGATGGGATGGTTTAGAAGGTGTGATGGAATATTAGGTTGAGAGTTTGATTGATTATGGAATGGATAAGCAGTGTTGTGTAGTGGGGTTTCAATCGGGTTGTTCTTTGGTTGTGTTTCTGGATGTGGTTGAGAGTTGGGGACTTTTTTTAGTTGTTATGGGTAATTCTCTTAGAGTTTCTCCATGTTTATCCTTGGTTGTGTTGCTTGTTATGTGCTGTGCTTGGTAGTTGTCCAAATAGTAATGGAATGGATGAATAAATAATTGATCAATAAAGTTTGGGACTGGCTTGGGTTGGGTTGGTCAACAGAATGAATAAATTAATTGTGAATTAATAATGGTAATGGTTAAATTAAATTGGTTGGTAATTGGGAAGAAGTTGTGGCTTGTTGTGTGGTGATTTCATTTATAGGTAGCAGTAAGGTTGGAAGTGTTGAGAGCTGGTTGGTTGTTTGAGAACCCATAGAATAGGCATGAGTGTTTGGTATCATATATGTATATACTTGTATTTTCATTGTGATTTCTATATACACCAACCCTAGTTGAGAACTACATGTCATACACCCCCATCTTCACAGGGGGGTGTCTTTCCTGGTGGGAGGATGGTTGATTGGCCACCCGCTCTTCGCTGCTCCTTCTAGAAGGCAATAACCCAAGATTATTTGGGAAGGTTGTGGTTTGTGGGGCCCAGGTGTGTGCAAGTAAGTTGTGTTTTCCTAGGTGTCTTTGGTATGATATGTGTTGTGTTTTCCCAAGTGTCTTCGATATGAGATGTGTTGTTCCTTCCCAGGTGTTTTCAGGATGTGATGTGGTATATGGACCAGGTGTATGTGGGTGGGATGTGACGTGGTATGTGGACTAGGTGTTTGTAGGTGGGATGTGTTGTGTTATGTGGCCTAGGTGTTTGCGAGTGGGATGTGATGTGGTATTTGGCCCAAGTATCTGTGGGAAATATGTGGTTGTGAGTTCTAGGTGTGTGCGGGAAAGTTGTGATGTGGTGTGTTCGGATGAGGTGAAAGTGCCAGGACGTTTACCATTAGGGTGTGAGAGTGGTTAATCAGTGGGAAAGTGATACAAGGTACCCTATTATTTATGTTCATTATATTAATTTACTTGAATTGCGTTATTTTGTGAGCATGCCTTGGTGAGGTTGGGGTGGTTAGTATACCTGCTTAGGTGCTATTTGGTTATGATGTTTTCTCACAGGGGAATTTGTATGATTCTTTCACACATGAATAAGAGAATTTGGTTTTCCTATTGAGTATACCTATATTCTCACCCTACGTATATAAAATCGTTTTCAAGTTTCCAGGAGGACTTTTCGAATCGTTCTAGACTTCACTAGCTCAGATCTTGACAGTTGTTATGCCGCTTCCTAGTTTTACTTTTGGTACTTACTTTAGAGACTTTTGTTTTGTATCAGTTTTATTTTAAACATGCATGTGGTATGGATTTGGATTTCTTATATATATATATATATATATATCTTTGAGTTTTTTACAGTGAAAAATATTATCTCTCGAACTTGTTTATTTAAAAATGGAAATGCCTCCAATTTTGTGAGACTTGTATACCCTTGGTGTTGGCCGCCACTCCGAGGATACTGGAGGTGGGACTCATGGTTAATTATCTCCCTTTCTTCATTGCCATCCCAAGAAGGGAATATTTGGAGTGATGGGGTCATGACAGAGGTTTCTCGCATAGGTACCCACAGTAGGTACTCCGCATAGGTACCGCATGCAGGATTGGTGGTCATTCAGAGCCATGTAGGGTTAGTGCATGCAGATGCCTCACATAGGGGTGGCTACACCTATAAGGCCTATGCCAGCCTCTTAACACACATGGTTGGTGCATATAGGACCACCCGGGTGAACCCACTACTCTATACCTTGGGGGATTTACCCATGTATCCCTAATTAGGATCAGTTCTGGGTTGTAGTCCCAACCCTTTGGTCTGGTCCCTTCATTATCATCACTAACCCCCATAAAAAATGGAGAGTTGAACTGTGAAATTTTTAGGCTGGGTTAAGGATGTTTTGGGTCATGAAACACACAACCCTACCTCTCATTTCCAATCCATGGACTACTCTTAGAGGGAGGTTATCACTAATGTTCAATTGTATTTGGAAAAGTTTCTAAGGAACCTCTATCCCTCTATGTGTGAGAATTCTTGTAGCACATGGAAATTCAATCTGCTCCATTAGACACAAAGACTTATTTCTACTCAAACTTGACATTTTGTGTCTAAGTGAGGATAATATCATAAATTCTATAACAAAGTGAATGGAACACATTTCACTATGTCAAAAAAATCCCCCCTTATAATTAGATTCATCCAAAATGAAAAGAATATGGTTTTATGGTAACTGTAGGGAACTTTGATGCATTCCAACATCATTTGGTTGTGTTTTGAGCTATCTCAACTATGAAAGGATGATCTAATTTTTTCTTATTCATGGGACCTATAGAGCGTAGTTCTACTGTTGCTAGATTCATATGGACAACCCTTCAAACTTTGTGTCTTTTGTTTCATTTCCCTACATGTTTTTTAAGTCCAATATAAAGAAGAATTAGCAGGAGAGACTTGGATATTTCTTAGTCCTCCCTTTGTGGGTTTTAGCCTAATTTTTTTGTGGATTTTATCTTTTCATTGATTTATTATTACCTAAAACATGCATATCATAAGTCTAAAGAGCTAAGACTTGAATTTTACATAGGGTTCCCTTTTCGTGTTTTTAACTTGGAGAGTACTGTGTCTCTTTTTTTAGGTAGTTTAAAGTATTTCAAGATGGACTAATGTGACTGATGTTTTAGTTTTAAAAACTTTTACAATGAGTTTTGGAAGTATGATTTAGACAAGACTCATTAGCTAAGAATGTTTTGACATTATTCAGATACCCAAAGGGGAATTTTGCGTCACAATTTTGTGATTCCTGGATCTAAAACATTATATGAGACAAGTATGTGAGGGATGGATACATACCAAGTTTGAAAATTGATTTCTAAAAAAATATTATCATGTATTATAGGAATATGGGAGGTCTCTCCAAAGGAAGAATGTGCTGTTATTTGAAAAACCTTTTTTGTGGGCGACTTTATGAAAATCCAACTCGAGCGTATTACTACATAATCAAATAGTGGAATCCTTTGGATAACAATCCCTTTTGGTAGAAAAATTATGAAAATATAATTGGGGTGTATTAATTCATAATCAAACAAAGGTATCCTCAAGAATTCTAATATTTTACTAAATATGGTTAGGAAGTTTTTAAAGATATGGATTTCTCAAAAACCATGTTGGGTGGTTCACCAAGGGAAGGTATCTGAGAATGAATAGAACATTTGTATTGGAATTTTCCATGAATGAGAAACTTCCCCTAAATAAATTTTTATTTTTTGAAGGAGGGTACATTCTATTGAATGATCGATGTTAGGGGGAGTACCCTCTCTGACAAGGTTTGATACATCATGTAGTTTAATGACATGTGACTAGGACATGGAATATATAGTTTAACATATTACAGTAAGGAAATTATTGTATAGTTTAACATATTGTGACTAGGACATTATTCCATGCAGTTTAATTTCATACAACAAGGAAATTGAGGGATATAATTTAAGGTCCTTTATCTCCAACCAAAAGATTAATGATTCCCCCTTTCACAGTAATTTATCTGAGGATATGCCATCATTTTCATGTATGAAGGGGAAAGGTTTTAAGTTATAATACATGGTTTCTTGATCTGAAGAGTGATACAGAGGAAAGGTCTCATGAATATAGAAGAGGTATCTTCTAGGGATGAATGTACCTTTGGTTTACATTCCCATTTATGTGGGAGACTTTATACAAATCCAACTGGGGTGTATTACTGCATAGTCAAATAGTGAAATCCTTTGGCTGATAGTCCCTTTTAGAGTGTGAATTTATGAAAATATAATTGGGGTGTGTTACTACATAGTCATATAAAGGAGTTAATAGGAATTCTGATATTCTATTCCCAATGGCCAGAGGAAGTTTATAGAGATTCATATTTCCCTAGACACAGATTTTGGTTTGTAAAAAGAAAGTTCCCGAATATGGAAGGAGCATTTCGAATCAAAATTACCCAAGAATGGGGGAAAATGTTTCCTATGTAGGTTTGACCAAAATACTGGAAAACAAGATTTTTTAGGCTGGGGCTATAACAGAGGGTCCAAGAATCACTATGCATGTCATTTGAATGAGAAACAAGCCCATATTTCTGGGAAAACTATGTAGTTTAAAGTCTTGTTTTAGGAATTATTGTTCATTTTAATATTATTTAACGAGGGTGGTATGGTACCTATAGTTATAGGTCATATGATTAGGACCATAGTATTATGGAAATGATGGGTAACATGAGGCCTATGATACCAAGGTTTCTTCGACATACTTTAGACATGAGGGAGTAAATTGTAAACCATGATCTTGGGGGCTCTCAGATTGGGAGAAATGACATTGTACAAGCATGTGAGGGATGACTGTGGACCATGGTCAAATAGTGGGTTTCATCATGACGTTTTGGGGATTATAAAGATAAAAGAAGACTTTCCTAAGGAAGAGTATGTTTCTAGTTGATTTTTTTTGTTGGTGACTTTATACAAATCCAACCGGGGAATGTTACTATATAGTACAACATTGGAATACTCTAGATGATATACCCTTTTTGTGGGTGACTTATGTAAAGTAAACTGGGGTGTGTTACAACATAGTTAGACAAAGGTATCCTCAAGTATTATATATTCTATTTCTGATAACTAGCGAAAGATTATGAATATTCGTAATTGTCTAAGATTAGGAGTATGACAGGTGTAAGGAATATGTCCGAGAAAAAAAGAATCATTTGGACCGACATTGGCCTTGAAGTGTAGAGTCCCTTGGATAGATTTGACACATATGTAGGAGGAAACATCTCTATTTCCTTGATGGGCCCCTGAATGAGGGAACCCAAATTAAGATCTCCTGTATAGATATTTGTTTGTATGTAGGAGATGGGGTATTTTTATTTACTTTATGGATGGGACTAGGACATGAGGTCTAGGTGTCACTACATATACCATTGTAATGAGAATCAAGACACACATAGTTCTTAAGGAATGACACAGTTTAAAGTTATGCGATAAGGACATCAGCCATGCGGTTTAACATCATACGGTAAGGATAAAGGTGAATCAATGTGAAAAATGAATACCATGGATAGAATAGGACATATGACTCGGGTGTCACTATATAGTTCTATAAAAGATTCCCCATACCGATTGAATTCATGTTTGGATAGGTTTTTTTGAATACGAGCTCACGTATGGGACGAGAACCCATATTGGATCCTCTTATGTAGATCTGGATCATACATAGGAGTGTGGGGGAATTTACCATATTTATTATGGACCCAAATGTAGTATTTTAGTGTCACTATGTATCTCATGGGAATGGGAATCAAGCCATGTGTAGTTCTTAAAGAACCATGTAGTTTTAATTCATGTAGTAAAGACATGTGGTGTGCCTTTTAAGGTTTTGCAACCAGGACCTTGATAACCCTTATGTGAATTGATATTCCTTGATAATGTTGGGGATCCTTAACCAAAACTCCTAAGAACACATGATATATGATTGGTGTGAGAAACAAGGAGTGATAAATATTTCTTCTAGTACACAAAGGTGATAAAAATGAATGAAGTGGACATTTTGATTTTGTGGTGGATTTACCAGGATATAAAATCCATGTGTCGCTAAATATCTCATTAGAGTGATAATCAAGTATTACATAGTTCTTGAAAGGCTCCCTATGAAGGTTTGACCCATACATAGGGAGGTGGAATTTTGGTGTTGTAGATGAGCCCAAGACTGGAGATCCGGGCATCACTACATATCCCATGTTGAAAATAGTAAAGCCGCACATAGTTCTTGAAGAAAGGTGAAGTGAAATACTAATACAAAATATTATGATCCATTCAAGAATAGATTGAAATGTTACACAATTTTACATTATAAAACAAGGATGTGAACCATGAAGTTTTACGCCATACGATAAGGGTGTTGTCATAAAGTTTAATGTCTTGTGACCAGGATGTTAGGATATGTATTTTAAAGTCCTACAACTTCGACTATGATATCATGTAGTATTGGGTTGTATGATTAAAACCACATAACATACCTTTTATGGTCATGCATATAGGACCAAGATGAAATGTATTTTAACATCATACAAAAAGGATTTTGGTGTTATTCAGTTTATCATCTTATGACATGGATGATACATCAAGCCTTTTAAGTTCATTCAACAAAGATCGACTATTCTATTTAATGTCATGCAGTTGAGATGTCTGGTATTTTATCACACAAAATAATTTTTGATAAACCTCACATTGGTAGGGGTCTTAATGAGCTCCCCATCCATCAATATTAGGGAATAATATCCATTATAGTGGATATTGTGTATAGATTAGGGTCCCTATGACTTTGACTCAAGCTTTGAAGGCTTCTTCCTAAGTATCATTGAAGTACTAAGGACCAGTACCAATTCTCCATGGAGGAATGAATGAAGGCATACCTTCTTGTTAAAAGATCATGCTATCCAATTTTGATGGACCTCCAAGTGATGAAATGCATGAAATATTTTCTCATTGAGTTTCTCCAATTCATCCAGTCATTTCTATGATTTATCATCCATATATATCCGATCACAGATGGAAATGAGGAGTGATTAAAATTTAACCTTAACGGGAAGGACTGATTCCATTTTGTATACAAGTGAATACAAGTTCTCCTATGTGGCAGTATGGGTGGTAGTTTGGTAGGCCTACAAGGAATGAAAGAGCTTTTCAGGACAATACTTTTTATCTTTATACACGATATTTTGAATTATGTTTTATAGGGTCTTGTTGAAGGCATCTATCTATCCATTAATAGTTACATGATAGCAAGATGAGTGGTTGAATTTGATATTATATTCCTGATACAGTTTCTCCAACTCTGTATAATAGAAATTGGTTCTTTTGTCCATTAGTATTGTATGAGGGACAAAAAATATGTTAATTATGATGGATTTCACAAAACTACTAATTATTTTGGCCCCAAATTCTTTTAGGAGTATTACATAAACCCATTTGGAGAAGAATTCAATAGTATTTAAGATTTATTTGAACTTCTTGGCCATAGCCGGAGGATATGGTCCTACAATACCCATTCCCTATATAAAAAATTTCTAGTAGTACTTTTATGTATATAGAAACTTTAGGGGTTTATGGATGAAGTTGGAATGCACTTAGAGTGAATGACATTTCCTGGTGAATTATGTGCAATCTTGTGTCATTGAAGGCAAGAAGTATCCAAGCCTTCAAATTTTATTGGAAAGTTGGAACCCTAACTGGTGGGAATCATAGTCTCCCACATGTACTTCCTTCATGACTGCATCGATCTATTATTTATCAATAGATATGAGAAGTACTCCATCAAAGACTCATTTATAGATTACTTTTTGGTGATTTGGGACATCATAAAGAGTGAAGTTGGTTACTCATCATAATATTTTCTCTTTTCTGGATCTATCCAATGAGAGAATCCTATTTTTAAGGTAGTCCACGATGGGTATCATCCAACTAGTATTGGGACCATCTAGTTCGATAATGGTACTAACCTTATTGATCTAATCTATGTTGGCATGAGAAAAAGGCAACATGATTAGGCGGTGTGTGATGTTGATGACTGTTTCATCCTAGTTTGGATCTACCAATGTTGTAGCTAGACTTTCCAATTTATCTTCCTAAGAATTATATGACCATTGGATGTAATTCAATGTTGGTTATGAGGGGAATTATTCTATTAACCCTCCAGCACATTGAATTAGGGGAATCATCTCTTCTTTCCTGATGGAATAATCCACATTGATCTGTTTTATTACCAACTCTGAATCGCCTTTGACCTCTAGGTGGTCTACCAATATTTGAAGTGACAGTTATAGGATTTCCATGATGACCTAACACTCTACCTCATTTTCTGTATATCCTTCTGACAACAGGAAGGAGTAAGACAAAAATACCTTTGTTGGAGAGATGAGTATGAATCCCAACCCAAATTTGTTGAGTTTGGGGTCTTACATTCTCTTCTCTATTGGGATCTTGGATTCTCCGTCAAAATAATTTTCTCATATTTTGGGGCTGTCTTGAATAGAAAAAAATAACTTCATCCAACAATTCAGTATCTAAAGACCTTGTTTCTACAAATGGATGCTCTATGAGAAAATATTACGAAGCCTGGCCTTTCACCACTTTCTAAGGCAAAAACTGCATGTCAAACTATTTCAGGATAACCACACACTATGCCAAATGTCTTGTCAACATAGGACGATTGAGGATATATTTGAGTGGGTTATTTTAAGAGACCAAATGGACCTCATGGTGCTATAAGTAGTGCATGAGTTTCCAAATAGTGAATATTAATGCTAGGCAGCTCTTCTCGATATCTGAACAATGAGTCTCAGCATCAAGCATTGTTCAAATGAGATAATAAAGGCTGTATTCATTACCAGTATTTTTATTTTTCATGAGGAAAAAACCTTGTAATCTATCTAGGGTTTTTATATAAAAAATGAGAGTTTTCCCCTCAATAAGTGGAAATAACATAGGTGGACTCAAGATATATTTCTTTAGAATATCGAATTCTTTCCAAAAATCATCAGTCCAATGATATGAGACCCCTTTCTTCATCAATTTGGTGAAGGGAAAGCACCATCTTGAAAGGTTAGTTATAAATTACCTAATATGGGAAAGGTGTCCTCATAAAATACTCAACTCTATGACATTTAAAGGTGGTGACATATTGAGGATAATCTTTGTCTTATTGGGGTTGACTTTTATTCCATGATGACGTATGATGAAGCCAAGAAATTTTCTCAAGGTTACCCTAAAAGGACAATTCAAGGGGTTTATCTTCATACTATGATATTGTAGCTTATTAAATATAGTCTCAAGATCAACCAAGTGGTTAGAACACCATTGGGAATTAAATAACATATCTTCAATGTAGAATTCGACAAATTTCCCCAGGAGAGGTTTGAAGATGTAATGGATGGTATGTTGGTATGTGGCGCTGACATTCTTCAAGACAAATGGAATTACTCAATAGTAGAATACTCTATGGGGAACCCTAAAGGTGGTGGATTATTCATATTATGGATCCATCTGAATTTGGTAGTACCCTGGATATCCATCTATGAAGGATATGGATTGATAAACAACTATTTTATTAATTAGAAGCTCTATGATTGGGACTAGGAAATCGTCTTTCAGATAATGTTGATTGAGATTTATGAAGTTGATGTAGACCCTAATTTTCCCATTCTTATTCTTTATTAGGTTTATGTTGGATATCTATTTTAGATACTGAACTTTCCAGATGAAGTTTAACTTGATAAGAATGTCCATTTTAGCCTCAATTTTGGAGGCATGAGTTGGGTGTGTCCATCTAGCAGCCTGTTTATATCCCTAGTGAGTTTCAAGCAAGCCTAAGTGGTGAGTGGACACCTCAGGATCGAGTCTTGGAATATTTGTGTAATTCTATGTGAACACATCCTAATGATGATTTAGGAAGGAGGTGTATACCTCCTATTCTTCTGAAGAAATGGTCACACTAATCAATGTGGACTATGAATCTTCTTCTATACATATATTTATTTCTTTGATTTTGTCAATTATGGTAGATAAACCTTCCAAAAATGATAGATGGGAATCCCTAAGGTCTTATTCCTCTTCCTATTCCTCTTGATCCTCCTAATTCGCATATTGGATGTTCTTAGGGGGATTAGGTGATGAATAAAATCTCTCAGAGTTTGGGGAGGAGTCAATATTTAGAAATTTGGAAGGTGAACCAACTACTTACAACTCGACTGATGACTCGAGGCCTTTTTGAATATTTGAAGGGGAGAATATGTATAGAGAATGAACATCTTCATTTAGTCTCAATGATGTGGCAACCTATTCTGACTCAACTGATTAGGTAGTTATTTTTTGAAGCTCAAGGGATGAAATAAGGGCATTCTCACCCAAAATCTTTTCACTATCTTGAGATTCGATGACTTATCCAACACTGTTGGGTTCATTTTTCATGATTGATATCATAGAAGTTTCTGAATATGCGCTTGAACTTAGGCACATCACTTTTTTCTGATTGATGGGAAACACATACTCTGAACTGATCTGCTTGAAGGGATTATATAGGGTCATTTTTAAACTATTTGGGGCATTGATTCGAGCAACATTTTCAATAATGGGATGATTCCCTTCCCTTTGATAGAATACTGAATCAATATATTATGATTCATAAGACTTAAATGGGGCCTTATCACCATTAAATATAACAATTAGACCATTAATTCAATATTTGAGGCATTGGTGGTATGATGAGAGAGTATCCACATACTAATGTTACTAAGGCCTTCCAAGTAGAACATAGAAGGCTGTATATTTTCAAACAACCAGGAATTACAAGTCAGATACCAGATCCCAAAATTGAGTATTAAGGTTGATCTCACCAAGATGATTTTACTCACTCTTTTCATAACCCTATAGCATTAGAATAGATGGGGAATAGTGGGGCTCGTTGTAACCTAGTTGATGAAGTGTTCAGACCAATATGAGGTTGAATCCTGATCTTATTTCAATGAAGTCCCATTGGATATCAACAATATTTATCTTTACAGACACATAAAAAGGTCTGATGTGTCCCTGTATAAAAAAATATTTATATTGGTCTATAAAGGATATCAGCACGTGACATTATACAGGATAAGTCTCTATACAATATACCTCAGCAATAGAAAATTTAACATCAAATTATTAAGGGATTGAAAAAGCCTCCATGAGTGATTCACAAAGGTATTTTGATAGAATCAAAGAATCTAGGATTGGAAATTTGGCTGGTACCTAGTCCAATTGCATTAAAATGTAATAATTATGGGATAAAGGTTCGTGTTTCCCATCATGGGGATGCTCTTTTATAGGCACTTTAAGAACTGAAGTACTTGATACAGGTGGATCGACCCTTGGAATATGAGTTAGAGGTTCTTCCTTCCCTAGTGGGTTAGGTCGACTAGGTCTGTCTGCACGCTGAGGCTAATTTAGAAATGGAGTCTCCTCTAGTCAATATTCTATAATGATTGAGTTTGGTAAAACCTTATCATGTGTGAGGGAACTTTATTTCTCCCTATGATCTTGTTGGAGGGATCTTCAATGAGTTTTGACTATGTTGATGGTCTGATTGGGGATGTGGCTGGGGTATTGACTTCTGGAACGACCATATATTCCCCTATATCCTCAGCTCTGGTGACCTCTTCCCTTAATTACCCAATCATATATAGAGAATTTGGGTTTTTAGTCACACTCATCATTTGATAAGGGATCCATTAAATGGATAACATTAATAGAATTGAAGATCAATTAATCATCTAATGAGGACTCATTCTAATGAGTCAACTCTTGTTGTACCATTTGGAGGGGCGACACCCATGATTTTAGGACTATAGGCATGAATTATAATAGAGTCAAGGATAACTTTGTACTTGGAACAAAATCATCTTATTATGTTTGATTCCCACTCTTCTGGACCTATCATTTCTTTAAAGATTATCTTCTAGAGGACTATGGTGCCAATGAAGTTAGCTGTGTCATAGCAGAAGTGGATGTGGGCATAATTGGTTGTTTCAAATATGATCACAGGACATAATGAGTATGGTTGATCATATTTATAACCATATAATCACTAAATTTATGCATACCCTTACTGTTATCTTCCTTATATTCATTATACTCCTCTGGATTGGTAGCAGATACACATGCTACCTATGTGGGTGGCTTTCCCAACTTCACTTTCCCAAAGTCCACTATTTTCTATAGGATGTATTTGAAAAAAAAACATTCATGGATGGTGTGAAACAATTCCCAATTGGAGGGGAAATAGTTCAAAAGGTCTTTGAAACTGTCCAGGTTGGGTTTCTTGGGCTTCAAAAACTTGATCAAGTTATTCTCCAATTCCGAGATGAAGTAACTGGGGTCTTGGTCATTTCAGAAAGAATAAACTTTGTTCTTCAATTACTTGAGCTATTTTCATCTCTTATATCATTTTTTTATAACAATGAGAGTGTGTTTATTGATTCTTAGGAGGGATAACCACATGATATGGAGTGGGATTTGGAGATAGGGTGGGTATAGGTTCCGACTTAAGTGTAATGGTGGTAGCATATACTTTCTCTATTCTCTTTCTCTGAGCTGATGGAATTACTTGAGACTTATCCTTGGTTTGTGTTTTGGTGTCTTCCATTCTTTGAGAAATTATGGAAATATCCCAAAACCATCCTATATATTTCATAAATATGAGTGGTGTGCGCAACTCATCATGAATATTCTCTATACAAATGGACAACAAATCTTCTTGAGGAAGCTGTAGTCTTAGGGAGTATGTCAATCCCTTCCACTGAGCAATGAAACTAGAGACCCTCTCATTATCATACTATTTTAATATTGAGAGGTCAAGGAATGTTTTCTTTTCTATCAATGAGATTAATTGTAAGAGAAACTTTTGACAAAGATCTTCCCACCCCTTAATTGATAGAGCTGGTAAACTGGTACACCATACAAAGGCTGGCCCCTATAGTGTTCGTGAAAAGCACTTAAGTTTCACTACTTCTTGTTATGTATGGGTCCCCATCATTGAATCACATCAGGAAATGAAATGTGTCAAATGTTTCTCTGGGTCCCATGAATCCTTGAAATTTAGGAATGTAGGGTTCCCAAAGTTTTGCAAGGGAATAGTCGGATCAACCTATTTAGGGAAAGGATTCTTTTCCGGATATACTATCATGAACTATTCCTCTATATATCTCAATAGATCTATTATAGACTTAACAATATTTGTTATCCCTTGAGGAATTTATGGTTGATAAGGAGATTGAATAGGGGCAGCAGTAGGTAGAGCTAACTTTGGAGCCCTTTTCGGTATCTTCCGTGGGTAACCTACATGGGAAGGTCTGTAAGGATGTTTATGGATATATTTTGGTTCTCTATCAATAAATCTAAGAAGGAATCCATCAAATAATAATTTATAGAGGACCTTTTGGTGATTTGGTCCATCATAAAGAGTGAATTTGGTTGCTCATCATCAAAATTTCTCTTTTCTCGATCTGTCCGATGAGAGCACCTGTTTTGAAGGTAGTCCATAATGGGTAACATCTAACCTATCATCATACCATATGGTTTGAGAATGAGACTGAACTCATTGATATATTCTATACTGGAATAATAAAAACCTGACAACATTAGGTGGTTCATGATGTTGATGACTGTTTCATCTAGGTTTGGATCTTCCAAAGCTGTAGCTTAATTTTACAATGCATCTTCAAAGGAATTCTTTAGTCATGGGATATGAGTCAATGTTGGATCTAAGGGGAATTATTCCATTAACCCTCAGATATAGTCAAGCGTGGGAATCCGACATTCTTAACTGATGTTATAATCTACTTTGGTCTATTTTATTACAAACTATGAATCACCTCTTACCTCTAGCTAGTCTATCAATATTTGAAGTGCCAATTCTAAGCCTTCAATGAGGGCCTAACACTCTGCCTCATTGTTTGTACAATCTTATGAAAACTGGAAGGAGTAGGGAAAAACCGTCTTTTATGGAGAGATGATTACAACTCCCAAACAAACTTTATTGAGATTGGGGTCTTCCATTTTCTTCCCTATTGTGCTCCTGGATTCACCGTCAAAATACATTTCCCATATCTAGGGGCTGTATTGAATAGAAAAAAATCTATTCATCCATCAATTCAGTATCTAAAGGCATTGTTTTTATAGATGGGTGATCTATGAGAAAATATTCCAAATATTGGACTTTCACTGCTTTTTGAGGAATTAATTATTTGTCAAACTACTACATGATAACCATCCATCATGCCAAACATGCTGTCAACATAGGATGACTGAGGATATATTTGAGCGAGTTATTGTGGGAGACCAAATTGACCTCATGGTGCTATAGGTAGTGCCTGAGTTTCTGAACTGTGAAGATTAATGCTAGTTATCTCTTTTTGAAATATATATATAATGATTCTTAGAACCAATCATTGTTTGATTGAGATAATAAAGGATATTTTCATTGTTATCACCATTATTTTACATAAGGAAAGCACCTAGTAATCTCTCTGGGGTTGTTATATAAAAAATGTGAGGTTTTCCATCAATAGGTGGCATTAACACCAGTGGAATCAAGATTTATTTCTTAATAATTTCAAATTCTTCCCAATAGTCATTGGTCCATTAATATTACACCCCTTTATTCATCAATTTGGTGAAGGGAAATCACCTTCCTATAAGGTTGGTTATAAAGCATTGAATGTAGGTAAGGTGCCCTTTTAAACCCATCAACTCTCTAATGTTTCAAAGTGGAGAAATATTTAGGATATAATTTTCCTTTTGGGGGTTGACTTCAATTCCATGATGATGTAAGATGAATCTAATAAATTTTCATTAGGTTACCCTGAAGGCACATTTCAAGGGGTTCATCTTCAGTCTATGATGTTGCAGATTATTGAATATGGTCTCAAGATTATCTAAGATTTTAGAACACTATCAATACTTAACCACCAGATCATTAATGTAGAATTCAAAAAATTCCCCAGGAAATGTTTGAAGATGCAATGCATAGTACATTGGTATGTGGCACCGACATTCTTCAAGACAAAGGGCATTACTCGATGGTAGAATACTCCTTGGGGGACCCTAAAGGTGGTGGATTCTTCATCTTCTGGAGCCATTTGAATTTTGTTGTACCCTGAATAGCCATCCATGATGTAGATATCCTGATAAAAAACTATTGAATTAATCAGTTACTTCATGACTGGGACTGATAAATAATCTTTCAGATAGTACTGGTAGAGATCTCTAGGGTCGATGAAGAACTTAATTTTCATATTCTTATTCTTTATCAGGATGATGTTGGCAATATATTTTAGATACTAAAATTCCTATATGAATTTGAAATTGATAATATTTTCCATTTAATACTCAATTTTGGAGGTTTAAGTCACGTGTGTCC
This sequence comes from Viscum album, assembly GCA_963277665.1. Classification (NCBI taxonomy): domain Eukaryota; kingdom Viridiplantae; phylum Streptophyta; class Magnoliopsida; order Santalales; family Viscaceae; genus Viscum; species Viscum album. The sequence continues at coordinate 286,526,208 of OY728159.1, read as the reverse complement.
TTTTGGATACCTATTTATATCCCCATTGGTTTTTAGGATAGACAAGTGGTGAGTGGCCACCTCGAGATCAAGGCCTGGAATCTTTGTGTAATTCCAAGAGAACACATCTTGATTCTGCTTTAGAAAGGAGGTGTATACCACCTATTATTCTGAATACATGGTCACAATGATCAATTTGGACCATGTATCTCTTTATGTACACAAATTTATTTCTCCGAGTTCATAAATGGTGGTAGAGACACCATCCTCAAATGAAAAATAAGAATCCTTGAGTTCTTCCTCCACTTCCTCTTCCTCTTGATCCTCATTCTCCACCTCCTTCATGTTCTTATGGGGATTAGGTGATGAACAAAATCTCTTAGATTTCAAGGATGAATCTATATTTCAACATTTGGAAGGTGAAGCAACTACTTAAAACTCAACTAATGACTCATGGTCTTTTTAAAGATCTTAAGGGGAGAAGAGGGATAGAGAATGATCATATCCATTTACTCTCAGTGATGTCACAACCTCTTATGAATCAGCTAATGTGGAAGTGATTTGTTGAAGCTCAGAGGATGAAATGAGATCACTCTCACCCAAACTTTCATTACTTTCTGGAGAGTCAATGACTTATCCAATGCTGATAGGTTAAGTTGGCATGGATGATATCCTAGAAGTTGATGGATATGTTCTTGAACTTAAACCCAACTCTTCGTTCTGATTGATGGGAAACATATATTCTATACTGATCTTCTTTAAGGGATTATTCGGGGTCATTTCTAGACCATTTGGGGCATTTTTTCAAGAAAAAATTTCATTAATCAGCTACTTACTTGCTCTCTGATAAAATCCCACATCAATATATTATGATTCATAGGATTTAAACGGGGATCTATCACCATTCAATGTACCAATTTTACCATTAATACAATATTTTAGGCATTGGTGGTATAATGAAGAAATAACCACATGCTGATGTAACCAAGCCCTTCCCAATAGAACATTGAAGGTCGTATCTTACTGAACAACTAAGTATTCTAAGTCAGATAAAAGATCCTGAAACTAAGTTCTGATCTTGAACTAACTAAGAGTATTTTTATCGATCTTGTCATAACCCTGTAGGGTTAGAGTTGAGGGGGATAAGTGGGGATTATTGTAACCCAGCTGATGAAGTGTTCAGACCAGAATGAGGTTGAATCTTGACCCATTGTTAATAAATTCCCATTGGATATCAACATCATTAATATTTCCAAACACATACAAAGGTATGATGTGTAACGACCCAAAGTTTCATTAATGGAAATCCCTCTTGATCTAATTAAATGTCTCTTTATGTTTATATAAAATGTAAACTTCTTTGGTTTTATGTTAAGAATTTTGACCGTTGCTAATATAGCCATTGAATAGTGATCACATGATTAGTATAAATATAGGACTTTAACAAATCCAATTTACTCAGAAAAAAGAAGCGATGACCTCATACAGTAGAATTGCTCCATACGAAGCCCATTTGTCGGAGCTCGAAAAAGAGGTGGCGTCCTTGGGCTTCGCTCTTGACCAAGCCCAAGCTGATCTTCATCATGTCAAGCTCGAACGGGACCGTCTATGGGAGAAGTGGAAGTTAATAGAAATTACCACTCGAGTGATGTTATCTGAGCCACCCCAAGAGTCTGTCACCATCGCACACCTTACCCTTAGGTCTTATGCGGCTATTTTAAGGGATTATGTAACAAATAAATAGTACTATGTTCATGTACATTATTTTTTGTATTTAATAATGAATATACTTTCTTGTCATTATTGATACATTGTAAACTGTTTTTAAAGTACAAATAATGTTTTTAGTTATTATTTAATTAAGAATTATATTTTATTAAATTAAGGGATTCTTGAATTAAATAATATTTTAATAAAATATTATTATTACTATTAAATTAATTTTTATTAAATATAAATGATCTTATAATTTTATGAATGCAATTGTAATTTTCATTAAGATTTGAAAGCCATTTTTGTCAAAACCCGTGAATTTTCGATAAATGTCGGTTTTTATTTTAAAAGTTAAAATTAACATATTTAGAAAATTATTTAGATAAAATAAATGTTATTTCTGGAATCAGGACATTTAAATTATCCAATGGTTAATTTTTCATAATTTTCTGAGACAGTCAAATTTTTGGGTAAAAATTAAATACCGTTTAAATATATAATGTGTTTTATGACATCATAATGACCCAATAGTGATGTAATAAAATACTAAAATCTTTATGTTCGGCCAATATATGTTTTTTCCATTGAAATAATGTGATTTTGGGTTTTTTTTACTTACTTTTCAAAGCATTAATGGACCCCTCAAGACTTATTAAACACCTTGTCTTTTTAAATTGTTTTTCATGGGAGTGTGACTCACCTCCACATAAGAAACCCTATTATTTTAAGAATTCTGGACTTTGGACTTATAAATATTGTTTTCCTCTTCCCTTTTCCAAAAACCATGGGAAAAAACCATGGGATGGTTTGTGGTTTGGATTAATTTAATATAAGGGGTCCCAAACCTAAATAATAAAGAATTCCCTCACCTTTCCAATATAAACCCACCCAAGATCCCACTTCCTCCTAACTCAAAGCCTTTTTAGTTCGTACAAACTCTTCCATACTCTCTCTAGAATCCTCCCAAGGTGCCCCAAGCTCCCAATAAGCCTCTCACAAGCCTCTCTCTAGCCTTTGGAAGCACACTTCCAAGTAAGGGTTTTTTCTTCCTTTCTCTTTTTAGTCCAATTTTCTTTAAGTTATTTTGCCCTTTTAATTTCAATTATGAATGTTTGGGTATGGTTTCAAAGCACCCTCATACTACCCTCTTTATGTTTGAATGATGGGATACCCCTTTCTCTCTCATTAGATGCATCCCATGTACACCCGTTACTATGCCGAAATTCTGAAAGGAACTTCTCTCTTCTCATTTACATTCAAGCAATACTTTTGTATCATGAATATAAATTCCATTACAATTGTTGGGACATGTATTTATATGAACTCCTTACTGTCCATTATATTTAAATATGATGAGAAACCCCTTTCTCTCTCATCAACCATTTTTATGAATTCTTATGTCACGCCGCTACGCTGCCGAAATTGCACCGATTTTCTAAGCCAATGCCATTGTGTACTGAATACCATGCCCATTTCTCCATAAACAGTATTCACATTTATGAACATTTACTTATTGATTATAAAGTTTCATGTATGAATTCCACATTCCTTTATCTTGGAATAAACTATTATGTTTTATGAATCCCTGTTTTATGATCCATGTGGCACACTTATGCATGGAATGAAATGTTTAATAAGGGTGCACCCTTATAGCGCTCCAATGCATTGGGTAAAGTATAGTATCATGATACATCATGTGCAATGAGTGTTGACTCATGCTAATTAAAGTGCAATGAGGGTTTACTCGTGCTTCATGTGCAATGAGGATTTACTCATGCTCCATGTGCAATGAGCCTTGGCTCATTCTAATTCCATGTTAAGTGTTGTTGCCACATTTCCATGTTATGATTATCATGCTTTATCATGACTTTATGTTCATGTTTCTCTTGTGCTCTATTGATATGCCTAATTTATAACATGTATTTTACTCCTCATGTTATTCCATGTGTATTCCATTACTGGGATTTATAGCTCACCCTTTTCTTATGCATGTCCTCAGGTTATCCCATGAAATGCTAAGTACGAAGGAATGTAGTGGTCATGTAAAGGAAGTTTTCAATAAATATGTTGTATTTCATGTTTCAAGTTTTTATATAATGATACTAAGCCCCAAAGACACTAAACCTCTCAATATTCATTGTTGTATCAAGTAAAGTTTTATGTAATAAATCATGTTTAAGTTTGTATTAAAAAGTAGGGTTGTCATAGTTGGTATCAGAGGATAGGTTTAGTTAATTTTGGGATTAGGATTAGAAAACCCTAGTAAAGCCTTAGAGACAAGACTAAGTATAATAAAAACATACCTAAGTTTTGGTAATTACTGATTAAGTGGTTTATCAAGCAAAAACATCCCTGTCTGGATACGAGCAGGTAGAGGCGGCTCTGGCACATATGTATCCTAGGGGTAAAACCTGAAAACACCACTTTGAGATAGACTCGAACGGGAACTGGTGCATGACAACAGGCCTTTCTGCACTCTTGGTTACGACACTCCTGAGGGATATGTTTTGATAAATTCACAATCTTAGTATGAACCCTTATTAAGGGAATAAAAAAAATTCCCCTAAGAATATATGTTAGAAAGTAGATCATGAAAATCCTAGATTGAAGCCTATAGACTCATGAGTTAAGGAAATAAAATTTATTTATAAGTCATCAACTTTTATCTTTGGATTACCCTTTATGTGTTACCTCTAACTTTCCTTTTATTCCAGCCAATGGCCGGTAATAGGAGGACTCGGGCTAACAACCGTTGTGAAGATCAATGTGATGACTGTACTAATGAGATGCCCAACCCAATGGGAGTGAGAATCGCGAACTTTGTCACGCTTCTCTGTCATCTAACTCAAGTTTTTAATAGAAACACGGGTCAAGAGTAACGTTCAACCCCCCCCCCCCTAATAAAGAAAAAGTCACTATCGAGAGATTCATGAGACAAAGGCCTCCTACTTTTAGTGGATCATCCTATCCCATAATCGCTGAACAATGTATCAACTCCATTGAAAAGATCTTCTCCATACTTCAATGTTCTGAACAAGAAAAGGTTCTCCTGGAGGCTTATCGTATGGAGGGTGAAGCTGATCAATGGTGGACGTTGATCAAAAATACAAAGCCTGAGGAGGATATTGAGGCGTTGGAATGGAAGGATTTCCGAAAGATTTTTTTCGATAAATATTTTCCGCGCACCCTTCGGCTTAAGATGGAAAGGGACTTCCTTTACCTCAAGCAAAAAGATGAAGAATCTGTTGGAGAGTACGAGGAAAACTTTACAAGGCTTTCATGATACACTTCCGCCTTTGTCGTTATCCCTGAATTCAAATTTGACCGCTTCTTTGGTGGGCTGAAGCCTAGCCTGTGGAAAGCATTGGCGATCTGTGACTTCAACAACTATGAGGAAATTGTCTGATGTGCCCTCAAGGTTGAAATGGAGATCGGAGAATCATAGGGGTATTATGGGGATAAGAAGCATAAGGTGGAATTCAATGCTGGTAGACCAATGGATAAATCCAACGTTGCTAAGAAGATCCAACACCCCACTTACCAAAAGTGCGGAAAGAAGCACCCTGAAAATTTCCTTAAGGGGATGAGGAAATGCTTCAGGTGCAGAAGAGAAGGGCACCTAGCTGTTAAATGTTGGCAAGAAAGACCCGTGGCTGTGACAGAGGAGAGTAACACTCTGTTCGAACCTCAACACATTGTACAATGCTACAAATGCAAAGAACCAGGTCATTTTTCAAATCAGTGCCCTAATCCAAGGGTTTTCAGAGGCAACCAACAACCTCCAAGGAAGCAAGGAAGAGCTTTTGCCATCAATTCTGCCAAAGTGAACCCCGAAAATGAAGTGGTGATAGGTATGCTAGTTATTAATTCAAGAATAGAAAACTTACTTTTTGATTCGGGTTCTACGCATTATTTTATATCTCGAAAGTTTAGTAGAACAATACCATCACCACCACAAATCATGGAAGTGAAGATGTCGGTGAGTACGACAAATGGGGAAATTATTGTATCCCATGAATATAAGTCCTCCCCTATTATAATCTGTGGATTGAATTTCCTAGTGAACCTTGTCATAATCCCTCTGGTGGAATTTGATGCAATTATTGACATGGATTGGATTTCCTTATATAGAGCCAACATAAATTTTCGGGAGAGGAAAATCACACTCCATATGGAGAATCGACCCCTGATTCTTTACAAGTGTAAGGAGGAAGATGAATCTACTTTAGCTCCATCATCTCAAGCATGGATATTACTGCCTTATGAGCATGCGTATCTGGCTCAGATGATTGAGTCCAAGGAAGAAACTATCCTTGAAGAAATGCCTATTGTGAGGGAATTCACTGAAGTGTTTCCCAAGGAACTTCCTGGTCTTCCTCCTAGAAGAGATGTTGAATTCTCAATTGAACTTATACCCGGGGATTTACCAATATCCAAGAATCTATATAGAATAGCTGTTGTATATCTTTATGAGCTGAAGAAAAAACTATAGGAGAATCTGGATAAAGGGTTTATATGCCCAAGTGCTTCACCATGGGGTGCACCAGCCCTCTTTGTCAAGAAGAAGGATGAGTCAATGTGCCTTTGCATCGATTATCGTGATATCAACAAAATCACGATAAAGAACAAGTATCCTATCCCACAAATTGATGACTTGTTTGATCATCTGCATGGAGAGAAACACTTTTCCAAGGTAGATTTGTGGTCGGGATATTATCAAGTAAGGGTGAAGAAGGAAGATGTCCCCAAGATTGCTTTTCGCACAAGATACGGGCACTATGAATTCATAGTAATGCTTTTTGGACTCACTAATGCTCCATCAATCTTCATGGACTTAATGAATAGAGTATTTAGAGATTACCTAGACAAATTTTTGGAAGTCTTTATAGATGATATTCTAATATACTTCAAAACCAAGGAGGATCATGAGGAGAATTTAAGAACTATACTGGAGACTTTGCACAAGGAGAAGATCTATGAAAAGTACAACAAGTGTGAGTTATGGTTGAAGGAAGTCTCATTCTTGGTCCATATCATCACAAGCAATGAGATATCTGTGGATCCCTCCAAAACAGATGCAATTGAGGGATGGAAGAGACCAACATCGGTAACAGATATCCGTAGCTTCTTGGGGTTAGCTGGATATTATCGACGATTTGTGAGGAATTTCTCACGATTGTACAACCCTCTTACCAAGCTAACTCGGATCGGAGTAAAGTTTTCTTGGAGTTATGAATGCGAAGAAATATTCAGGGAGTTTAAAAGGAGTCTTATCACTGCGCCCATGCTAATTTTACCCACAAGTGGGGAACTTTTTATGGTATTCATTGATGCTTCAAAGAAGGGATTAGGCTGTGTGATGATGCATAATGATAAAGTGATATCCTATAACTCAAGGCAGTTGCAAATCCATGAGAAAAACTATCCAACACATGATCTGGAGTTAGCAGCGGTGATCTTTGCCTTGAAAATCTGGTGACATTATCTCTATAGAGAGAAATGTAAGATATATACTGACCACAAGAGTATTAAATATATATTCACATAGAAATAGCTTAATATGTGCCAGAGAATATGGATAGAGCTCATCAAGTATTATGACTGTTCAATCCATTACCACCCTGGGAAAGCGAACAAGGTGGAAGATTCCCTAAGTATAAAGGATCCAGCGATTCTATCAATGATGAGAATTGAGAAGGATCCAATCTTCTTAGACTTGATGAAGATGGATATGGGAATCATAGAGAAGGGAATATCATCAATACTTTCACAAATGATTGCTCAATCGTCTCTTTTGGAAAGGTTAAAGGACGATCAACAGGATTATGTGGGAATTAAAGAAAAAGTGGAAGCTATCAAAAATGGGAAATCATCGGAGTTTAATGTTAACGAAGAAGGAATTGTGCAGTTTGGTAAAAGACTATGTGTTCCATCAAGTCCGGAGCTGAAGAAGGAACTTTTGGAGGACGCACATAGTTCAAATTTATCTATTCACCCAAGGATCACAAGATGTATCGAGATCTCCGAGAAAACTTTTGGTGGGATAATATGAAGAAGGAGATCGCTGAATATACATCAAAGTGCCTGGTGTGTCAGCAAGTGAAGGAAGAGAGGAATAAGTCTAAGGGGATGATGCAACCATTGCCTATACCAGAATGGAAATGGGAGAACATCACCATGGACTTTGTCACTAGACTTCCAAGGACATCCAAAGACGACAATGCAATCTGGGTTGTTGCGGATCGTCTTACAAAGACTGTACATTTCATTTCTATTCGGGAGGATTTATCACTGGATTAACTGGCATAGATATATATCAGGGAAGTGGTAAGGTTTCATGGAGTACCACTATCTATTGTTTCTGACCGAGATCTATGATTCACCTCTAAGTTTTGGAAGAGTCTTAAAAAAGCTCTGAATACTGAACTGAACTTCAGTACGACCTATCATCCTCAAACTGATGGCCAATCCGAGCGGACTATCCAAACACTTAAGGATATGTTGAGAGCATGATCAATGGACTTTAAAGGAGGATGGGATCAACATCTTCCTCTGGTTGAGTTCTCTTATAATAATAGTTTCCACTTGAGCATCCAAATGGCACCATATGAAGCCCTGTATGGGAAAAGGTGCAGAACACCGGAATGTTGGGATGAGGTCAGTGAATATAAGCTTCTTGGAACAGAAATGTTTGAGGAAATTGTGGAGAAGGTGAAAACCATTTATTAACATATCAAGGCAGCCCAGAGTCGACAGAAGAGTTATGCAGATAATCGTCGATGAGACCTTGAGTTTAAAGTTGGAGACATGGTTTTTCTACGCATATCTCCATGGAAGAAGGTCATGAGATTTGGAAAGAAAGGGAAGTTAAGTCCAAGGTACATCGGCCCCTTCGAGATTCTTGATCGTGTCGGGGCTGTGGCCTATAGACTAGCACTTCCACCCACCATGACCAAAGTACATGATGTCTTTCATGTATCCCTCTTAAGGAAGTAAATACCGGACCCTTCACATGTACTCTCTTCTGAGGTGGTACAATTGGAAGATGATCTTTCTTATGAGGAGCAACCGGTGAAGATCTTAGATCGTAGAGAAAAAGTTCTACAAAATAAGACAATTCTCCTCGTTAAGGTGTTGTGGAGAAACCACAAGTTTGAAGAAGCGACTTGGGAATTGGAGGAAATGATGAAGTTGAGTTACCCACATCTATTTTAGTGTGGGAAAAGGAAAATTTTGAGGGCCAAATTTCTTAAGGGGGGAATATTGTAATGACCCAAAGTTTCATTAATGTAAATCCCACTTGATCTAATTAAATGTCTCTTTATGTTTATATAAAATGTCAACTTCTTTGGTTTTATATTAAGAATTTTGACCGTTGCTAATATATCCGTTGAACAGTGATCACGTGATTAGTATAAATATAGGACTTTAACAAATCCAATTTACTCAGAAAAAAGAAGTGATGGCCTCATCCAGTAGAATTGCTCCATACGAAGCCCATTTGCTGAAGCTCGGAAAAGAGGTGGCGTCCTTGGGCTTCACTCTTGACCAAGCCCAAGCTGAGCTTCATTATGTAAAGCTCGAACGGGACTGTCTACGGTAGAAGTGGAAGTTGATATAAATTACCACTCGAGCGATGTTATCCAAGCCACCCCAAGAGTCTGTCATCATCGCACACCTTACCCTTAGGTCTTATACAGCTGTTTTAAGGAGTTATTTAACAAATAAATAGTACTATGTTCATGTAGATTATTTGTTTTATATAATAATGAATATACTTTCTTGTCAATATTGATACATTGTAAATAGTTTTTAAAGTACAAATAATGTTTTTAGTTATTATTTAATTAAGAATTATATTTTATTAAATTAAGGGATTTTTGAATTAAATAATATTTTAATAAATTATTATTATTATTAAATTAATTTTTATTAAATATAAATGATCTTATAATTTTATGAATGCAATTGTAATTTTTATTAAGGTTTGGAAGCCATTTTTTTCAAAACCTGTGAATTTTCGATAAATATCGGTTTTTATTTTAAAAGTGAAAATTAACATATTTAGAAAATTATTTAGATTAAATAAATGTTATTTCTAGAATCATGATGTCGAAATTATCCAACGGTTAATTTTTCATAATTTTATGAGTCAAATTTTTGGGTAAAAATTAAATACCGTTTAAATATATAATGTGTTTTATGAAATCATAATGACCCAATAGTGATGTAATAAAATACTATAATCTTTATGTTCGGCCAAAATATGTTTTACCATTAAAATAATGTGATTTTGGGTTTTTTTGACTTAATTTTCAAAGCATTAATGGACCCCTCAAGACTTATTAAACACCTTGTCTTTTTAAATTGTTTTTCATGGGAGTGTGACTCACCTCCACATAAACAACCCTATTATTTTAAGAATTTAGGACTTTGGACTTAGAAAATATTTTTTTCCTCTTCCATTTTCCAAAAACCATGGGCAAAAACCATGGTATGGTTTGTGGTTTGGATTAATTTAATATAAGGGGTCCCAAACCTAAATAATAAAGAATTCCCTCACCTTTCCAATATAAACCCACCCAAGCTCCCACTTCCTCCTCACTCAAAGCCTTTGGAGTTATTCCAACCTATTCCCTACTCTCTCTAGAATCCTCCCAAGTTTCCCCAAGCTCCCAAGAAGCCTCTCACAAGCCTCTCTCTAGCCTTTGTAAGCACACTTCCAAGTAAGGATTTTTTCTTCCTTTCTCTTTTTTGTCCAATTTTCTTTAAGTTATTTTGCCCTTTTAATTCCAATTATGAATATTGGGGTATGGTTTATAACCTCCCTCATACTTCCCTCTTTATGTTTTAATGATGTGAGACCCCTTTCTCTCTCATTAGATGCATCCCATGTACACCCGTTACTATGCCGAAATTCCGAAAGGAACTTCTCTCTCCTCATTTACATTCAAGAAATACTTTTGTATCATGAATCTAAATTCCATTAAAATTGTTGGGACATGTATCTATATGACCTTATTAATTTCAATTACATGTAAATATGATGAGGAACCCCTTTCTCTCTCATCAACCATTTTTATGAATTCTTATGTCAGCCGTTACGCTGCCGAAATCGCACCGATTTTCTAAGCCAATGCCATTGTGTAGTGAATACCATGACCATTTATCCATCAAGGGTATTCACCTTTATGTATATTTACTTATTGATTATAAAGTTTCATGTATGAATTCCACATTCCTTTATCCTGGAATAAATGATTATGTTTTATGAATTCGTGTTTTATGATCCATGTGGCACACTTATACATGAAATGAAATGTTTAAGAAGGGTGCACCCTTATAGTGCTCCAATGCATTGGATAAAGTATAGTATCATGACACGTCATGTGCAATGAGTGTTGAATCATGCTAATTAAAGTGCAATGAGGGTTTAATCATGCTTCATGTGCAATGAGGATTTACTCATGCTCCATGTGCAATGAGCCTTGGCTCATGCTAATTCCATGTTAAGTGTTGTTGCCACATTTCCATGTTATGATTATCATGCTTTATCATGCCTTTATGTTCATGTTTCTCTTATGCTCTATTGATATTCCTAATGTCTAACATGTATTGTACTCCTCATGTTATTCCATGTGTATTCCTTTACTGGGCTTTATAGCTCACCCTTTTCTTATGCATGTCATCAGGTTATCCCATGAAATGATAAGTACACAGGAATGTAGTGGTCATGTAAAGGAAGTTTTCAATAAAGATTTTGTATTTCATGTTTCAAGTTTTTATGTAATGATCCTAAGCCCCAAAGACACTAAACCTCTCGATATTCTTTATTGTATCAAGTTAAGTTTTATGTAATAAATCATGTTTAAGTTTGTATTAAAAAGAAGGGTTGTCATATGATTTATCCCTATATAACAAAATCCTTACCTTTTTCTATAAATAAGATCACTACGTGACATTCTATAGGATTGTTATTTATCTGATATAACTCAATAATAGAAACTTCAACCTCAAATTATTTAGGGATTTAAAAAGCCTCTATGAGTGCTTCCTAGAGGTCTTTTGATAAACTCAAAGCATCCAAGATTGAAAATCTAGTTGGTATTAGGGCCAATTTCATTAAAATTTCATACTTCTAGAATAATGTTCTACACTTCCCATCATGGGGATTATATTTTTAGGAACTTTAAGAACTGAAGTGCTTGATATAGGTGGATTGTCCCTTGGAATAGGAGTTGGAGGTGCTTTTTATCTGTTTGGTTAAGTCAACTAGGTATGCCTGTATGCTAATCCTGATTTGGAGATGGAGTCTCCTCTAGTCAATCTTCTATAATTATTGATTTAGGTAAAACCTTGGCATGTTTTAGGGAACATTATTTCTCCCTCTGATATTGTTAGAGGGGTCTTCCATGATTTTTGATTACATAGATGGTATGATCAGGGATGTGGCTGGGGTATTGACTTCTAGCATGACTGCATCTTCCCCTGTATCCTAGAATTTGGCTACATATTCCCTAAATTTTCCAATCATTTGTTGGGAATTTAAGTTTATAGTTACAATAATAATTTTATAAGGGATACATAGATAATATTAATGTAAATTAAGATCAATTCATCATCTGATGAGGACTCCATCTGGCGAGTCGAATCTTGTTGTACCATTTGGAGGGGTGATGCTCGTGCTTCTAGGATTTAAGGCATGAAGTATGAAAGAGTCAAGGATAACTTTGGACTTGAAATAGAATCATCTTCTTGTATTTTTTTCCACTCTTCCAACCCTTTCGTTTCTTTAAATATTAGTTTTTGGAGGACTATTTTTGCCAACAGAGTTACCCATGTCATAGGAGAAGTGGATGGGGGAATAGTTGGCTATTTAAACTGTGTTAAAAGGATAACATGAGTCTGGTTGATCTTATTTTTGACCATCCAATCACTGTACTTATATGTACCCTTACTATTAGCTTTTGTTGTTCATTATCCTCCTTTGGATCAGCAGAAGAAAAACATGCTACTTGTGCGGGTGGCTTACCTAGCTTAACTTTCCCGGAGTCCACAATTTTTTGTAGGATGTATTTGAAAAAAAATAGTCCTAGATAGCATGAAACAATTATTTGTAGAAGGTAAAATAGTTCATAATATATTTTACACCATCTGGGTTGGGTTTATTGTATTTTAGTAACTTGATAAAGTTTTTCTCCAATTCCGTGATGAAGTAACCGAGGACTTGGTCATTTAAAAAAGAATAAAATTTGTTCTTAAATTCCTCAAACTATTTTTGTCTCCACTATATTTTCTCATTATGATGTGGTGATAATTGTTTATAATGATTAGTATGAGGAACCACTTGATACGGAACATGATTTGGAGCTGGAGCGGGTGGAAGGACTAGCTTAAGTGTAATGGTGGTAGCCTATGATTTCCTTGTATCTTTCTCCGAGCTGATAGAATTACTCAAGAATTATTCTTGGTTCATGTGATGGAGTCATCCATTCTTTGAGAAATTGAGGTAAGATCCCAAAACCCACCTGTATTTTTCATAGGTCTGAGTGGTGTGTGTAACTCATCATGAATATTCTCTATACAAATGGACAAAAAATATTTTTGAGGAAGCTATAGGATTAGGGAGTATGTTAATTCCTTCCACCAAGTAATGAAATATGAGACCCCATAATTCTCATAATATTTTTATTTTTAGAGTTCTAGGAATGTTTTATTTTTCATCATCGAGCTAAATTAGAAGAGAAACTTATGATAGAGATCTTCCCACCCTGTAATTGACCGAGCCGATAAAATGGTGCACCATACAAAGGATGGACCCTATAGTGTTTGTGAAAATCACCTGAGGTTCACTGCTTCTTATTGTACATGATTCCCCATAATTGGATCATATAGGGACACGAAATGTTTCAAATATTACTCTGGGTCCCCCAAACCATTGAAAATTGGAAATAAAGGGTTCCCAAAGTTTAGCGGGGGAAGATTTGGATCAACCCATTTGGGGTAATGATTATTTTTTAAATTTATCAACTCATTATATTCCTATATAGATTCCAATATATATATTAATGTCTCAATAATATTGATGATCCCTTGAGGAATTCCTAACTAAGAAGGATCTTGAATAAGGGCAGCAGTAGATAGGGCCAACTGTGGTGGCCCTGCCAGTATCTACCATGGGTAACCTTCATGGGCAGGTCTGTAAGGATGACCATGACCCTGTTTTGATTGTGTACCCAATATAGGAAACTACCTATATGTTGTTTTGGGATCCAAGTATATTGGTTATCAGTACACTATGTTGAGCGGACGTTCTGGATCCATTTTGGTTGATGTGGAGAACTCTCTTTATTGAGGTGCGCTAGTTGGGAGTGCGAGTTGAGGCTCTATTTTTAGAACATATCCATCATGAATTCTTCCTTGGAGTAGTTCTGTATTGAGTTCATTCATCTCTTTTTATTTATAAGAAAATATTTCCTCAAGTGTAAGGGTTTCAACCTTTCAAGAGGTGGGTGAGGTGTAACCTTACCTTTACCCTTTTCTTTGGTGGATGCTCTCTGAGGAGGTAATAATGGATTGGTTGAGGGAATGACCAAATTTAGATCAAGAATTTATTTTTAGGTACACACGCATCCTTTAATAATTTTGGTGCGAACCATATTATGAATCGAAACTTCTTCCCTCTACTCCTCTGTATTGGCCACATGTTTTGTAGGGTCTGTAGGGGAGGTGTTATTAACATTCACTAATTCACAACACATCATAGGAATTTCATCAGTATTTTTGTGGGAATACCTTTGTTTTCACCCTCAACATGGAGTTTCCATATCCTTTACTAATTATATTGAATCTGTTTGGTTGATGGTAATTTGAAGGGAATATTCATTCAATTTCATCATGCATGTTTCCAATGAGGATACCAGAACAAAATATGGTACAAACTGGGAGTATTATTTATGTATCATTCCCTATAACTGGGAGAATAATGATTTATACTGAGGAGGAGGTTGAGGTAAAAAAACCATCCCTATGGGTTGGGCCTGTTATTTCTATATTTCCACAACCTTTTGAGCCTAGTTTTCTGTCCTTGACGGTTTTGTTAAAAAGCCCCTAGCCTTACGGGCTGGGGTTATTCATAGATTATCATGGATGCTACTACCACAACTGCCTTCTGGATTTTATGGAGTTGTGTTCTAACATGGGTTGGGTACGTCATATGTTTTACACCTAAGCTTCCTAACTCAAAAGAAATTTGTTCTATTTATGACATTTGTGCTATCTGGCGATCGATTTCCTTTAAGAGGGAGGTCTGATCAATATTTTCAGATGCCTAATGAAAAATTCTTTTGATGGTTCACTCTCTTATGTATTGACATCTATAAGAGTCAGTCAAGGACTTCTTTTTTTGATCATACCATCTATTGTGAATAGAGTCCATTTATTGAATTCGGTCTAAAGATACGACATTGTACGATGTCATCTTTGGTGAAATTTTCCAATTGGGGAGCATGGTGAAATGAAACACTCTATATTTACCCCATCCTCTAACATGAACACTAGATGGGGAATCTATGATTAGTTGACACAATTATTCTTACATTCCTAGACATGCACGATGAAGGGACTCTTACTGTTTTCTCAATTTTGGGTATCATATAGCTAGGAGGGCCAACAAGTCAATTTGGTGGTGCACCCTTTATATTACCTTTATGTGTCTTCGATATTCATTGTAAGGTAATAATTTTTCTCTTAAGTGATGAATAGTGTTCCATATATTGAGGTAGATTTCATGCACACAATATTCTAACAACGCCTCTAGAATTCCTAGACATGCACGATGAAGGGACTCTTACTATTTTCTCAATTTTGGGTGTCGTATAGCTAGGAGGGAAACCAAGTCAATTTGGTGGTGTACCATTTATATTACCTTGATGTGTCTTCGATATTCATTATAAGGTAATAATCTTTCTATTAAGTGATGAATAGTATTCCATATATTGACGTAGATTTCATGCACACAATCTTCTGACAACACCTCTAGAATGCTGTATTGGGGAGTAGGTGAATGCAAGAACATGATAGGTATGTCATCTTTATCCATCTAGTTCATCATGTTCATCATTTCTTCTTCATATTTTTTCTAGAGGTTCCTTAACCTAGTCTGACGAAAGTGGATGCTTCTCTAAGGCTTTATCATAAACATTAATATTGGTAGGGACTTCCTATATTATCTTAGAAGGTAGAAAATCCAAGGGTGGTTCAAAGAATAAATACCGGCTTGGGTTGTCTTCCATCTGAGAAAGGATTTCACTTGTCAATGAAAAGGGATCAAATATAACATAACACATTTTCCCAAGTACATCATGGTAGGATGGATTTATTGTTATTAAATTTCCAATGGGAGGTCCCTTTTGATGAAGTGAGACACTACTATGGAGAGAACATTCATAGTGAATTTTATTATGGGGAGGACTACCGTTATGGATTGATGTCTGACTGTAAAGAGAATTCATGCAATATATACCCTGGGGAAGACATTTAGGGTAGAAAACAACAAGGGTAATACCTTATTATTGTTTGATCTTCTAGACACACAGAGGGCTATTGTGACTCTCATTAGGAGATGAGATCTTGATATCAATCAGATTATGGTCATGAATCAAGCCTTCATGGTGAAGTTTTTGGGGAGGACCTTTAGAATTATTGCTACTGTTACCGTAATTTGTTAATGGGAGAGTAGGATCCTGAACTACCATAGATAAACTTCCGATGGATTCAATAACTCTAGAATTTATTAGAGTGGGATTATAGATCAGATATTCATTTTCTAGCCATATTTAGAGAGGCTTATTTTTGGATGCCTTCTTGAGAGCGACTGTGACCAATTGCTAGGGAAAGAATTTTTTAGATATGTAATCTTGTTTATCTATCTCCCATGTTGTTGCTTGAATTTTTTGATAGGCTTCTGGAATTTTGGTAGGGGTTTATGCCTGGCTCAGAATGGACATTGTAATAGGCGAATTACCTCTAGTTGGAATTAAGGTATAGGCTCGATCCAGTTGTTTATATATCACAGGGGAATTTAGTCCATGACTCTCATAGATGGTTGCAAAGGTTTGTTTATGATTCATAGTGACATGTTGATGAGTCACCCCATTTATAGAGACATGGTTGTGTATCTATCCCTCTACCACCACTGTTTCCATTATAATATCTTGGTAGGTTTGTAGAATGTGGGAAGGAATTTTTGTCTACCCTTTTACCATTTTCAAGATTTTTTTGGTGGATTAGGTGTATGGAACAAGGATATATGACCATTCTATGGTTGGTGAAGGGGTGTGGACCAACTCCTTTCCTCCATTTCCTACCAGTGGATATTGAAAGTAATCAGGTGCGGGGATAGAGATTTGGTCATAGCCCCTATTTTTTATCAGGACTTGCCAGCTGATTTCTTTGGGTGATTCAAGATGATAATTATAGAATACTTGATAAGTGTGGTCACATTTGTGTGATTTATCATGGTTTACCTTCAAATTTGATTGTAAGACTTGATCTATGTGGGAAAGTGTTTGTGCCTTCTCACGACTTGTCACCAAATTTGATCAGCGGGCTTCTTTAGACACTACCAGATGAGGATGCTGGAAGGATTGGTTGGTGTGGGTAGGTGTTTGTGTCTAATCATGGTTTGGAACCATATTTTGCTAGTGGGATTCTCTAGATGATGCCAGATGAGTTTGTTAGTCATCTTGATTAGTGCGGTCAAGTGTTTGTGTCTACTCATATTTTTCCACAAAATTTGATTGGTGGGCTTCTCCAGAGGGGGAAAATGTGTATCCCTATTAAATAGTCTCTTCCCTCAGCATGAAATCTTTCATTCCCAGTTTGGGATGACTTGAGCCAAACTTCTGAGTATAACACCCTCATTATGCTGAGGGTTCACTACCGTGTGGCATTGGTGGCGACGATTACTGGTAGGATCCCTTTGAAAGAAACCCCATGTCTTCTGGGTGAGTCCTTTTGAGGACTCTTGATCTTAATAAATAAGATAAGAAAGGATTTTATTGCTACATTCTAGGGATATACTCTTGGAATGGTTGGAGATGTCTATTGGTGTTGCTTGATTCAGGACCACCGACTGTCACTAAGTGAAAAAATGGTAGGGTTTTACAAGTTGGATTGATTGTAGAGAAGCCCCAGGGACGAGATGGTACCATTTTGGTGGTACTCCTAGACCAACATATTTGAGACCCAACATTGAAGATGTTGGGTTGGTGACTATGTCCTCTGCTTGGATGAGGACCCAACATGAACGGTAGTCGGGGCATATGTCTGTGACAGCTGGTGTGATGCCATTTGGATCGAAGAGATATCTTGTATAAAGTTCTTGAAATATAGGTGAACAAATAAATGAAAAAAACCTTTCAAAGTATCATCCCATTAAACGAAAATATGCACAATTGATTATCTTATTGGGACCTATTTCATTTTGAAAGTGAAAGGGTCCTAATAGGTGGGTGACACCGTCCTCTTGGTTAAGGATTCATGCTGTGGTCACCATTTTTGTTTCATTCTCTAGTGACATGTGGGACTGGAATGGTGTTTTTTGGTGTTAGTGGAATAACCTTTATGTTAGACACATATTCCCATATCATTTTTTCAATAGATTTTGTTCATGGAACTAGAAATACCCAACGGTTCTCATATCCATGATGACTCATGGACATGATTTCCAAAGGCAGACACTCATTGGGGAACTTGTCCAATGATACTTAAGAACTCTCATTGGTCAAGTGGATGGAAGGTTGGGCTCATCATGCCATTTTGAGGGTAATTTTTTCCTACTCAAGGAATCTCTTATAGATTTAAGATATGTTCACTAATCCTTAATTAACTCCCATGTATGAAATTGGCCACCCTTGAATTAATAATAAATTTTTAGAATGAATGGAATTTAGAATCATATATATATATATGTGAGGTTATTCATTGGTAGATACATTTGTATTTATCTAATATTCTTCATCAATTGTATCCTTTGATTGAATTAGAGATTCTTTTGTCGTTTATTATTATGATGTTGGTTTTAAGGCATGCATTGGGGAACTTTGGATTTTATTATCATCCAAAGAGATGAGATTTGTTTTGATGTCAGGATTAGACCCATGAAATGGGATTCTTATGTATCCCCATGAAAGGAATCAGAACCCACATAGTTTAGTTCCATTTAATGAGACACATCATACCTTTTAAGGTCACATGATGAGGACCAAACCACATAGTTTAATTTCATGTAGAATGGACATCCAGACAAAAAGTTCTTAGTGAAATTTTGGTGTGAGACTTATACTAAAGCAACCCAAGGAACTTGGAAGATATATGGGGTCTCAGGATAGATATGAACCTACCGTGAATGTGGCCCAGAGATAATTAGCGGTGATTTTGGGGTTTTAGTTTTGGACCTCATAGAGGCTTCCTACATATCCCATTTGGATGTGAATCAAATCCCAAGTAGTTTGGTTATGAGGAACCATGCCTATGGAGGACCTCTAAAGGTTTTTTTTATCATAGGGGAATATGTCCCTTTTAGAATATTAAGGAATTATTTTGGGTCTTACACCATATAGGAGGATTCCCTGGTAAATTGGTCCATGAGGAATGTCTCGACTCATGGTGATTTGGAGGTTTGGTTGGGCCTTATACATATGAAGGAGGCCATGGTGAATGGGACCATGAGAAATGTATCCACTCATGGTGATTTGGAGTTTTTTTGGGGATTACACCTATGGATGATTCCTTTTTGTCTGGTTACATGGTCTTGAGGACCCACGCCTATAGAATCCCTCTAAAGGAAGGTAAGAGGAAGATACAAAAAAAGATTATCTATTGAGACATGCATCAAATCATGTGTATATAATGATCATAAATAACATCTAATCCCACATGATTTATGATTGGATATGAGAAAAAATTGGAATCAAAAGATCTGGAAAACCACACGATCCTTCATTCGTTGGTGGAAGAGTCTGGGGATATGGGATAAGAATAAAGGGATTTGATGTGCCCACTTCCTCTCCTATTTTGGTAACATCAATAGTCACATCAACTCCTGGGTACATCCTGATTGGAAAAGAGGATAAAAATTAAAACCTCCTGAAAGAATGGTTAGGGGATTACTCCAGGATGGATTCCTTGGTGACTGGTTCTTAGGGAAGAGAGGAGGATAAGACACTACACCTCAAATGGAAAGTAAAGCATGATACTCTCCCTCCCCACCTAGAACTGGAGTTACCTGGTCTTATATAGGACTAGGGAAGGAAATGATCCTAATCCTAGTATCTGAGACCATAAGATCCCTAAAACTACCCCCAGGGATGGGGTCCTCATGACCAATGGGATGCATATCTACATGAACCTAGAGGACCCCACCTATCAGGTAGGACAAGCACAAGCCACCTCTGACTAATGAAATGCATATCTAAATGGGATACACACTGATGTGTCTTTTTCCATGTTTTCTCATGTATGATGGATTTAGTGGAGGCTTCGATTTGTACCCCCTTAGATGAGGGATCCAAAGTAAGGGGATCCATACCATTAGTGGCTTTAAAGATAAATTAAAAGGTGTATTTCATAGGTCAAGGTTTGGAAAGAAGGAGGTGTTTTGTACATGACACGAGAGGAGATGGAAGTGCTTCACATATGGGGTTAGGCCCGTGTGAGCTAGAGGTGACTTGGGAGATGGATCCCCTAGGTGAAAACACTTGGGTGAGGATTTTCTCTAGGAACCAAGGGTCTCCTTAGGTGTCCCTATAAGGGTCTCATATAGGTCCTAGATTGGTGAAGGGACCTTCACGTTGGTGATTTTCCAACTAGGGGAGGGGTCCTCACACAAGTGTCTTGTGTTTCATACCCCAGAGGGACTTTGATCCCACTATCCCCCTTAATTTATTCTTCTCTCTAGTTTTTGAGACCAACTAAGGGATTTTAGAGGACTTGGGTGAAGGGTCTGTGTGACCAGAGTTTAGAGGTTTGTTTTGTTTTTACAGTCTTACAAATGAGTAGACCCTGAATCTTATTTATAGGAAAACATGAGACCTTTTTCAAAGAAGGTTGTTCACACAAGTACCTAGCATAGGTACTCCGTGTAGGTACCCTAATCTAGATTGGTGGTCCTTCAGATCCGTGTAGGATTGGTGTGCGTAGGTGCCTCACACAAGGGTGGCTGTGCCTTCTGGTCTCCGCAGGGTTAGTGCATACCTGACCACCTAAGATAACCCAATGTTCCATACCATGGGGGCTACGCCCCACACCCCTGACCAGGATCAGTACTAGACTGTGGTCTTAGCCCTTTGAGTCAGTCCGTTCACTAACATCACTGAACCCTATAAAAAATGGAGAGTCTCACAAATAAATTTTCAGGCTTGGACGAGGATATTTTGGGTCATGACACATACAACCCCACTTATCATTCTCAACCCATGTCTTACTCTCAGAGGGAGGTTCTCACTACTATTCCATTATATTGGGAAATGTTTCTAAGGAATCTCTATCCCTTGATGTGTGAGAATTCTTGCAGCACATGGAAATCCAATATACTCTATCCGGAACAAAGATGTATTTCTAATAAAACTTTACATTTGATGTTTATGTGAGGATCATAATATAAATTCGATGGTAAAGTGCATGGAACACATTTTCTAGTGTCAAAAACTATAAAAGGGATTAATATCATGATAATCACTTTTGAATCATTCATGATAATTTTAGAGGAAAATGAGTTATTTGAGAAATTTTACATGTGTAAATTTTGGATTCAGAATATTTATTTTCTTAGAAATATTATCTGTGAGGATCACTTTTTGGGAAAAAAACATTCAACATAAGTTTTTTAACTTTTAGCGTTGGTTATAAATTGATTTTAAGACAATATATGTAGAAAGCGGGACTTTCAATGTTGGTTTTTATAAACAGACATTAAAAAACCTTGTAAAAGATGAAATATAGAATGGTTTTAACATTGGTTTTTAGTAAATATGATGTTGAAATACTTTCTAAAATATGAAATATAGAAGTCATTTCAAGTCAATTTTACTAAAAACTGATGTGGAAAGCCCTGCCAGCATGGATTCCAATATTGGTTTTTTCTAAAACTGACGTTGAAAGTTGATTTTTTTAAAAAATATTATAAAATATATAATTAAAGACCTATGAACAAAAATCACATCACTAAAAAATAGAAAAAATGACATATACAAAATAAGGAGCATCGAAACTCATTGAAATATTTCACAATATTTATTTACAAATATACAACTGAATAAAACTAAATCTCCAATTTATTCAAACTTAGAAAATAGTCTGAAAATAAATTTAGAATTTTTTTCAAGTCATTTAATGTATATAGAAAAACATTATAAAAACCTACAATATAAAGTGTTATTAATTTAAAATTATTACATATTTTTTAAATTATAAATGTTATAATGAAACTAAGATTTTTAAAATATATTATTGTTTTGGTCATGATTATCAAATAAATGAATCATAAAACATAATATATGAATTCAAAATTCCGTAATTTAGGAAAAAACTATGTTTCTGAAACAATATTTTAAAAATATAAACACTAAATATGTAAGAAAAATAAGTATTCACTGATATAAAGGTTAACTACCTGAACTTTCAAATATTCAAATTTTTTATGGTTCTACTATTGAATATTGAGCCCCCTTGAACTCAATCCATGTAATATTGTAATTTAAAATATTAATTATTAAAACTTTTATAAAATTAAAATATTAATATTAAATAACTAAAATAATAAAACAAGACTTACTTCTTTAACAACTTGTAAAATATTCTTTGAACACCACCCAATAAAGAGAATAACCACTATGTTTTACATTCTTTTGGAAAAAATATTAATAAAATACAAGGTCTAATAAAATATAAAAAAATCAACATTAATAATAGTTTAATGAATAGTGTTTCATAATTATATATTTTTTCTTACCATTCAAGGAATGGAAAAAAATCAACATGCAATCTGTTTGTTTTTTAATATTTTAGATATATATTCAATTCTAACATTTTGGTTCAAGTATTTCATAGCTGTTGAAATGTATTCTAGATATATAAAACCATAAAATAAGTGAAATCATATTATATTAAAATAGTTTGGAGATAACTGATTATAAAAGCAATTAATTAATTCAATATCATATAAGTTTACTTAAATAAATTAAATTAAGAATTGAAATTTACTTACATGAAAAAAAACCACAACATTGGTATAGTGAGATCATAATCCTTTAAAATATCTATGATTTTAGTTTTAAATATATTTAACATATAATATATTCCACATATATTAATAATCATCAGAAAAGTATAATAATTATCTAATATAGTTGTTTTTAACTTTGTGACCTCATCAACATCCTGAGGAGTATCTAAAGGTGCTGAAACTTGAAATTTTCCTTTAGTTTATAGTGATTCCTACTATTTTAAATACCATTATATAAGGTAATAATAAGAAAACATTATAAGTAATTCTAAATTTAATGATAAATAAAAAACAAAAAACAACACATACCTCATATGTCAGCTGACGATTAAGATTATCTAGACAAAGTAAAAAAATTACTAATAATCTATAATGAATTAGTTGGATGAATAATATCAATTACCGCTACTCTTACCTAACCTAAATTCATAATATGATGGTGTATATAATCCCCTAGATGATGTACAATTTAGTTTGTTATAATACGTACTTGGGGATTCCCAACATGTATTCGATTCTGAACGAGGAGGTGGAAGTTAATTTAATTCTATCATCTATAGAATCATTCAAGTTTCACAGCTCAGCCTTCAAAGAATCCATTTCTCCCATATATTCTATCCCCATCGATGCCGCAATAGGGGAACAACCAATTTTTTTTTTAAAAATGATACCCTCATTATACCCTTTGATGTGGACCAAGTGTTCTGACTTTACTAAAGTATTGGTAATAATATCTATCATACCCTTAGTGATAAAGGCCCCTTGTGTCATTTTCTCATGAATGGAATCTTGAAATAATATTTTCAAATGTTATATTAGTGATATAAATTTAGAAAATAGTACTATTGAATAAAATTAACAATTAATTACTTACAATATTATCAACTTCTTATTTTGTAGGATTAGTAATATAATTCAACCTTTTTATCTTTCTCACCCTTTTCCATTTTTCATGATGTGGGTTATTAGATAGAGGTTTGTGCGAAACCTCTTCAAAGACACTAATTTACTTGGCTCTTAATTCACTAAATTTTCCAGAAATCATTTTCTCCTATAATAAAGGATACCCTTTTCTTGACAATGTATAAGGGTATAAATTCTGAGAGCGTATCTCTTGGTGATTTTTCTAAGAGGCCTATTATATAATAAAAAATAAATAAATTATCAAGTAATTAAAATTAATTAAAAAAATTAATTCTATAAAAAACAAAAAGATAACATACAAGCTCCCACTGTTTGGAGAAAAACTTATACCATGTCTTTGTATATATAAACTCATACTTAAGGAACACATATTTATTTTATTTACTCCCAAAAATATAAAATGAAGTCAACTTTGACTTAAAATCAATCTACCTAGTTTTTTTTAAATGATAAATACTATTTTAATTACTTTCACCCCTTGAAAGTGAAATTTCATCTATAGTTGAATAGAAAAAATATTAATAAATGTATAATATTTAAACCATTAGAAAAATAAATAAATAAGTTTAGAAATTTTACCATCATAGAATACCATAATAGATCCTTCACTAACTAGTTTATGATCCTCTAATTATAGAATAAAATACATATATTGCAATGAATTTTTATAACTAGGTAAGTCTTCAACTAAATGGAATTTGGGCTAGTTGGGTGGTCATTCTCATCAAAGTTAATTATCAACCTTTGATCTCCATGTGTGAGTGAAAGTTTTGGAAAATATGAAATCTCACACTTACCAACTTTAGGCACCATCCTCTCTGGAGAAGAAGAAGTGATGCACATAATTTTAAGAATAATTAGTTTATTTTCATTAAATAATTTAATTTCTATAGATATATATTTATAAGAAAAAATATACATACCTTGATTCCCCTTCCACCGTGTTTGTCATTTAGAGAGATGCATGATACTTCAACAAAATTCTGTGTACTTATATTTGATTAAAATTAAATAATTGTAATAAATAAAAAATTGATTATTAATAATAGAAATCCAAACATTTAATGTTATATTTTTTAACCAAAACAATGTATAACTAAAACCAGTGAATATAAAAATTAATAAAAAAATGAAAAGAAATGATTATCATCTAAAAATATGTAATTTTTATACCTTTATTTGATTAGAAATAAATAAATGTTATAAGTAAAAAATTTAATTGTTTATAATAAGAAGAAAATTATAAATATTTTATTGAATAAAAGCACATACTTGGAAATTTAGAATACAAATTAAATAGTCACAACAAAATGATGATGGAAAAAATTTTCAACCAAAAAATAAAAATAAAAATATAATAAATATTAAAAATATTAAAAAAATAGCAGGAATACTAAAAATCTATATATTTAAATATAAAATTTAAAAAATAAAGTTTTTAACTGTGCCAGTTTCATAGAATAATAGATTACCTGATTAATTATGAGTGTAACAGAGTGTTTTCACATATCCCTTCTTTGTGATCATTTCATGTTGAACAAAAAATGTCCACATCTTAGTCATTGTTATCATCAGGTAATCTTGTAATAGATGAAGAAATTTTAGATAAGTCTTCAACATCATCAATATTATTATAAGAAAAATAAATTTTCCCTTGAAAAATGATAGACTATTGATCATTTGATGGGTCAAAAAAATAAAACATTTGTTTTTTATACATTTCCATGATAAATGATTCCTCTTTACAACTAAATATTTGCAAATCAACAAGTGTAAATATATAATCATAATTTTTCACACCACTATTACTATGAACTCAGTTACACTTAAATACTAGTACTTGAAATTTAGTATAATAAATCTCCCATATATCCTCAACAACTTCAAAATATGATGTTGATGTAGAAACAAGGTTTTAATATTTGGAACTTGAAAAATAAATCACTACAGTAACAACCATTACTATACTATTCTGAATGATATTATTGTTGTCCTAGTATTTTATGTAAAATGTGTAACCATTAATATAAAAACCAGACCACGTGATCACATTAACACTTGGCCCTTCTAACTTTTCAATGTTTCTAAAACTCACCTATATTGTTCAAAATGTATAAATATGAATGAATCACATCATCATATAGAATTAACTTTACCTTTAATCTAGGGATACCTTTACCTTAACTATAAATTTTCAAATTTCAAGATATAGGGAGACAATCGTGCTTCACTTTAGACAAATAATTAGTACAGAACTCAATTTCCTCTATTAATATATATATATATATTTAATAATATATACCTCTTTTCAATGCTGATTATTTAGATATCCATTAAAACTTTTCATATCTCTTTCAGAAGGAAGCATCCAATGTAAATAAACATGCCCACATATTTTTACATTTTACACCAAATGAATCAACAAATAAACCATTGGATCAAAAAATTATGGTGGAAAATACATTTATAGTTTTCAAATTATGAGAATAGTTTCATTCTCCAAAACATCTAATAAATTTAAATCTATTAATTTACTAAAAATTGGATTGAAATAGTTACACAACCTGATGATAAATTTTTTGATAGGTATTGAAAATATTCCACACAATGAAACTAATAGAAACTGTTTCACCAATACATTATAATCATGTGATTTCATACCTATTAACTTTAACTCCTTCAATGACGCCAAATTTTTAACATTTTAATAAAACCAATAGGTACTTTAATACCATGAAGGCATTAATTTTTTTTTTATTTTCTCACTATTTCTTAAGGTGAGAAAAGACAGAGGAAAATATGTTTTATCTCTTTTCATTGTAGGAGCTAACTCCAAATGTATTCCAATGGTTATTAAGTCTACTATTACTTACAATCCATTTTTGTCTTTCCTTTTATGTTTTACAATGCTCCAATTAGATTCTAAAAAAATGTTTTTATCTATATGTATAAAATCAATGTAATGTTTTAAGTCCAAAAAATATCCAATAAGGAAGGTCTAATAAAGTATATTTTTTCTTCCATGTATTTGTTTGAAGACAATAACTTCCTTCCTTTCTAAATGCGACATCAATGTTTTTCAATTTTTCATAATATTATTCTTCTGATAATGATTGTGAGGTAAAATGATACTCTTATAAACCATTAAATTCATTTTTAAATATTTAATAAGGATGATACATTCAAAAAATATATTTGATATCCCATGTCCACTATTTTTCATCCATTTTTGAATTGATGATATGTAGTCCTGTCTTCAAAAATTGGATAAGATTTATATCCTTTAACACTATATCCAAATAAGTTTCCATATGCAGGAAAGTATTTTATAGTGAACATTATCATAGAATACAAATGAAAATACTCTTTCTTGTATTCATTAAATAACTTAACACTTGTCTCCCATATAAATTTCAAATAATCAATTAATGGTGATAGATAAACATCAATATCATTTCTAGGTTGTTTTGATCTAGAAATCATAAAGATAAACATAACATATATCCTCTTTATACATATCTATGGGGATAAGTTATAGATAACCAACATAACAGGACAAAAAATATGTTGGCTATTGAGACTTCAATATGATTTTTTTCTATCTGCGCATAGAACTATTATAATTTTTTTAAATTTATTTCAAAAATCAGAAAATTTGTGATAAAATATTTTCCATTACAGTGAATTAGTTGGGTGGCATAGTTTTCCATTAGATACGGGCTCATCTGTATGTCATCTTTTCCTCCTTGAACCATTTTAATTTGAAAAGAGATGCTTTAAATAAGTAATTACTAGAAGATACTTGATTGATTTAGTGGGAGGTTTGGTGTTTGCTGTTAAGAATGAATCATAATTAGATTTTTCATCCATTTTATATCATGATGTCCCACATTTTGAAAATTCTGATAAACTTTCATATTCCATCCTGTATAACAAATATTAGTTATGGAAAACATGTATCTTTTTATACCCTAATCCTATTAGACATAATATTTTTTTCCTCATAATTTGAATTTGGAAGTTTGTTTCCTTTTGGAAGCATCCTTTTTAAAATTTTAAGCAATTCAATGAAACTTTTATCACTCCAATCATGTATTTATTTCAAGTTAACTAATCTCATCACTACCAATAATACTATAAATTTAGTGTAACCTGAGTACAATGGTTTCTTAGCATCTCCATACAATCATTAAAAAAATTTGTTTTCAATAGTTTCTACACCTACATCTTGAATCAATTCTTGAAGACGTTCCGCTGTCTTATGATGATCATCTTCATCATCATTTATCTTGATTTTTTTTATTATTTCACTATTCTAGATCCAACGTGTATAATCATGAATAAAACCATATAAAATCAAATGGTTTTTTCTTTTTTTATACCCTAATTTACTCATATTCAAACATTTCATGCATGGAAAAAATAACATCTTTGTTTTCACGATTTCATTTAGAAAGTTCCAAAAAATTTCGACCCCTTTCTCATATTAATCGCTAGTTCTTCATACATTTTTTTGACAATGATACATTAATTACCTAAACATTTACAATATAATAGATGAATATATTAATACATATAAAAATTTAAATACATATATTAACTAATAAAATTAAAACATACAAGCATATAAATATATAAACATGCATAATTTTTTAAAAAATAATTTATATCTTAAAAAAATTAAAAATGAAAAATGATATACAAATAGAAAATAATTTTTAATGAAAAGTAATTATAATGACAAAACAATTTATAAATGAAAAAAAGATAAGAAAAAAACTGATTTCCACCACAAAAAAATATAATGATAAAGAATTTATAAACATAAACAATTATAAATACAAATAGTTACAAACAAACACAAATTATAATAAAAAAAATTATAATCCAAAAAAAATGTATAACATTAAATACATTTTAATTTTTTTTATAATTGTCAATAATATGCATACAAACAAATGAATGGATGAATTAAATTTATAAGTAATAATTAATTAATTTTATTCCAAAAATAGAAAAAAAATCAAAATATGGAGGCCGACAATAGAAAATAGTTACTGAATTCTGTTGAATTCACTCTAGGGTGGTGGAATCAGGGTAGACAATGCAAGATTGAAGAGAAATATTTGAAAAAATGAAGAAGAAAATAAAATGAACAAAAACTTTGGAACATGGTCATGAGTGGACCAGATTAGGGTTTTCATGGATTGAATAATTTCAAGGGCTGTGAAAGAAGGATTAGGGATGGAATATTGAGGATAAAAATGAAAAAAGAGGTTTAAAATAAAATTATTAAAACATAAAGCATGAATTTGGTTCTATCACGAGTCAAGAGGATGAGGGTTTCAAAAAGAACATGTTAAAAAATGAGGTTATATCCATGGGAATTATATTTTTTTAAAAGTGTTGAATGTTAGTTTTATAAAAATTTTATGTGAAAAGTTCTTTAAAATTAATTTTAATGTAAGTTTTATAAAAAACTGATGTTAAAATTCATTTTAAAGACCTTGTGACATCAAATTTTTATAAATTAGACATTGAAGGCTTCCTCTGTAACTTTAAACATCAATTATGAAAAACTGATGTTAAAACTATGATGCTAAATAATCTTTTTCTACTAGTGGATGGAATATTTTTTAATGTTTATAAGATAAGAAAGACCCTAAATTCCATATATAACCTTTAGTGTTAGTATGTTATTTGAAGTAATGGAAATTATAATAATTTTTTGTGAATATACGATTATGGTTTATACAAATATTGGTTTAGCATATTGAACCTTGGGTGTTATTATTAAGGATTCATAGATTAAAATATTACTCCTTCATTTAATTGTTTAATTTATTGAGAAATATTTTCTTTACTTATGCTAACCATTTTTTTATTTTAGTAAATGGATATAAATGATAGGAATCAAAGGTCCAAAAATATTATATAAAATGAAGAATACCATACTTTAATGGATCTCAAGATCCCTTAAGAGTTGATTTTAGTACTTTATTCCTGAAAAATTTATCTTGTTCATTAATCATTTTGAAAATGAGATTAATGAGAGATATAAAATTGATCAAAACACAATTTAGGGATGAAATAATGCTTATGGAATGAAATTAAATCACGTAAGTATATTCTATTCCTCAAACTCAAATAATGAAAGATAAATATATCAATTTATGCATGAAAAGCATCACTTAACTATCAAGGTATAGTTATGGAAACACATTCACAAGTTAAAGTCTTATAAATGTAGACATATTATTTAAAAAGTATTTATTTATGAAATAATAAGTTCCCTAGTCTTAACTTAGAAATTAAAATTCATGATAAAATCCTTTATTATGTCACGATATGCTTAAAATTAATTAAAAATGTGAGGATAAAATTTATTTAAGGGATAATATAACAACTTGTTATTTTAGTTTATGAATATTATATATTATATATTTCAATACACATAACATCGAGCTTAAATAAACCGTGATATGCTGTTGAAGTATTATAATATGACCGTTATAACCCAGCTGTTGGATTGAAGGGTATAAATAATAGTAAATGCATTATAAAATACATATATAAAAGTTTTCTTAATTTCTTTATTAATTACTAGGAAATAATTACTCAATTTTTAATGATAATAATTAAATCATATAAGGTTAAAAATATTTAAAATTTAAAAGGGGTATTTTTTAATAAAGTACGTTTTTCTTTATATTATTTCATTTAAAAGATAAATTTATCTTATTTAGAGTATTAATTTTATTGAAAAATTATTTTTATACATTTGAACTAATTAATAATCATTCATACATTGATTATCAATTTGTTATAAATTATGAAAAAATCATTTGATGGCAAAAGATATATTTTTCAAAAATCCATTTTTAAGTGTGCAATGTATTTTTATCTTTATAAATTAAATTAATCACTATTTATAAATAATTTTGATGAAATTTATTAATAATATTTTCAATCAAATAAATTAACAATCATATAATGGTTGTTACAAGGAAATGAATGAGAATAAATTTATTTTATGATTTTAAAATACATTTTTTTAAAATATTTTTATGCGATTTGTGTGAGAATATTATAATAATATTCATCCACTTTTATAAATTAAATTTTATAAAAAAATTAATTTTTTTCAATATATCAAAATTATCTTAGGATTATTTTTTTGTATTTTTTTTATAAATAGTTGTTTTTTGGGTGAATAATAAAAAATACCATTTTTATAAATATCATAACTTTTATGAAATCATCAAGATGTAATATTGAATTAAAAAATTTTAAAACCTTTTTATTGAACAAATATATATTTAAGGAGTAAAATAAATTATCTAAAAACATTATTTTGAATTTGGAAACACATTCTTGACTTTTTGTAACTTAAGGTATATTTTATTCTAATTACTTTTTTTGGATATTTACATTTAATAGTGTGGTTTGAAGATTCCATTCAGTTTTTTCATGGTCCAAATATAATATAAAATTCCTTTAATTATAATATAATTAAATTCATGATAATAAATTATATGCATAATTTTAGTGTAAAATCATTTTTATGCTTAAAATTAGTGTTTTTCTAAAAACCTATTTCCATGCGTTCTAAAAACATATATTAAAAGTATTTTTTACCAATTATAAAAATTTAATATTATAAAATAGATTACAGATTTTGTATCATAATGTTCTAAATTTTTAATGATTTAAATTTCATTTTTGATCATAATGAATAACAATCATGGTAAAAATTTATCACTGCGGTTAAGGGTGATATGGGTTAAAATAAAGGGATAAAACTTCAATATAACATAAAACACTTGATTAAACCTAATTTATTGGTTTTATTTCAACCTAATCCTTCTTATCTAGAAAAATGTGAAAATTTGGAGCTACTTGACTTGAGTAATACATATATTATATAATAAAGTTTTATATATTTACATGTTTTCCACCCACCTCACTTATAGAAGGAAACCTCATCCCCTCACTTCTACACACTTATTGAGAAACTTAGCTCCAACCAATCCCTACCGCAAGTAGAACATCATAAAAGTAC
The DNA here is from genome assembly GCA_963277665.1 of Viscum album. Lineage (NCBI taxonomy): Eukaryota > Viridiplantae > Streptophyta > Magnoliopsida > Santalales > Viscaceae > Viscum > Viscum album. Next base: position 286,494,244 of record OY728159.1, on the reverse strand, counting down.
TCAATAACTAGAAATATAAAAGGAAAACATCACCCCAAGCCTAAAGGATCAAGAACATCCACATCCTATAATAGGTGCTTTCCCTTTGCTCGGACCTGGTTTAAGAAAATCTACAAACAACCAAAGTAAAAGTTAGGGTGTGAAATATAAATCCCTATAGGGTATCACCAAGTTTTTCATAACATATTCAAAAATAATAAACCAAATCATGCTTTCAAATTAAATAAAACATGGCATGGAATACTATATCATTTTCATATTTAAAACAAATCATGATTATTTTCAAAGGATGGAAAACATTTTAAACATGGATTAAATAAAAATTTCATATAAAGGAATTTATATAAATAAATTGGCATGAGTAAAACAGTTATTTAGTCAATATAATATATATATATATATATATATCAAAATAATCACAACAAGAATCATGATCATCTACCCTGAAGTACGATGGCTTATGGCTATAGGATCCTCAAGATTCTCATATCAATGATCACAACAAGTATGTGTACACATTCCCCTCATTCTTATGCCAAATAGGACTCATCAATATCCCATCAGGGATAAGATATGCCAAACTAGGTTTTTGTTAGAGTTGTCATCATCAAACCATTACTAGGGAATCATTATCCTAGCATGCCTGTCTCAAATAACCCACTAACTACCTTGGCTCGAATTTTCTTAATCCATCAATCAATAATGGGAAAATAATCTCATTTCAAATCAATCACCATTTACAATTCAATTGCCCAATTTTTAGTTTCTATATTCCAATTCAGTTTCAAAACCAAAACATGGGGTTTTCATCATTTATTCCCTTTCAATACAAAACCAACCATAGGTTTTCTTCAATTCAATTTACTACATTTTATAAAATCAATTTTCAAATAATTTCATCAATTCCATAATTTTTAAAATATGCTCTGAATTCCAATTCTGTTGGAATTGGGGTTTTTTCCCAAAATCCCTGCTATTTAAAATTCCAATTTAAAAATCATATCAAATTGAGTTTTCATAAATCAATTTAAATATATTTCAAACAAATAAAGAAAATCATGGTTTTAATTATATGGAAAATCTCAAACAGAACCGCCTACCTATAATCAAAGATCAATAAACAACACCCACAATATGATCCACCAACAAAGAATGAAGGCATTTTAGATTTGGAAATAAAACCTAAAATCAATATCCAATAGAATAGAGTTTATATCCACCCAACATGTGATGATCTATCAAACTCTAAAGAGGAAGGAAGGAGAGACTAGGAGAAACCATTAGAGAGGATATCCACTTATCAGAGGAGATAAAATGTGATAAAACATGCTTTTATCTGTCAAGATAAGGGGTTTAAGGGGACAAAAGCACTTCTTGAGAGACTCCTAAGTCAAGGGATTAAATTTAGGTTGAATAAGGGTAAACTAAGGGTTAAACTGGGGGATTTGAGATTTTAAATTAATTTTTCTAAATAAAAAAATCTTCGTGCATGGTTTCCTGGAGAGGGCCGCATGGTTAGACAAATTGTGTGCCCTTACCGTGAACCCCTTAGACTCATTATCCAAGGTGCATAGTTTCTACTATGTGGGTGCATGGTTTTTTCAAACCATTCAAGAACTGTGAAAACCCTCACTATCTAGGGTTGCAAGACTTACACTGGCGGGGTTTCTAGTTTGGGAAAACTGTGCACTAACCATACATAACCCAAAAACCTATAAAAATATCCAAAGTTCACCTGAAATTCCCTAAAATAAGACCCAACCAAAGAATGATAAAAACAAGGGTTGAGGGGTACTTGAAAAGAAGTAATATGATGTTACAACCTCCCCACCATAGGAGCTTTATATCCCCATAAATCATATCAAGAAGTTTACATAACAAAGAGATGAGGCCAATTCTCTCTCATCAGTGCCTCACAATCCCAAGTCTCATACAAATCAGAAAATGATGCCATAGCACATGGAAAAAATCTATCATCTTCCCATGAAGTAACTTTATCTCAAAATCAACTATCCTAAATAGAATTTCAGTCATAGATAAATCAGTCTCAATATCAAGATCCCCCCTACTGAAGACATGATATAGGTCAGAAAGATACTTAAAAATCCATTATACATGGAACACATTATGTATTGATGTTAACTATGGTGGAAGTTCTAAATGGTATTCCACTTTCAACACCTGATCAACAACATCAAAAGGTACCACACAATGAGGAGTAAGATTTCCTTTCCTCCTAAGATGTTAGTGACCCAACTGAGGTGAAACTCTTAAGAACACCTTGTCAACAAAAAAGAACTCTAAAGGTCTATGATGATGATCAAAATAGGATTTATACCAGATCTGTGATGTTAACATCCTCTGAAAAGTCAATTGAATCTTTTTCGTCATCTCTTGGACCAAAATCAGTCCAACGAAATAAGTTTATCCAATATCTGACCAACACAATGGATATTTACAAGGACGATTATAAAAGACCTCAAATGGACTAGTAACTATTGTTATAATGAGATCTCAACCAGTCCCAAATGGTCATCCCAAGCTCCACCAAAGTGAAGAACATAGGCACATAGCATTTTCTCAATATTTTTTATATCCCTCTATGTCTGGCCATCTGTTTATAGATGGTATTCCATACTCAAATGAACCCGATTTCCCATTTCCTCCTAAAGGCCTTGCCCAAAATGAGAGGTAAAACTGGGATCTCTATCAGATATTATAGAAAATATAACTCCATGAAAATGAAAAATATCTTTCACATAGAGATTTACCAACTCATCAAATTTGGTTGTATCATGAAGGAGTATAAAGTGATCCAATTTGGTCAGTTGATCAATCACAACCCATACCACATTCTTCTTTTGAGGGGTACATGGAAACCCAACCACAAAGTCCATATAAATCTCACCCCACATTCAAGTTGGCACTGGAAGTGTATGAATCAAACCATAAGGTCACTAGTGCTTGGCCTTGACTTGTTGGAAATTATAACAATGAGAGACAAAATTAGCAATACCCCATATCATATTTGGCCACCAGAATCATTGTCGCATGTCATAGAACATATTTTTGGTTCCTGGGTGTACAACACACTAGGAATTATGGAAATCCACCATAAAATATTTTCTCACTAGAAAAGGTACAATGTACCAGTTTCAGAAGCATAGGATACCCTCCATGGAGAATGACCACTAATAAACAGTCTCTCCACCATAAAGAGAGTCCCTAATTCCACAAAATTCATCATCAAGATACTACTCTTGAAGAATCATCTTGTGAAGAGAATAGGTAAATTTAACACTTTCCAATACAACCTTGGACTCTTACTCCTGAAATCCTAAATGCAACTATGAAAAAAGATCCATAAATTTACACTCTTATGATGATTCTTTCACGGCATGGATCAAAATTTTTCTTCTCAAAGAATCAATGAAAACATTCCACTTCCTGGGGTATAGGAAATGTTAAAATAAAAATACTATAGGAACTCCACCTAATTCCTTTGATGAAGATTCAAATATTTTTGAGAGAATATATAACTCATGCTCTTATGTTCAGAATACATGGTAAACCTTTCTCCAAAAAGGTAATGGCACTAGCTATTAAGCGTATGCATCACATATGTGAGTTCAAAGTCATGGGTCCAAAAATTATTCTTGTGTGTCCTAATATGTCGAGAACCATAGGCTACCATGTGATCACACTCTATAAGAACATAGACCAAACCCAAACCTAATGCATTATAGAAGTCCATATAAACCTTCTTGGCCTCTAGAAGAGTCAACACCAATACAAAAGTCAAAATAAGTTTCAGATCAAAAAAATAACTATGAAATTTATCATCATAGACAAACTTTACCCCCTTAAAGTGAGGGAAATCATCATAGGATCCAAATTTTATAAATCCTTCACAAACTAGTGATAATACCCCCTATACCCAAGAATCTATGAATATCGAAAACATTATGTGGTTTCTAATATGTCATAATCTCTTTAACTTTATTAGGATCAACTAAGATATGACATTTTGAGACCATGTGTCCCAAGAAATTAATCTCCCAAATATTGAAATCACATTTTGATAGCTTCGCATAAAGTCGGTGAATTATCAATAATTCTAAAACTACTCTAAGATGATGCACATGATCCTCATTGGATATAGTGTAAACTATGATATCATCTAAAAAAATCACCATGAATGTATCAAGATACTCATGGAAGATCATGTTCATCAAATCCATAAAAACTATAGGAGCATTTATTAGACCAAATGGCATGAAAAGATACTCATAATGGACACACCTACTCTGGAAGGTGACTTTATGAATGTCATATTTTTTTATTCTCAATTGGAGATGAACAGATCAAAGATCAATCTTTGAGAACCACTTATCCCCTTTCAACCGGTCAAACATATCATCAATCCATGGAAATGTATACTTTTTATTTACCATAAATCAATTTAGTTTCTAGTAATAAACACATAGGTGAAGTGTTCCATTATCTTTCTTAGAAAAGAGAAAATGTGCCACCCAAGGTGACACCCTATGGTGTATGAATACTTTATCTAAAAGATCATCCAACCAAGTATTCAACTCTTTCATTTCAGATGGTTCCATACGTTAAGAAGGTATAAATATCGGTTGAGTATGAGGAACTTAATAAATAGAAAACTATTCCTATCTTATTAGTTGAAATACTTATAAATCATAAGGAAACACATTAGGAAAATTGAAAACAATTGGAGGGAGATCATCACTCAAAGAAACCTACTCTATATCAAAGGCAAAAAATTATATCAATTTCCAAAACTCCAGATAAGAAGGTTTATATCTACTCGACCATGTGTCCCATTACTCCTGAAAGATATGACACACCCAATAGGGTGTGGTTATGGAGACCCATTGAAGATAACAGTAAATTCAGGACATATTAGAAATGATCCAATCTATCCCGAGAATGAAATCAAGAGGTTTTATGCTAAGAACCAGAAAATCCTAGTTAAGCTTGATATCTGATAAATAGATGACATAAGTAAGACAATAGAGACCCTACCCTCACTTCGTTCTGAGGGGTTCTTTAATATCCATCACATAAGACCAAAGATCTATAGGAAGATTTAGAAGGTTCATAATATGAGTCTATATAAATGAATGAGATTACCTAGTATCAAATGAAGAAGTCTCTAGAGATGAAGCTATAGTGATGGTACTTATCTAGGCCAATAGGTTAAAATTTTCTTCCTTTAGAGACTCTTCCACTATGTGAAGAATATTCATTCCAGATGCTTATGGTTGGGACCCCTTTATTCATGAAGAATCTTATTACACTTTAGTAATTTTAGGTGTTGATGATCCCATGCAACTACAAGGAGAAAAAACGATAATTTTTTTTAAAGTGACCTGAGCATCCACAGGAACTGCAGATCTTGGGTGCCTCAGTGAAAAACCATTTTGAATCACTAAGCTTACCTCATTGGAAGAAAGTTAAAAGGAATATACTAGGAACTATAGTAGTTCTAGAAGAACCCTTATATAGATATACTCCATGAGACTCATCAAACTTTCTATTTTCTTTAAAGGAACCCATAAAACTACCACTAGGAGAAAAAAGAACTCCCGTCAACCCTAACTTACCTTCCAGGTCAAACTCAACCATTAATTCTTTATCCAAAACATCTGAATAAGAATAGATATTATCATTTTAAAGACCCATATAAAACCATTGAGTCTTTATAATTTATTTTGATACAATATCAGGTGATAACTAAACAATCTTGGCAAAGCGATTCACATAATCAATCATGGACTTGTTAGACTGTTTTAAAAAACTCCATATCCTTAGCAAGAACCACAGACTCTAAATATAACTGGTCAGTGAAAAGAACCCTGAATTCCTTCCACTATAAAACCTAATGCTTCCTTTACTATAACCATTGAGTCTCACCATCTCCTGCTAGGTCCCTCTAGCTTGAAGGTGGAACGTTTCACCTTCATCGAATCAGGTGTTTCTAAGAAATCAAATAGAAGTTTTATCTTTCTCAACCAATCCTTATCCTCTTGAGGATTATTTGAGACTTATAATGTTGGTTGATTTTGTTGAATTAACTCCTAGGAATGATTCCAAGATTTATCACTTTAAGGTTCCACAACTAGATCCTGAATAGGAACAGTTGCTGGTGCCTATCCCAAATTTTGGAAAACACTCTCAATAATCTCCACATTATTTTGGTCCATGATGGATTCCAATCAACGTGGCTCACCATAAAATTTCTTCTAGAGTTTATCCACATGTATTATTAGAGTCGTGATGCTAAAAAACATCAGAAAAAAATTGAATACATTAGAAGATTTACTCAGATCAATAAATCAAATGAGAGAAATGGGAAAATTTATCCCATCAGATAAGATATACTGATTTGGATTTCAACCTATCCTAATCAAAACCTGGTAAAAGACTATAATTAGATCAAATTATTCCTCAATATGCCTTTTCAAAACCACCCACAGTGACTTAAGGCTCATTATGATGAGAGATGGTTAAAAAATCACTCATAACTAACTCTTAAGTCTAAACATGATATTCAAAACTGCATACTAACATAAACAAAATATGATAAACCTACACCTTTGATGCCACTTTGTTACAAACCTGCCTAGAAACCCTGGTACCATGATACTTAATCCAACACTAACGTAGCCTAAAAAGCGTTCCCTATTCCCATGGGTTGGCGACTAGCACTCGACATCATATAATATAAAATAGGAAACAAATTTTCCCAAAAACAACGAAAGATAAAAGATACAAGTAAGTATTCTCAATAAAAGAAAGTACCAGAAAACAAATAGGAATAACCAAAAACCAAATAATCACATCATAAAATTACTCAATAAATAGAAAGATAAACTTGAACAACTCAAAGGAAAACATCACCCCAAGCCTAAAGGACCAATAACATCCATCTCCTCTAAGATGTGCTTTCCCTTTGCTCGGAACTGGTATAAGAACAATCTATGAAATCTTGAAGGAAAAGGTAGGGTGTAAGATATAAATCCAAATTGGGTCTCACCAAGTGTTTCATAGCAGATTCCATAATAATAAAACAAATAATGCTTTCAAATTAAATAAAATAGGTCATGGAATAATATATCATTTGCATATTTAAAACAAATCATGCTTATTTTCAAAGGATGGAAAACATTTAAAACATGGATTAAATAAAAATTTTATATAAAAACATTTATATAAATCATTTTTCATGAGTAAAATAGTTCCATAATCAATATAATATATATAAAAATAATTACAACAGGATCCAAGGTCATCTTCCCTGAAGTATGATAGTTTATAGCTATAGGATTCTTACACTTCTCATATTAGTGATCACAGAAAGTATGTGTACACATATTTCTGAGGCTCAGGCCAAATAGGACTCATCAATATCCCATCAGGGATAAGATACGTTGAACTAAGTTTTTGTTAGAGTTTTAATCATAAATCCATTACTAGGGAATCATTATCCTATAATTATAGTCCTAAATAACCCACTAACTACCTAGGATCACATTTGATAAATCAATCAATTAATAATGGTAAAATCATCTCATTTCAAATCAATCTTCATTTACAATTCAATTGCCCAATTTTTAGTTTCAATACACAAATTAAATTTCAAAACCAAAACATAATTTTTTCATCATTTCATTCCTTTTGAATAAAAAACCAATCATATGTTTTTTTCAATTCAATTTAATTCATTTTCAAAAATCAATTCTCAAATCATTTCATCAGTTCTATCATTTTTAAAATATGCTCCAAATTCCAATTCTGTTGGAATCTGGGGTTTTTCTCCAAAATCCATTCCATTTAAAATTCAAATTTGAAATCATATAAAATTGAGATTACATAAATAAATTAAAATATATTTCAAAAAAATAATAATGATTTTAATTATATGGAAAATCTCAAATGGATCCACCTGCCTTTAATTAAAGACCAAGAAACAACACCTGCAATGGGATCTACCAATGAATATCGAAGACATCAGAGATCAAGAACTCAAAAATATAATCAAGAACTAAAAAAATTAGTTTAGATCTATAAAATAAATGATGATACATAAAAATATATATATGAATGAATGAGATATTAGAATAAACCATTAGAGAGGATATCCACTTATCAGAGGAGATCAAACATGATGAACTACGATTCGATCTGGAAAGAGAAGGGGTTTGAAAAAAAAACAAATTATTAAGAGCCTCACAATCCAAGGAATCTAAGTTAGGTTGAATATGGGTTTACCAGGGGTTATATATTGGGGTTCAAGATTTTAAAATAATTTTTCAGAAAAATAAATCTGTGTGCACGGTTTCCCGAAGAGTGTCGCATGGTTAGACAAACAGTGTGCTCACTAGACTCACTGGACAAGGTACATAGTTTCTCCTAGGTTGTAAAATGGTTTTTCAAACTGTTTAACAACCGTGAAAACTCTCTCTATACATGTTTTCATGGTTTTTACCGGAGGGGTGCATAGTTTGGGAAAACAGTGCACAACCCAGAAAACCTCTAAAATTTTCCAAATTACACCTGAAACTCCCTAAAAAAGATCCTAAAAATCATGATAAATATAAGGGTCTATGAGTAACTAAAAATAAGTAATATTATATTATACTATAGGTTTTTATATTCCCAAAATAAAACTCCATGAAGTCTTAAGGTATAAGCCAAAGGAGTTTTCCCAAAGAAGAGGTAATCTTTTAACTGAATCCTTTCAATTTATTTATTCTTCTACCTGTTTTAAATTGTTTTTAAAAAATTATAATATAATGAAATTAGTATCATAAATATACTTAAATTTTATTATGTTGATGTGAAAATGATCATATATCTCTTCTATATCCGATGGAAAATGAAAACTTCGCTCATTCGTACATGTGTACAACATCCTCCACGAAGCGATGTGTATCATTTTTCATCATCGCCTCACATGGATAATTATAATTATAGGTTTAATGAATATATATGATATTAAACAAATATTATTTTATAAATATAAAATATTATCTATCTTATTACCCTATAATTTGTTAGAAAATGATAAATTTGCTCGTGCGTACATGTGGACTACCACCTACACAAAGCGATGTGATTCATTTTCATTTTTTATTTACATGGATGATCATAAGGATATATTTAATGAATATATATGATATTTATGATACACATATTGTTATTTAAATATTAATCATTATATAATTTCTCTCCTTTCCAATCATTAGAAAATTTAAAATGATATCATGCGTATGTGCAGATTACCACTTCCATTAAACTACATATTTTTTTTTCTATTACAACCTATCATAGATGGTTATAAAATTTTGACAATTTAAAAAATGACATTAAAGAAATTATTAAAATAAATTAAAAGATGAAACCATTTAATAACATATTTTAACATATTCAATATACCAAAGTATATTTGCAGAAATTGACTAAACAACCTTAAGTTGTCACGACCCTTCCCTTGGGGCCCATGTCGTGACTACCCCCAAGCCCACCTTCCATAGGCCAGGGGTTGTCGACTAGAACCGAAAGGCGTATCCCCTAAAACTGGGAAGGCATTGACTTTATATCCTATAAACACACTAAACCAAGCCCACCGCATGATACGAACACAAGTACACTGTATTGCAAAAAGAGTGTTGAAAGTAAGAGGGGTTGGAGTACAATCCCAACAGTAAAGGTACAAGTACAAATGAAAATACAATCCAACTGAAGAAATAGAAAGACAACTACAAGGTCATCCTACAAGGTTCCTACCTGAAGGGTAGGTATATATTGCCTCCTCAACACTCTACGTCCACCCTTCTCCTCTACGTACCGACACGCTGTATGGTCCACCTCCGAGAACCGACCAGTCCTGGTACCCTCAGCCTCGATCAGTGCTGTCTGTCATCTGCACCAAACACAACAAGGTACGGGTGAAGCCCATGCAGGGGTGAGTATAACGATACCCAGTAGGGACCCCGAGACACTCAAGGTCTCACAAAATCCATAAAGGATAAACCACAAATCATGTAAACCAATGAAAACCCTACTTTGGTAGATGCACACACATATACCAAAGTTATCAAATATTACCCATATCATTTATGAGGAAACAAAAGGCCCAACTCCTTAGCTAAAGTAAAACTGTTCCACAAAGAAAAGATTACCCCGAAGGTAAGTTCCACACAAGTACGCCACATAGAAGAATACCACAAAGGTATCACCACGTAGGTAATTACCACACATGTATGCCACATAGAAGAATACCACAAAGGTATCACCACGAAGGTAATTACAACACAGGTACGAAACACAAAAGAATACCACAAAGGTATCACCATGAACTTAAGTACCACATAGGTACGCCACATAGAATAATACCACAAAGGTAAAGACTCATATCACACCAGGTATAACTTAGGTATAGTAGTAGAGATGATTAGATGTAACTACTGAATAATCTTACTCTATTAAGAGGAAGACCCATGTAGGATCCTAAATCATCAGATCCACACAAGATCCTAGTACATCATCAGACCCACACAGGATCCTAGTACATTAGACTCACACATGATCCTAGTACATCTTCAGACCCATATATAATCCTAGTTCAGCAGACCCACACAGGATCCTAGAGTATTCCCACGTGGATTCCTAAAGTGGATCCAAGTGAGACTCTCTAACACAGACCCACAAAGGATCCCTAGAACAGACCCACAAAGGATCCCTTTATCATGTTACAGCTAGCTACAGGGTTCACGCACTAATCTCATTTGATTTAGAGAGGATCCTCTATTGAAGCCACAAGTTGATACTCCAACTTCCATGAATTACGACAGAGAAGTATCCCAAAGGACTGCCATGTAAAAGGGGTCTCAATGTAATAGATGGTGCGTCAATCAGACATCCGGTCAGTAAGTTATTGGCCTTTTAGTCCTGAGGGCCCGGTTGGATTCATGTTCGATCCAAACCAGCCATACCCCAACTTTAACCAAAATTCAAGTGGGGTATACCGAAAGGTCCGTCTCGCTCCAAGGTTTCTGGTGATTCTGACAGTTCATCAAACGGATTCCTGTAGCTCAAGACATGGCTGAAAGAGTGAAAATGGGTCGAAGTTGGTCCGGGTCCAGTCCAACCCGGCCCGTGGTGCGGCGGCCCATGGTGTGGTGGCTCACTGGGCTTGCGGTGCAGTGGCCCATGGTGCGGCTGCCCGTTGGGCTCACGGTGCGGGGTGGCGGCCAGCCGCGACTGGCCAGACGGCCCGCCGCCTTCTCTGTGCTGCGCGTCCTGCGCCGCGCTTTCACTAGCGGCCGGCTCGGCCAACCTCCCTTCCTTCACCGCCATGGCATAAAGTCACATATCTTGCTCACTGGGCGGTGCAGATGTGCGCCACCATTCCCTTAGTAGGGTCGGCCTCTGTCGGCCGCCGCCCTTTCTGCGCCGCGACCGACCATAGTGTCGGCCGCCATTCTCGAGCCCCACCGGTGTCGGTCACCATCCTCTTCCATCACAAAGATCACATCAAGAATCACAAAGAAATGTGGAGAGGTTGGGCTATGTTCATTTGGCCCGCACCCTCCGAGTTAGGGCAGTAGCAAATGGCTCAATAATTCTTGAATCACGAAGAACGTCGAGAATGGGTAAGGGGGTATAAATCAACAACAAACCCTACCTTGTAAACGATAGATAAAATCCCACAGTTGAGGAAGTGGGTCAGTGTTCTCCGTTCCCGCAACAGCCTCCAACGATGTCTCTTGATCATCAATCCTCATTTGGGGTTTTAGTGTCGATTTCCACCAATCGCCAGAACCGGCTCTGTCCTCCAAGTGTCAAGTGTCACGGCACTTTACGAGAGCTTCGTCGCTTGGTGAAGCCGTGAGAAATCCTTACCCCCAAGATCCATATAAATAAGATAGGGGGATATTAAGTAACAACCATGGAATTTATGAAGGTTCATTTAATAGGAACCTTCCTAAATTCCAACGACACTGTTACTTAGTATTTGATTGGTTTAAACAATTAATTTACATTGGCACAATTAAATGTCGACACATTTAATAAATTTTCATTGGCACAACTAATTAAATGGGGAGTTGAAAGGTTTTCTCCCATTAAAAAGGGTTCGGGTGGTCCCCACCACCATAACCCATGTAGAGAGGTTTCAATAAAAATAAAATAAAACATGTCCTTTATTTTATTTTTATTTCCATGTAAAACATGAAAACTAACTTCACCCTCGAACTACTGTGGTTGAGGTAAAGATCTCCATAAGTGAATACTAGCACTGCGAGTTCAACAGTGTCCTCAGATTTCAATTTCGAGCACTGGTTCATAAGTTAAAAAAACCCACTCGCACATTTACTGAACGTACCCGAAAAAAAGTTCAGAAATTAACTTCGGGTACACTGGGCCCCGAAATCACGCGCCGTAAATTTTTTCAGACTCCTAAAATTCCCATATAATTAAAAACAATTACATGGAATTTATGGGACTTTAAATTATCCCCACATCATGGATTTTCATCCTTGAAATCCACATCACAAAAACTAAGAAAACAAGTGGGGGTACTGAGCACGAATCTAGTCCTTCTTCTCCCATGTGCTCTCTTCGAGGTTCCCGTGATGCCAATATATGCGCACCAAAGGTATTGAACACCCATGAAGGACCCGCTTCTGTTGAGCCTCAATCTCTACTGGAACCTCCATAAACGTCACCCCCTCGTCGATGTCCAGCTCGCCGTGGTCGATGACGTGTGATGGGTCATGCACGTATCTTCTCAACTGGGATACATGGAAAACTTCAAGCACCTGATGCAACTGAGTGAGAAGTGCTAGGCGGTAAGCTACCTCGCCAACTCTGCTGAGGACCTGAAAGGGTCTGATGAACCTCAAAGATAACTTTCCACCCCAACCAAATCTCTAAAAACCTTATCGGGGTGAGACCCGTAGAAATACGTGGTCACCATCCTCGAACTCCAGAGGTCGTCGTCTCCTCTCGGCATAAGACATCTGCCTACTCTATGCAGTCTTCATCTACTCCTGGATGATCTAAACCTTCTCCATGGTAGCCCATACCATCTCTGGTCCCATGAGTACTGACTCCTCAGGGTCAGTCCAACACAAAGGCGATCTGCAAGGTCGGCTGTACAAAGCCTCGAAAGGTGCCATCCCAATGGTGGAGTGATAACTGTTGTTGTATTGAAACTCCACTAAGGGAAAGTGTTCCTCCCATTTGCGGCCAAAGTTAAGGATGCAAGCATGCCACATTTCCTCAAGGTTTTGAATGGTCCGCTCAGTCTGTCCATCCATATGAGGATGGAAGGCAGTGCTCAAACGAAGCTGCGTCCCGAAAGCCTCCTGCAGCCCCTTCCAAATCCAGGAAGAGAAAAGTGCATCCCGATCGGAGACAATCGTTGAGGGTACTCCATTTAGACACACAATCTCCTGCACATAGTGGCATCCCAATCTCTCTACTAAACCTAGCTCTCTGATCGGTAGGAAGTGGGCCGACTTGGTGAGTCGGTCGACGATCACCCAAATAAAATCATGACCCCAGGATGTACGTGGAAGACCTATCAAGAAGTCCATGGATATCCCATCCCACTTCTACTATGGGACCTCTAAAGGATGAACTAAGCCTGCTGGTACCTAATGCTCCCCCTTTACTTGCTGAAAAGTGAGGCACCGAGAGACAAACTCTGCTACTGCTTTCATCATTCCCGGCCACCAGTGCTATCGTCAGAGGTCCTGGTACATATTCTCCACTCCTGGATGTACCTCTAGAGGGGATGTGTGTAACTCCCTCAATACTTCCTCCCAAAGTAACACTGGTTCCATAGTACGTCCTTTGAAGATAATGACATGCTCCCCACCTTCGTAAAATCAATCAAGTGCATGTTCCGTGGATATCTGAGCACTTCGAGTCTCGCAGTTAGTATTCACACGTTGTGCCTCCCTGAATCACTGAAGAAGTGGGGGAGTGACTGTAAGAGACTGAAGAAAAGATGCTCCATCTCGATCCACAAAGGATATCTTTAAAGTGGCCAGCTACTCCGTCGCCTCACCTAGCAATTGTATATCAGATCTCCCACTGAGTACATTTTCTACAACGTTCCCCTTCCCTGGTGTATAGACTTTATCGAAGTCATAGTCCAAGAGGAACTCAAACCAAATCCGATATCTCAGGTTCAGGTCCTTATAAGAGAATATATACCTGATACTCTTGTGATCAAAGTATACTATAAAGCATTTTCCCATCGAGTAATGTCACCACATATTCAAGGTGAAGACCACTGCTTCTAACTCCAGGTCATGGGTAGTGTAGTTATACTCATGTTGTCATAGCTATTGATAACCATAAGCGATCACTGCTCACTCCTACATTAGGACACCTATGAGCCCGGTCCCTAATGCGTCATAGTAGACCACATACCCAAAGACCTCCTCTGGAAGCCTCAAGATGGGGGAAGTAGTCAGCCTCTACCTCAGCTCCTAAAAACTCCACTGACATCTCTCCGACCAGACGAAGGGTTTCCCCTTGTTTGTCAATGCTAATGAAGGTGCCACAACTCTGGAGAAATTTGGCACAAACCTCCGGTAGTATCTGTCCAAACCCAGGAAACTTCGTACCTCCGTCACACTCCTGGGTGGCTCCCAAGCAAGTACCGCCTCAATATTCACTAGATCCACTACAACTCCAGCCTCTGAGATGACGTGTCCCAAAAAGTGAACCTCTCATATCCATAACTGGAACTTAAAGAGCATTCCATAAAGCTGGTGCTCTCAGAGTGTGTACAGAACTATCTAGAGATGAAAGGCATGCTCCTCCTCAGTAGCCGAGTAAATCTGGATGTCGTCGATGAAGAATACTACAAAGTGATCAATGTATGGATGAAATATCATGTTCATGAGTTACATGAACACTGCTGGAGCATTGGTCATTCCGAATGGAATAACCAAGAACTCATAATAGTCGTACCAACATCTGAAAGCCTTCTTCTGCACATCCTCGCCTCGTACTCTGAGCTGGTGATAACTTGACCTGAGGTCTATCTTCGAGAACCATCATGACCCCTTCAGCTAATCAAAGAGGTCATCAATACTCATATGTGGGTACTTGTTCTTTACGGTCACCTGGTTTAGGCACCAATAGTCAATAAAAAGTCTCAATCTCCCATACAACTTCTTGGAGAACAAAATCAAGGCTACCCAAGGAGAAACACTGGGCTGGATGAATCCCTTCCCCTGCAAGTCCTCCAGCTGTACCCGCAACTCACAAAGCTCCACGGGAGCCATCCGATATGCTGGAATAGATATCGGTGTTGTCTCGGGGTATAAGTCAATGCAAAATTCCACCTCTCTGCATGTAAGTAGACCCAGAACATCATCAGGGAAGACATCCGCATACTGATGCACCACTACAGGATAAATCAGACTCTCCACATGAACCGCTCCGAGGGTAAGGCTAGACAACTGATGAGTGATCAACTGCACTCTCCTCTGGGTAAGTCCATCCTGTGCTACAAAGGTTACCTTCTCACCGGTGAAGGTAAACCTAGTCCCATCCATGCGGACATACTACACTTTGTGCCTAATACATTAAATCTGGGCATGGAATGTAGATAACCAGTCCATACCCAAGATGACGTCGTAAGGCCTCGATTCCACTACTATGAGATCCCAGCCAAAGATCTCACCTCCTAGAGTAATCTCAATCTGCCAACACCAGTGTGTAATCGTTGAATCCTCTCTTGTAGAATAATCTAGCCGAAAGGATATAGCCAACGTCTCTACCAGAATCTCCGAGCTTCGAATGAGGGTAGTGGAAACAAAATAATGACTGACACCTGTGTCTATGAGTACTGAAACTAAGGTGGAGCAAACAAAGATCATACCTCGTATCATCTACGGAGTGCCATGGTCATTGGCCTTAGTTTACTAGAGCTGAGCTCACCCTTATCCACCTACTCTCTATGGTCAGGGTGGACCACCTGGTGGTGGTGGCAGTAACATCTCGAATCGTCTCCCACCGCCAGCTTTAGGACCTGATCCTCTGCCACGTCCGCCTGCTCCCTGCAGACCTCCTTGGTAGAACCTCTGTCTCTTCCTGGGTGGTCCTTTGACCGTCTGTTGATCATCCGTATGGTGGGTTGGGCAGTCACGAGCCATGTGATCCTACCCGCCACATGTGAAACATTGCTTGCTCCTCGCATGTCTGGCTCTATCTCTGGTGCCCCGCACAACTGACCCTAAATCCTACGGCCGCCCACCTGTAGGTATGGTCCTCTTGGACCTCTGTGACATCTGTCTACTTCCTACTACAGAATAATCCACTACATGATGCTCAGTGGTGGGTCTCGCTGCTGGAGACTACTCAGTAATAAAACTCTCCACTAAGAGGGATTGCTCTAACACCCCCACCTACGTCGAGATGCAGAGAGAAATCATCGAAGACCTGATCTCCCACCTGAGCCCCTGCTCAAAGGTCCGGGCACTAAACAATGGGTCCTAAACCATATCAGTAGAGTAGCGTGAGAGGTTAGTGAATGTCCCTGAGTACTCAGCCACAGTCGTGTTGCCCCACTGTAGATGAAGAAGCTCTTGTATGCGCACTGCGTGAAGAGTCCCTGGGACAAACTCTGCTCGAAAAAGGATCTCAAAGTCTGCCCAGAGAAGTGTCACCTCATCGTGAACTTGGAGCATCAAGCTCCACCATCTGCCTGCTTCTACCTATAGAAGACTGGCGACAAGGATCACCATGAGGTCAACTTGTGTCCCTACCAGTCAGAAGACTCTCACCATGACCTCCATCCAATCCTCAGCCACCTATGGGTCCATCTCACCCCTGAACCCGGGTGGCCTCTGACACTGGAACTCATGAAACACGCTCAAGCAGCGTGCACCATATACTGCTGGGGTTGGTGTCATAGGTGGCCCAACAGGTAATGGAACCGCTGGTGCCTCTTCTAGAAGAGGTCCCTACACCAAGTCCTCGTCACTCAGTGGGCCATCATTGTGTACTATATCTGGAACCCTAGATGGGTGTCTGCGTGGAGGCATCCTAAAAAGAAACAAGTGTGCCACCATCAATAATTTATACCTGGGGAGCTGAATCAAAGAGTTCATAAAGAAAACTTTTTGAAACACACACGCAATCAGTGTTTTCGTGCACTAAGTCATAAATCAGAAGTCAGGGTCCAAGTGTATGGATACATCAGCCACTGCACCAACACTGGATTCCCTAAAATGATAACCACGCTCACTAAAATTAACAAAATTTCTATTAAAAAGATAAGAGTCCAATGTTTTACTATAGAAATGACTCCTCTGATACCAATTTGTCACGACTCATCCCTCAGGGCCCGTTCCGTGACTACCCCAAGCCTACCTTTCATAGGCCATAGGCTGGCGACTATCACCGAAAGGCGTATCCCCTAAATCCGGGAAGGTATTGCATTTATAACCTATAAACACACTCAACTAAGCACAAAACAAGACATGAACACAAGTAAAATGTATAGAAAAAAGAATGTTGTAAGTAAGAGGGGCCGAAATACTAGCCCAATAGTAAAGGAACAAGTACAACTGAAAATACAATACAACTGAAGAAAGAGAAAGACAACTACTGGGTCATCCTCTGAGGTTCCTACCTGAAGGGTAGGTATATATCACCTCCTCAGCACTCCACATCTGCCTATCTACTCTTCATACCGACACGCCGTATGATCCACCTCCGAGCACCGGCTAGTCCAGGTATCCTCAGCTTCGATCAGAGTTGTCAGTCATCTGCACCAAATACAATAAGGTGCGGGAGAAGCCCGTGTAGGGGCGAGTGTAATGATACTCAGTAGGGACCCTGATACCCTCAAGGTCTCACAAAATCCACAAAGGATAAACCACAAATCATGTAAACCAGTGACAACCCTACTTAGGTATATACCCATACATATACCTAAGTTATAAAATATTACCCATCTCATCAATGAGGAAATACAAGGCCCAACTCCTTAGCCAAAGTACAACTGTTCCACGAAGGAAAGATTACCATGAAAGTAAGTACCACACAGGTATGCCACACAGAAGAATACCACAAAGGAATCACCATGTAGGTAAGTACCACATAGGTACGCCACACAGAAGAATACCACAAAGGTATCACCACGTAGGTAAGTACCACATAGGTACCCCACACAGAAGAATACCAAAAAGGTTTCACCATGAAGGTAAGTACCACACAGGTATGCCACACAGAAGAATAACACAAAGGTAAAGACTCATCTCACACCAGGAATAACATAGGTATAGTAGTAGAGTTGATTAGATGTAACTACTAAATCATCTTACTCTGTTAAGAGGAAAACCCACGTAGGATCCTATATCATCAGTGTAACGACCCGAAATTTTGAATAAATCTTGTTTCCTAATTTTATGTGTTATTTTATTTTGTTTTTTATACTCAACAAAAATGTTTCATTTGATAACATGAGTATAATTAAAATGAGACCATTGGGTTTTGACTGTTATATGACCATTGGTCAATATGACCCCTGGAAACTAAACGTTTTGATTATTGTCTCTAAATACAAGTAATCTTGGTTAATTATTATAGAAAGAAGATTTGATGGCCTCACCTAGTAGTCTTGGACCGATCGAAGCCCATCTAACAGAACTTGGGAAGGTGGTAGCACCACTGGGCTTTGCTCTCGACCAAACCCAAGCCGAACTTCATCGTGTGAAGCTAGAACAAAATCGCCTTTGCGAGAAGTTCAAACTGATAGAAATTACTACTCGTGCGATGTTAGCCAAGCCTCCCTCAGATTCTCTCACCTTAGCACACCTTACACTTAGGTCCTATGCTGGTGTGATAAGGGGCTATGTAAGGAGACCGTAACTGCCTTGTGTAATCCTTTGTTTTGAATAAAAATTGGGATTTCTTCTTATGATGAAGTTTATGAATTTTCAAATGACCGGATAAATATAGTATGCATATTTTTGATGAATTTTAGAAAAAGGATATTTTAAAAATGTTTATGTAAACCTTAAATAATTAAAAATGTGTAATGATATTCAAAAAACGGTCTTCTACAATTATGCTTAGTACGAAATTTAGAGTCTAATAAGATCAACTTAATTTTTGATGAATAGTAAATTATGAATAGTGATTTTATGATTAGGATTAGTAATGTGTCCAAATGGATTAGTAATTTCAATTAAAGAAAGTATTAATATAATCTAGGCACATTGATTAAGTAATGTGATTCAATAAAATGGTTAAATAACGATTTCATAAATTATTATTCAAGTATTAGTTTTTTCAAGTGAATAGTGTTTTTTAATTAAAAATTAAATTAAAAATATTTAAAAAATTATTTTTATAAAATGGATTTCATTTTTGAACTCAGAGCACCGATATTATATTATGGTAATTTTTGGGGTTTGTTTCTGAAAAAAATGAATTTTCGGTGAATACTGTATTTATTTAAAAAAATAAATTAAAAATATTTAGAAAATTATTTTTATAAAATGAAGTTCATTTTTGAAATTATAGCATTGATATTTGGTTAAGGTGAAATTTTGGTATTATTCTGAGAAAGTTGAATTTTCGATGAATAGTGAAAATACAATTTTTAAGTTACGGGTGTTTAATGACATCATTAAATGATGTATTAAGTATGTAATCAATATGATAGAATTATGAATAGTAATATAAGGTATTAGGTGTCCCAAGTGGCCAATACCATGGGAAAATACCATGGGCAAGCCCATGGTTTTTCCAAAACCACTAATGAGGTGTCCCTTGACCATTAATGCCTTTTCCCCTCACTTTCCCTATAAATACCAAGCCATCCTCTCATACATTCGACTCCCCACTATCCCCCAACGAAGTTCTGGTCTCATTACCTCCCAAGGAGTCCTTACAAGGTTCCCCCAATCCCTCAAGGTCCCAACCTTTAAGTTTTAAGAGTTACGTTTTAAGGTAAGGGATCCGACCTCTCTCTTTCTTTTCAAGAAATCTCTTTTATGTAATTTCTTTTATGCTCCATGTTCTTATGTTAAAGGGTGTTCTTTTATTCTCCTATTACTTACCTTTTCATGTTCACAAAATGAGAGATCCCCTATTACTCTCATTATTTCGTTTTATGAAGTTTTAAGTGGCGTCGTTAGGCTGCCGAAATTTTTGTAACGGATTCTTTCTCCCTTCTCATTTTTCAAGATCTATTTTCATGTAAAGTATTTCAAGTTCCTTTTTATTATGTTGGGGTATGATATCTAAATTTATCATAATGATATTTTATTATCATATGATGAGAGACCCGATTTGATCTCTTCAATTCAGTATTTTGAAGTTTTAAGTGGCGCCGTTAGGCTGCCGAATTTTTAAATGGTTCTTCACCCTTCTCGTTTTGAAGTTCTACTTTCATGTCAATTATTTCAAGTTCCTTTTTGTTATGTTGGGGTATGATATCTATATCTATCATACTGATCTTTTATGACCATATTATGAGATACCCCATTTGATCTCTTCAATTCAGTATTTTGAAGTTTTAAGTGGCGCCGTTAGGTTGCCGAATTTTTAAGTGGGTTTTCACCCTTCTCGTTTTGAAGTTCTACTTTCATGTCAATTATTTCAAGTTCCTTTTTGTTATGTTGGGGTATGATCTCTATATCTATCATACTGATCTTTGATGAACATATGATTAGATACCCCATTTGATCTCTTCAATTCAGTATTTTGAAGTTTTAAGTGGCGCCATTAGGCTGCCGAATTTTTAAGTGGTTCTTCATCCTTCTCGTTTTGAAGTTCTACTTTCATGTCAATTCTTTCAAGTTCCTTTTTGTTATGTTGGGGTATGATATCTATATCTATCATACTGATATTTTATGTTCATATGATGAGAGACCCCATTTGATCTCTTTAATTCAGTATTTTGAAGTTTAAGTGGCGGTGTTAGGCTGCTGAATTTTTAAGTGGTCCTTGCACCTTTCTCCCTTTTCAAAGTTCTAATTCCAAGTCAAGTCTTGCAAGTTCCTTTTTATTATGTTGGGGTATGATCTCTATATCTATCATACTGATCTTTTATGTTCATATGATGAGAGACCCTATTTTATCTCATCAATTCATTTTTGGTTGAAGTTTATGTAACGTTGTTTGGCTGCCGAATTTTCATAAGAGAAATCTTATTTTTGTCTTCCTTTCATGTTCTTCATTTCATATGGTATATTTTCAAATTTTATTACCATGTTATTAAATCCCTTATATTCTGTCCCTATACTGTTTTATGGGTCATTTATGAATGTTTGACCCATGTCCCCTATCTTTTCAATGTTTTCTAAAAACCTTGTAACATAGTCGTTATGCTGCAGAATTTTCGTCTCAAAATGACTCTCTCTTTTCTCAAAATTATTTTATGTTATAAAGTGAATACTAAAATCTTTTATTTCTAAAAGGGTATTCACATATATATCAAAATGTTCTATTTTAAATTCTGGGATTTACATACATGAGACCCGCTTTCCCTTTCCGTGGGTTTAAAGTGACATTAAGATCATGTCTTTAAAGCAGTTTTTAAAACGTTATGATTATGAAATGAAACCCATTTATTTTGTGATATATGGGTTCTTTATGAAATGTTTGATGATGATATATGTGGATCACTTGATAATAAAGGAAAATTTAAGGGTGCGCCCTGATAGCGCTCCAATGCATTGGGTAATGATGTAACCACTAGAGATTACAATTTTCACGATATCTTGGTGAATAACCTTGGTAATTTTCAAATGACACCTTGGGGATGGACCTTGGTGATATGTTCATGATTGTCTATATTAAATGTTTCAGCCACATCTTCAAGTTATGAAAAATGTTATTTTTATTATGATATGCCTCATGATTTCTTTCTCATGCCTTAATGTTCTTTTCATGACCTTATTGAAGTATCTCAAGTTCACATGTAAAATGTTTCTCTTGTTTCCCTTACTGGGCCTTCTGATCACCCTTTCTTTTGATGTATGTCCCCAGGTTATGAGATGCAGTAATGAACCTAGGATAAAGATGAGGAGAAGCCTTTCAAGTGTTTAAGAAGAATCTTTTATGTTTTCATGTTTAAAGTTCCTGGTTTCCAAGACACTAAACCTTAAAGATCCCCGACTTTGTAAAATGTAATGAAAGTTTATGTGATAAAAAGGCGGGATGCTATAGTTGGTATCAAAGTATGGTTTAGTTATTTGTGGAAATTAGGATATGAAAACTCTAGGAAGAACCCTATAGAAAAGTTTAAATATAGGAAATCTTCCTGGTATTTTGGTGAGTATTGAGTTAGGGGTTGCCAAGCAAATACATCCCTATCTGGATACGAGCAGGTAGAGGTGGATCTGGCACATATGTACATAGGGGTAAAACCCGAAAACACCGCTTTGAGCTAGACTCGAATAGGAACTGGTACACGACAATGGGCCTTGCTGCACTCTTGGTTACGACACTCCCGTGGGATATGCTTTGGTAAATTCATAAGCTTAGTATGAACCATTGTTAAAGGAACAAAGATAAAATAAAATAAAGATTCACATAAGAATATATGATCATGGATAACCTAGATGGGAACCTAGGGGATCACAAGTTAGGGTATACTTTTCTTCTACAAGTTATCCTTATATGCTTTTAGTTCCTTTTCATGATTATTGGATAAGTACTTAAGCCCCTAATTATGCTTTCTCTTCTTAGTTAATGGTGGGAAATGGAAGAACATGTCCCAACAACCAATGTGATAGTAAATGTGACGATTGTCGTATTAATATGACAGGGATGATTAGGGGATTAAAATATGATTATTATTTTGGAAGACGTTCACTATTTTGGGGACCCTATATGATCGAGGTAAATAGATTACTACGGTATTTTCATTGAGGAGTAAGGTTGACTTATATTTTGAAGAATCGATGAATTTAAGGTGGACTTATAGTAATTTAGGTTACTTATGGGAATGATTAACCTATCTTGGGTAAAATATGTTTAGGTTAGATACTTTTGTTATAAGATGGTAGGAGTGGTTGATGTTGTTTGGAGATGAACAATGAAGTTTATTTTGGAAGACTATGTTATCAAATCCTTCTTGTATTTGGGTTTCAATCTTAGTTTGGTTTATTTTGAGGAATTTTAAGGACCGTTATTTATGGAATGTACTATGATGAACTTTGGGTAGTACCATGGAACTTTGAAGATTTAAAAGTAGTTTCCATTCCTATGGGATTATTTCTTTTTGAAGAGTTGTTTTACCTTACCCTTTCTGTTTTTGGGATAATGTTTAAAGATAGAAGAAATAGATAGTTAATCTTTTGTGGATTATGTGATTCTCTAGAAGATAATTCTTGTGTTTTGATGAGACCAAGTAGTTTTGAATGCTCATAGTTTGGAGAAAAGATTAGTTTTGGGTAGAAACTTATTAAAGGATGAAACTCTAAATGAAGATAGGTATATTTTATTATGTTTTTGTTTTATGTTGTAAATTAATTCCTCAAAATTATGAAAAGGAACATAAAACAAAAACGTTGTTGGTTTACGTTTCTTACTGGGTAATCAAAGACCATTTACACACATTATAAGTTTGGGATTTTCTTATGGTTAACTTTCTCCTAATCATGTTTTCTATCACTCTCCCTCAGAAATTGACCCTTTGTTTTCTCCTCCATGTCCATGTTTTCATACATGGAATCCTTGTGTGGGCTAACTCGGGTGACCTTTGTACTTACCTTTTTTTTCTTTTAAAGTAATAGTTTTACTGACTCCTTTTCCGATGTGGGACTTTTAATGAAATTTCAAAACCCAATTTTAAAAATTGCGAGGATGCAATTTCTTAAGGGGGGAAGATTGTAACGACCTGAAATTTTGAATAAATCTTGTTTCCTAATTTTATGTGTTATTTTATTTTGTTTTTTAAACTCAACAAAAATGTTTCATTTGATAACATGAGTATCATTAAAATGAGACCATTGGGTTTTGACTGTTATATGACCATTGGTCAATATGACCCCTGGAAACTAAACGTTTTGATTATTGTCTCTAAATACAATTAATCTTGGTTAATTATTATAGAAAGAAGATTTGATGGCCTCACCCAGTAGTCTTGGACCGATCGAAGCCCATCTAACAGAACTTGGGAAGGAGGTAGCACCACTGGGCTTTGCTCTGGACCAAACCCAAGCTGAACTTCATCGTGTGAAGCTAGAACGGAATCGCCTTTGCGAGAAGTTAAAACTGATAGAAATTACTACTCGTGCGATGTTAGTTGAGCCTCCCTCAGATTCTCTCACCTTAGCACACCTTACACTTAGGTCCTATGCTGGTGTGATAAGGGGCTATGTAAGGAGACCGTAACTGCCTTGTGTAATCCTTTATTTTAAATAAAAATTGGATTTCTTCTTATTATGAAGTTTATGAATTTTCAAATGACCAGATAAATATAGTATGCATATTTTTGATGAATTTTAGAAAAAGTATATTATAAAAATGTTTATGTAAACCTTAAATAATTAAAAATGTGTAATGATATTCAAAAAATGGTCTTCAACAATTATGATCAGTACGAAATTTAGAGTCTAATAAGATCAACTTAATTTTTGATGAATAGTAAATTATGAATAGTGATTTTATGATTAGGATTAGTAATGTGTCCCAATGGATTAGTAATCTCACTTAAAGAAAGTATTAATATAATCTAGGCACCTTGATTAAGTAATGTGATTCAATAAAATGGTTAAATAACGATTTCATAAATTATTATTCAAGTATTAGTTTTTTCGAGTGAATAGTATTTTTTAATTAAAAATTAAATTAAAAATATTTCAAAAAATATTTTTATAAAATGGATTTCATTTTTGAACTCAGAGCACCGATATTATGTTATGGTAATTTTTGGGGTTTTTTCTGAAAAAATGAATTTTCGGTGAATAGTGTATTTATTTAAAAAAATAAATTAAAAATATTTAGAAAATTATTTTTATAAAATGGAGTTCATTTTTGAAATCAGAGCATTGATATTTGGTTAAGGTGAAATTTTGGGATTATTCTGAGAAAGTTGAATTTTCGATGAATAGTGAAAATACAGTTTTTAAGTTACGGGTGTTTAATGACATCATTAAATGATGTATTAAGTATGTAATCAATATGGTCGACTTATGAATAGTAAGATAAGGTATGAGGTGTCCCAAGTGGCCAATACCATGGGAAAATACCATGGGCAATCCCATGGTTTTTCCAAAACCACTAATGAGGTGTCCCTTGGCCATTAATGCCTTGTCCCCTCACTTTCCCTATAAATACCAAGCCATCCTCTCATCCATTCGACTCCCCACTCTCCCCCAACGAAGTTCTGGTCTCATTACCTCCCAAGTAGTCCTCCAAAGGTTCCCCCAAGCCCTCAAGGTCCCAACCTTTGAGTTATAAGAGTTATGTTTTAAGGTAAGGGATCCGACCTCTCTCTTTCTTTTCAAGAAATCTCTCTTATGTAATTTCTTTTATGCTCCATGTTCTTATGTTAAAGGGTGTTATTTTATAATCCTATTACTTACCTTTTCATTTTCACATAATGATAGATCCCCTCTTACTCTCATTATTTCGTTTTATGAAGTTTTAAGTGGCGCCGTTAGGCTGCCAAATTTTTTGTAACGGATTCTTTCTCCCTTCTCATTTTTCATGATCTATTTTCATGTAAAGTATTTAAAGTTCCTTTTTATTATGTTGGGGTATGATCTATAAATTTATCATAATGATATTTTATGATCATATGATGAGATACCCCATTTTATCTCTTCAATTCAGTATTTTGAAGTTTTAAGTGGCGCCGTTAGGCGGCCAAATTTTTAAGTGGTTCTTCACCCTTCTCGTTTTGAAGTTCTACTTTCATGTCAATTCTTTCAAGTTCCTTTTTTTATGTTGGGGTATTATCTCTATATCTATCATACTGATCTTTTATGACCATATGATTAGAGACCCCATTTTATCACTTCAATTCAGTATTTTGAAGTTTTAAGTGGCGCCGTTAGGCTGCCGAATTTTTAAGTGGTTTTTCACCCTTCTCATTTTGAAGTTTTACTTTCATGTGAATTCTTTCAAGTTACTTTTTGTTATGTTGGGTTATGATCTCTATATCTATCATACTGATATCTTATGACCATATGATTAGAGACCCCATTTGATCTCTTCAATTCAGTATTTTGATGTTTTAAGTGGTGCCGTTAGGCTGCCGAATTTTTAAGTGGTTCTTCACCCTTCTCGTTTTGAAGTTCTACTTTCATGTCAATTAATTCAAGTTCCTTTTTTGTTATGTTGGTGTATGATATCTATATCTATCATACTGATCTTTTATGTTCATATTATGAGATACCCCATTTGATCTCTTCAATTCAGTATTTTGAAGTTTAAGTGGCGTCGTTAGGCTGCTGAATTTTTAAGTGGTCCTTGCACCTTTCTCCTTTTTCAAAGTTCTAATTTCATGTCAAGTCTTGAAAGTTCCTTTTTATTATGTTGGGGTATGATATCTATATCTATCAAATGGTCTTTTATGTTCATATTATTAGATACCCTATTTGATCTCATCAATTCATTTTTGGTTGAAGTTTATGTAACGTTGTTAGGATGCCGAATTTTCATAAGAGAAATCTTATTTTTGTCTTCCTTTCATGTTATTCATTTCATATGGTATATTTTTAAATTTCATTACCATGTTCTTAAATACCTTATATTCTGTCCCTGTACTGTTTTATGGGTCATTTATGAATGTTTGACCCATGTCCCCTCTCTTTTCAATGTTTTCTAAAAACCTTGTAACATAGTCGTTATGCTGCAGAATTTTCGTCTCAAAATGCCTCTCTCTTTTCTCAAAATTATTTTATTTTATAAAGTGAATACTCAAAGATCTTATTTCTACAAGGGTATTCACATATATATCAAAATGTTCTATTTTAAATTCTGTTATTTACATACATGAGACCCACTTTCCCTTTCCGTGGGTTTAAAGTGACATTAAGATCATATCTTTAAAGTAGTTTTTAAAACGTTATGATTATGAAATGAAACCCATTTATTTTGTGCTATATGGGTTCTTTATGAAATTTTTTATGATGATATATGTGGATAACATGATAATAAATCCAAATTTAAGGGTGCTCCCTAATAGTGCTCTAATGCATTGGGTAATGATGTAACCACTAGAGATTAAAATTTTCACGATATCTTAGTGAATAACCTTGGTAATTTTAAAATGACACCTTAGGGATGGACCTTGGTGATATGTTCATGATTGTCTATATTAAATGTTGCAGCCACATCTTCAAGTTATGAAAAATGTTATTTTTATTATGATATGACCCATGATTTCTTTCTCATGCCTTAATGTTCTTTTCATGACCTTATTGAAGTATCTCAAGTTCACATGTAAAATGTTTCTCTTGTTTCCCTTACTGGGCCTTCTGCTCACCCTTTCTTTTGATGTATGTCCCCAGGTTATGAGATGCAGTAATGAACCTAGGATGAACATGAGGAGAAGCCTTTCAAGTGTTTAAGAAGAATATTTTATGTTTTCATGTTTAAAGTTCCTGGTTTCCAAGACACTAAACCTTGAAGATCCTCGGCTTTGTAAAATGTAATGAAAGTTTATGTGATAAAAAGGCGGGATGCTATAATCAGACCCACACAGGATCCTAGTACATCATCAGACCCACAAAAGATCCTAGTATAGCAGACCCACACAGGATCCTAGTACATTATCAGACCCACACAATATCCTAGTACAGAAGACCCACACAGGATCCTAGAGTAGTCCCATGTGGATTCCTAGAGAGGATCCAAGTGAGACTCTTGAACACAGACCCACAAAGGATCCCTAGAACAGACCCACAAAGGATCCCTTTCTCATGTTACAACTAGCCACAGGGTTTCTGCACTAAGATCATTTGATTCCGAGAGGATCCGCTCCTCAAGCCATAGTTCGATACTCCAACTACCATGAAGTCCCATGGAGAAGTATCCCAAAGGACCTCAACATAAAATTGGTCTCAACGCAACAGACGGTGTGTCAATCAGGTGTATGGTCTGTAAGTTTTTGGCCTTTTAGTCCCGAGGGCCTGGTTGGATTCGAGTTAGATCCAACCCGGCCATACCTAAACTTTACCCAAAACATAAGTGGGGTATACCAAAAGGCATGTATTGCTCCAAGGTTTCTAGTGCCACTGACGGTTCGTCAAATGGACGCTCGTAGCTCAAGATATGGCCGAAAGAGTGAAAATGAGTCGAAGTTGGTCCGGGTCTGGTCCGAACCGGCCTGCTGGCGAAGCCCGGCTCATACTGCAGCAGCCCGTGGGGCTCATGGTGTGGCGGCCCATAGTGCGGCAGTCCACCCCGACCGGCCGGACGACCGACCACCTTCTCTGCGCGGTGCGCCCTGCGACGCACTTTCACTGATGGCCGGCTTTTCCGACCTCCCTTCCTTCACCGCCACATCATAAAGTCTTGGCTCTCACTCATCGGGTGACATAGATGCACACCACCATCCCCTTCGTGTGGTCATCCTCTTCCGACCGCCACCCATGCTCCACCACGGCTGACGGGCCACAACCCTTTTCCGGTGGCGCGGTCACACCGCCACCTTCGTCGCGGCAGGCCTTGGTGCCAGCCGCTGTTCCCGAGCCCTGTCGACGTCGGTCACCATCCTCCTCCATCGCGAAGAACACATCAAGAATCCAAAATAATTGTGGAGAGGTCAGACTATGTTCATTTGGCCCGCACCCTCTGAGTTAGGGTAGTAGCAAGCCGATCAATAATTCTTGAATCACAATGAACGTTAAGAATGGGTAAGAGGGTATAAATCAACAAAAAACCCTACCTCATAAACGATGGAGAAAATCCGGCAGTTGAGGAAGTGGGTCGGTATTCTCCATTCCCACAATATCCTCCAACGACGTCGCTTGATCATCGATCCTCGTTGGGGGTTTTTGTGTCAATTTCCACCACTCGCCAGAACCGGCTCTGTCCTCCAAGTGTCGGGCATCATGACCCTTTACAAGAGCTTCGTCGCTTGGTGAATCCATGTCAAATCATTCCCCCCAAGATCCATATAAATAGGAGAGGGGGAGGGTAACTAACGATCGTGGAATTTATGATGGTTCATTTAATAGGAACCTTCCTAAATTCCAACAACACTATTACTTAGTATTCGATAAGTTTAAACCATTAATTTACGTTGGCATAATTAAATAATGACACATTTAATAAATTTTCGTTGGCTCAACTAATTAAATGGGGAGTTGAAAGGTTTTCTCCAATTAAAGAGGGTTAGGGTGGTCCCCTCCACCATAACCCATGTAGAGAGGTTTCAATAAAAATAAAATAAAAATTGTCCTTTATTTTATTTTTATTTCCTCATAAAACACGAAAACTAACTTTCAGCCTCAACCTACTAAGGTCGAGGTGAAGATATCCTTGAGTGAATACTGGCACTGCGAGTTCAACGGTGTCCTTGGATTTTAATTCTGAGCACCGGTTCATAAGTTACAAAAACCCACTCTCACATTTACTGAACGTACTCGAAAAAAAGTTCAGAAATTTTCTCCAGGAACACCTAGCCCCAGAATCACGCGCCGTAAATTTTCGCAGACTCATAAAATTCCCATATAATTAAAAAAAATTACATGGAATTTCTAGGTCTTTACATTATCCCCACATCAGGGATTCTCATCCCTAAAATCCACATAAAAAAACTAAGAAAAAAGTGTGGGTACTGAGCATTAATATGGGCATCCTTCTCCCATGTGATCTCCTAGAGGTTCCCATACTGCCAACATATGCGCACCAAAGGTATCGACTGCCCACGAAGGACCCGATCCTGTCGATCCTCAATCTATACTGGAACCTCTGTAAAAATCACCCCATCTTCGATGTCCAAATCGCCATGGTCGATGACGTGTGATGGGTCGTGCACATATCTTCTTAGTTGGGATACGTGGAAAATTTCATGCCCCCAGTGGAACTGAGTGGGAAGTTCTAGGTAGTAATCTACATCTCCAACTCTGCTAAGGACCTGATAGGTTCTGATGAACCTTGGAGATAACTTTCCACACCAGTCAAATCTCCGAAAACCTCATCGGGGTGATACCCATAGAAAGACGTGTTCATCATACTCAAACTCTATATGTGTCCATATCCTATCGGTATAAGACTTATGTCGGCTCTGTGTAGTCTTCATCCACTCCTGGATGATCTGAACCTTCTCTATGGTAGCCCGTACCATGTCTGGTCCCATGAGTGTTGACTCCCCAAGGTCAATCTAGCACAAAGGCGATCTACAAGGTCATCTGTACAGAGCCTTGCAAGGTGAAATACCAATGGTGGAGTGATATCTGTTGTTGTATTCAAACTCCACTAAGGTAAAGTGTTCCTCCTAGCTGCGACCTAAGTTGAGGACGCAAGCACGCTGCATGTCCTCGAGGGTTTGAATGGTCTGCTCAGTCTGGCCATCCGTATGAGGATGGAAGGCGGTGCTCAAATGAAGCTTCATCCTGAAAGCCTCATGCAACCCCTTCCAAATCCAGGAAGTGAAACTTGCATCCGGATTAGAGACAATCATTGAGGGTACTCCATGTATCCACACAATCTCCTGTATATAGCGGCGTCCCAAGATCTCTACTTAACCCATCTCTCTGATCGATAGGAAGTGGGCTGACTTGGTGAGCCAGTCGACGATCACCCAAATAAAATCATGACCCCTGGATGTACGTGGAAGACCTATCAATAATTCCATGGATATCCCATACCACTTCCACTATGGGACCTCTAAAGACTGAACTAATCTTGCTGGTACCTGATGGTCCCCCTTCACTTGCTGACAAGTGAGGTACCGAGAGAAAAACTCTGCTACTGCTCTCATCATTCCCGGCCACCAGTGCTATCGTCGGAGGTCCTGGTACATCTTCTCCACTACTGGATGTACCTCTAGAGGGGATGTGTGGAACTCCCTCAATACTTCCTACCGAAGTGACACTGGTACCATAATACGTCCTCTGAAGAGGATGACATACTCCCCACCTTCAGAAAATCCATCAGGTGCCTGTCCTATGGATATCTGAGCACTTCGAGCCTCGTAGTCAGTGTCCCCACACTGCGCGTCCCTAACTTGCTAAAGAAGTGGGGGAGTGACTATAAGAGACTGAAGAAAAGCTACTCCATCTCGATCCACAAAGGATATCTGCAAAGAGGATAGCTGCTCCGTCGCCTCACCTAGTAGTTGTATACCAGATCTCCTGCTGAGTACATCTTCTACAATGTTCCCCTTCCAAGAAGTATAGTCTATATCGAAGTCATAGTCATAGAGGAACTCAATCCAAATCCATTCTCTCAGGTTTAGGTCCTTCTGAGAGAAGATATACCTAAGAATCTTGTGATCAAAGTAGATTATAAAGTGTTTAATCATCAAGTAATGTCGCCACATATTCAAGGCGAAGACCACTACTACTAACTCTAGGTCATGGGTAGCATAGTTCTACTCATGATTTCTCAACTGTTGAGAACCATACACGATCACTGCTTTCTCCTGAATCAAGACACATCCGAGTCCGGTCCCTGAAGCACCGCAGTAGACTACGTACCCAAGGCCCTCCTCCAGAAGCCTCAAGATGGGGGCACTATTCAGCCTCTACCTCAGCTCCTGAAAACTCCACTAATATCTCTATGACTACATGAAGGGTTTCCCTTTATTCGTCAATGCTGATAAAGGTTCTGAAACTCTAGAGAAATCTGGCACAAACCTACGATAGTATCCAACCAAACCCAGGAAACTCCGTAACTCCATCACACTCCTGGGTGGCTCCCAAGCAAGTACCGCCTCGATCTTCACTGGATCCACTGCAAATCTATCCTCCAAGATGACATGTCCTAGAAACTGAACCTCTCAGATCTCGAACTGGCACTTCAAGAGCTTACCATAAAGTCGGTGCTCTCGGAGTGTGTCCAGAACTATCTGCAGATGATAGGCATGACCCCCCTCAGTAGCTGAGTAAATTGGGATTTCGTCAATGAAGATTACTACAAAGTAATCAAGGTATGGATAAAATATCCTATTCATGAGTCCCATGAACACTACTGGAGCATTGTTCACATCGAATGGCATAACCAAGAACTCATAATGGCTGTACCAACATCTTAATGCTATCTTATGCACATCCTTATCTCGTACTATGAGCTGGTGATAGCCTAACCGGAGGTCTATCTTTGAGAACCATCATGCCCCCTTTAGCTTATCAAAGAGGTCGTCAATCCTCAGAAGTGGGTACATGTTCTTCACGGTCATCTGGTTCAGGCACCGATAGTCAACAAAAAGTCTCAAGCTCCCATCTACCTTCTTGGAGAACAAAATCGGGGCTGCCCAAGGAGAAACACTGGGCCAGATGAATCCCTTCCCCTACAAGTCCTCCAGCTGTACCCGAACCTCCCGAAGCTCTACGGGAGCCATCCGATATGCTGGTATAGATATCAGTGCCGTCTTGGGGTATAAGTCAATGAAAAAGTCCACCTCTCTGTGTGGAAGTAGACCTAGAACATCATCAGGGAAGACATACATGTACTGATCCACCACTACAAGATAACCCAGACTCTCCACATCAACCGATCCGAGGGTAAGGCTATCCAACTAATGAGTGATCGACTGCACTCTCCTCCTGGTAAGTCCATCCTATGCTACAAAGGTTCCCTTCTTACCGGTGAAGGTAAACCTAGTCCCATCAATGCAGATGCACCACACTTTGCACCTAATACATTCGATCTAGTCATAGACTATAGAAAACCAGTCCATACCCAAGATTACGTCGTAAGGCCTCAACGCCGCTACTAGGAGATCCCAGCTGAAGCTCTCACCTCCTAGAGTAATCTCACAATACTGGCACCAATGTGTAATTGTCGAATCCTCTTCTGTAGGGGTCTCTAGCCGTAAAGATTGAGCCAACGGCTCCACCGGAATCTCCGATCTCCGAACGAGGGTAGTGGAAATAAAATAATGATGAACACCTATGTCTATGAGTACTATATCTAAGGTGGAGTAGACACTGATCCTACCTCGTATCATCTTTGAAGCACCATGGTCGTAAGCCTCAGCTTCTTGGAGTTGAGCTCACCCCTGTCTACCTGCTCCCTATGGTCAGGGTGGACCACCTGGTGGTGGTGGTGGTAATATCTCGAATCGTCACCCACCACCAGCTGCATGGCCTGGTCCTCTGCCACGTTCTACTGTTCCCTGCAGATCTCCTCGGTCGAAACTTTATCTCTGCCTGGGCGTTCCTTCGACCGTTTTCTGATCATCCGTACGGTGGGTCGGGCAGTCACAAGCCATGTGACCCTGCCCAACACATGTGAAACACTAACTTCTCCTCACATGTTTGGCTCTATATCCAGTTCCCCGCACAACTGACCCTGAATCCTTGGTCGTCCACCTATAGGTCGGGTCCTCTTGGACCTCTGTGACATCTGTCTGCTTCCAGCTGTAGAATACTCTGCTACGTGATGCCCAGTGGTGGGTCCCACTGCTGGCAACTGCTCAGCAAGAAAACTCTCCATTAAGAGGGCTTGCTCTAACACCCCCACCTATGTCGGGATGCTGAGAGAAATCATCAAAGCTCTGATCTCCCGCCTGAGCCCCTACTCGAAGGTCTGGGCCCTGAAGAATGGGTCCCACACCATATCAGTGGAGTAGCGCGAGAGGTCGGTGAACCTCGCTGAGTACTGAGCCATATTCATGTTTTCTTACTATAGATGAAGACGCTCCTGTATGTGCACTGCGTGAAGAGTCGCTGGAAAAAACTATGCCCAAAAAAGGCTCTTAAAGTCTACTCAGAGAAGTGTCACCTCGTCGTGAACTTGAATCATCAAGCTCCACAATTTTCCTGCTACTGCCTATAGAATACTGGAGGCAAAAATAACCATGAGGTCAACTGGTGTCCCTACTAGTCGGAAGACTCTCACCAAGGCCTCCAGCGAATCCTCAGCCACCTGTGGGTCCGTCTCACCCCTAAACCTGGGTGGACTCTGGTGCTGGAACTCGTGCAACATGCTCAAGCGACGTGCACCCTCTCATGTTGGGGATGGTGGCATCAGTGGCCCAATGGGTAATGGTACCGCTGGTGCCTCCGCTGGTGCCTCTACTGGAAGAGGGCCCTGCACCGAGGCCTTGTCGCTCGGTGGGCCATCATTGCGTACTATACCCAGAGCCCTAGCTGGCTGTCTGCGTGGTGGCATCCTGAAAAGAAACAGGTGTGCCAGGGTCCATAAGTTATACTTGGTGAGCTGACTCAAAGAGTTCACAAAGAAAACTTTTCTAAATGCACACACAATCAGTGTTTTCATGTACTGAGTCAGAAATCAGAAGTCTGGGTCCAGGTGTATGGATACATCGGCCGCCACACCAACACTAGATTCCCTAAACTGATAACCACACTCACTACACTTAACACTATTGCCGTTAAAAAGATCATAGACCAATGTTATATGGTAGAACCGACTCCTCTGATACCAATCTATCACGAACCGTCCCCCGGGGCCCATGCCCTGACTACACTAATCCCGCCTTCCATAGGATAGGGGCTAAAGACTATCACTGAAAGGTGTATCCGCTAAATCTGGGAAGGTATTGCCTTTATATCAGGTAAACACACTCAACCAAGCATACAACAAGATACGAACACAAGTAAACTGTATAGAAAAAATATTTTTAAAATTAAGAGGTGACGGAATACAAGCCTAACAGTAAAGGTACAAGTACAACTAAAATTAAAATATAACTAAAGAAAGAGAAACATAGCTACTGGGTCATCCCCTGAGGTTCCTACCTAAAGTGTAGGTACATATTTCCCCCTCAACACTCCATGTCCTCCCGTCTCCTCTGCATACCGACATGCCATATGGTCCACCTCCGAGCACCGGTCAGTCCAGGTACCCTCAGTCTCAATTAACGCTGTCTGTCATCTGCACCAAACACAACAAGGTGCGGGCGAATCCTGTGTAGGGGTGAGTATAACAATACTCAGTAGGTACCCTGAGACCCTCAAGTTCTCACAAAATCCACAAAGGATAAACCACAAAGCATGTAAACCAGTGACAACCCTATTTAAGTATATTTCCATACATATACCTATGTTATCAAATATTACCCATCTCATTCATGAGGAAACACAAGGCCCAACTCCTTATCCAAATTACAACTGTTCCACAAAGGAAAGATTACCACAAAGGTAAGTACCACACATGTATGCCACACAGAAGAATTCCACAAAGGTGTCACCACGTAGGTAAGTACCACATAGGTACGCCACATAGATGTATACCACAAAGGTATCACCACGAAGGTAAGTACCACACAGGTACGCCACAAAGAAGAATACCACAAATGTATCACCACGAAGGTAAGTACCACACATGTACCCCACATAGAAGAATACCACAAAGGTAAAGACTCATCTCACACCCTGTATAACTTAGGTATAGTAGTAGAGATGATTAAATGTAACTATTGAATCATCTTACTCTGTTAAGAGGAAGACCCATGTAGGATCCTAAATCATCAGACCCACATAGGATCCTAGTACATCATCATACCCACACAGGATCCTAGTACAATAGACCCACATAGGTTCCTAGTACATCATCAGACCCACACGGGATCCTAGTACAACAGACCCATACGGGATCCTACAGTAGTCCCACGTGGATTCCTAGAGATAATCCAAGTGCGGATCTTGAACATATACCCACAAAGGATCCCTAGAACAGACCCACAAAGGATCCCTTTCTCATGTTACAACCAGCTACAAGGTTCCCTTACTAAGCTCGTTTGATTCCGAGAGGATCCGTTCCTCAAGCCACAGGTCGATACTACAACTACCACGAAGTCCCAAAGAGAATTATCCCAAAGGACCGCCATGTAAAAGGGGTCTCAATGCAATATATGGTGTGTTAATTGGACGTACATTCTGTAAGTTATTGGACTTTTAGTCCCGAGGGCCTAGTTGGATTCGTGTTTGATCCAACCAAGTCGTACCCCAAATTTACCCAAAAGTCAAGTGGGGTATACCAAAAGTTCCGTATTGCTTAAATGTTTTCAGTTCCACTGATGCTTCATCAAACGGATGCCCTTAGCTCAAGATATGCCCGAAAGAGCGAAAATGGGTCGAAGTTGGTCTGGGTCCGGTCCGACCCGGCCCGCCGGCGCAATCCGGCCCGCGGTGAGACATCCCATTGATCTCACGGTGTGGTGTCCCGTGGTGCGGTGGCCCACTGGGCTCGCAGTGCAGTGGCCCATTGGGCTTGTGGTGCGGCGCGACCCCTGTTTCGTGGTGGCCCGCGGTGTGGCAGCCCACCGCGGTTGGCCGGACGGCCCGCCCACTTCTCCGCGCAACGCATCCTACATCGCACCTTTGCCGGTGGATGGCTCGACCGACCTCCCTTCATTCTTCACCACGACACAAAGCTGTGACTCTCGCTCGTCGGGTGGTGCGGATGCGCGCAGCCGTCCCCTTCGGGCAGGTGGCCTCCGTCGACTATCGCCCTTACTCTGCTACGGCCGACGGGCCGTGGCCCTTCTCCGGTGGTGGGGTCACGCCGCCACCTTCATCGTGGCTGGATGTGGTGCCGGCCGCCATTCCAGATACTCATCGGTGTTGGTCTCCATCCTCCTCGATCGCGAAGAACACATCAAGAATCACAAAGAATTTCGGAGAGGTCAGGCTATGTTCGTTTGGCCCGAATCCTCCGAGTTATGGCGGTAGCAACCAGATCAATAATTCTTGAATCATGAAGAACATCAAGAACGGGTAAGGGGGTATAAATCAACAACAAACCCCACATCATGAACAATGGATAAAAGCCTGCAGTTTAGGAAGTGGTTCGGTGTTCTCCGTTCCCGCAACTGCCTCCAACGACGTCGCTTGATCGTCGATCCTCATTTGGGGTTCTGGTGTCGATCGCCACCACTCACCAGAACCATCTCCATCCTCCAAGTTTCGGGCATTGCGACACTTTACCGGAGCTTCGTCGCTTGGTGAATCCATGCCAAATCCTTCCCCCCAAGCTCTATATAAATAGGAGAGGGGGATGGTAAGTAACGATAGTGGAATTTATGAAGGTTCATTTAATAGGAACCTTCCTAAATTCCAATCACACTATTACTTAGTATTTGATAGGTTTAAACAATTAATTTACATTGACACAATAAAATGGAGACACATTTAATAAATTTTCTTTGGCTCAACTAATTAAATGGGGAGTTGAAAGGTTTTCTCCCATTAAAGAGGGTTTGAGTGGTCCCCACCACCATAACCCATGTATATAGGTTTCAATAAAAATAAAATAAAACTTGTACTTTATTTTATTTTTATTTCCATGTAAAACATGAAAACCAACTTTCACCCTCGACCTACTGCGGTCGAGGTGAAGATCTCCTCAAGCGAATACCGGTGCTGCGAGTTCAACGGTGTCCTTAGATTTCAATTCCGAGCACTAGTTCATATGTTACAAAAACCCGCTCACAAGTTTACTGAACGTACCTAAAAAAATGTTCAGAAATTCACTCTGGGAAAACCGGGCCCCGGAATCACACGCCGTAAATTTTCACGGACTCATAAAATTCCCATATAATTAAAAAAAATTACATGGAATTTCCAGGTCTTTACATAAGTGGTCAATGTAAATAAGAACTATAAAATTGATGAATGGAAAATGATTATAAAAGTAGCTTAAAAAATGAAATATTGATATAAAAACTTGTTAAATAATTATTTAATAAATCGAAATTTATTATTCAGAAGGTTTTTATGTGTCCGACCAAGAATGAATCTAAGGTTAGGGGTTTTCATCTCAATTCCAATCCATTAAAACATATTTTATATTATGCATATAATTTATTTTATTTGATGTATATACTAAAATTTGAAATATTATATCATGAATTAATATTTATTAGTAATATTTGAACTTATATTTAATTTTTCTCTTTTAATGGGTTTTCTTCAAAATTTATTAAAACTATAAGAGTTTATTTTATAATCTCATTTCTTTTTTGGACTGTCTGTGAAATTTATATTGAGGGAAATTATTTGATTATTATATTTTAAAATAAATATATTTTATCATACTATAGTTATTTATGGGGTTTTCATGTTTTAATTTCATTACCCACTCTTTGTTTCTTAAAAATATCAATAATATTTTAAGAAAAACTGACCATATTTCCTCTTTTTCGTCGGGAATATTTCTCGTACATATCCATGTTCATCAAATTGTTTTATGAAATTTATTAACTATACTTAAATTTTTTAAATTTTTTATTTACACTACCTTTTAATTTATTTAAAAATTGTTAAAATAATTATTTTCAAAGTTTTTTTATATGACTCACTTTTGACTTTTTTACAAAAGAATAAAAAGAATTTCCTCTTTTAACATGCACAACATGAAAGGATTTTTACACCATAATATATTTCCATTTTCATGAAGTTTACTTTTCAATTTTCAAAGTCTTTGAAAAGAAAATCCTATTTCCATTTTTCTAGGAATTTTAGTTTTTAATAGTTACCAAAAGAAAATAATGTTTTCCTTTATTTTTAAGTGTATATATAAGGATTTTATGAAATTAATTTTTATATATGTCAACATCCTAAATTTTTAGTAAAGAGTGGTGTTTTACTACTAAGTAAATCCCTGAATAGATACAAAAAACTTCATAAAGTATTTAACATAGATTCAACTAGGGGTAATAATGATGAAAATGGTTGGTTGGCTACTAACTCTATAATGACCCAAACTTTTATTAATGAAAATTCCTCTTGATATAATTAAATGTATTATTATTAAAAATAGTTATATAACAAATTGACTTCCTTTGTTTTATGTTTTTGGATTTTAAAATACTGTTAAGAATTGTTACCATTTATAATATATCCATTGAACAGTGACCACATGATTAGTATAAATACAGGGTTTTAACAAATCCAATTTACTCAAACAAAGGAAGCGATGACCTCATCTAGTAGAATTTATCCATACAAATCCCATTTATCAGAGATTTAAAAGGATTTAGCATCACTAGGCTTCGCTCTTGACCAAGCCCAAGCTAAGCATCAACATGTTAATCTTTAATGGAATCACCTACGAGATATGTGGAAGTTAATAGAGATTACCACCTGAGCGATGTTATCCGATCCAACCCGAGAGTCTGTTAATGTCGCACACCTTACCCTTAGGTCTTATGCGGGTGTTATAAGGGGTTATGTAACAAGACCCTAGCACTATGATTATGTGCATTATTTTTTTATAGAATAAAGAATATAAATTCATTTTATTATTTTTACTTTGTAAATAGTTTTTAAAGAACAAATAATATTTTTAGTTAATATTCAATTAAGAAATATATTTTGATGAATTAATGGATATTTGAATTAAATAATATTTTAATAAAATATTGTTACTAAATTATTTTTTATTAAATATAAATGATTGTATAATTTTTATGAATATAATTGTAATTTTTATTATAGTTTGAAAGCTGTTTTTTCAAAACACACGAATTTTCGATAAATGTTGGTTTTTATTTTAAAAGTAAAAATTAAAATATTTAAAAAATTGTTTAGATAAAATTAATATTATTTTTGGAATCAGGATGTCAAAATTATCCAATGGTGATTTTTTCAAAATTTTCCGAGATAATCGGATTTTTGTATAAAAATTAAATATCGTTTAAATAAATAATGTGTTTTATGACATCATAATGACTCAATAGTGATGTAATAAAATAGTATAAATGGTATTTTTGGCCAATATATGTTTTAAATTTAAAATAATTTGATTTTAGTTTTTTTTATTAATTTTATGGTGCCTTAGTGGACCCTCCAAGACTTATAAAACAATTTAACTTTTAAAATGATTTCCTTGAGAGTGTGACTCACCTCCACATAAGCAAGCCTAATATTTTAAGAAGTTCAGACATTTGACTTATAAAATAATATATTACACTCTCCTTTGGAAAAAACCATGGGTTGGTTTGTGGTTTTGAATAGTTTAATGTGTGGTGTCCAAAACCTAAATAATAAATAATTTCCTCTATTTTCTTATATAAACCCACCCAAGATCCCACTTTTCTTCACTCAAAACACTTATATAACTTCCCTAATCTACCCTTGTATATATAGTATCCTCCCAAGGTTCCCAAAGCTTCCAAGAAGCCTCTATAAAGCCTCTCCTAAGCCTTTGGATCACACTTCTAAGTAGTGGATTTCTTCCTTTCTCATTTTTGTGTGAATTTATTTATATTTTTTTACCCTTTTATTTTCAATTAAAAATGTTGGGTCATGATTTCAAACCTCCCCAATACTTATCTTCTTATTTTTGAATGATTATATACATCTTTCTCTCTCATTAATTCCCACCATTTAAGCCTGTTACCATGCCGAAATTCGGTAGGGAATTTCATTCTTCTCATTTACATTCAAGAAATTATTTTATATTGTGCACCTAAATTCCATTACTTATGTTGTGACATGTATATATATTACCCCTTTACTTTAAATTTAATTTAAATATGATTAGATACCACTTTCTCTCTCATAAACCATTTTTATGTATTCTTATGTCACGTCGTTATGCTGCCAAAAATTGCACCACGATTCTTTAAGCCAAAGTCATTGTGTATTGAATACCATGACCATTTCTCTATCAAGGCTATTCACATTTATGCACATTTACTTATTGATTATAGAGTTTCATTTATTAATTCCACATTCCTTTATCGTGGAATAAATAATTATGTTTAATGAATCCATGTTGTATGATCTATGTGGCACAATTATGCATGAAATGAAATGATTAAGAAGGGTGCGCCCTGATAGCACTCTAATGCATTGGGTAAAGATTAGTATCATGATATTTCAAGTGCAACAAGGGTTTACTCATTCAAATTCAAGTGCAATGAGATTTTACTCATGATCCATGTGCAATGATCCTTGGATCATGCTAATATCATGTTAAATGTTGACACCACATTTCTATGTTATGATAATTATGCTATATCATGCCTTTATGTTCATGTTTCTCTTATGATCCATTGATATTACTATTTCCTAAAAGGTACTATATTATTCATTTTATGCCTTTTTTACTCCCTTATTGGGATTTATATCTCACCTTTTTTATGCGTCCTCAGGTTATCCCATGCAATGCTAAGTACGAAGGAATGTGTGTGGTCATGTAAAAGAAGTTTTCATTAAAGATGTATATTTAATGTTTTAAGTTGTTATGAAATGTTCCTAATACCCAAAGACACTATAACTCTCAATATTTTATGTTGTATCAAGTGACAATTTTATGTAATAAATTATGTTTAAGTGTGAAATAAAGATCATGGTTGTTATAGTTGATATCAGTGGACAGGTTTAGTTATTTTTGGGATTAGGATTAGAAAATCCTAGTGAAATTCTTAGGGATAATAATAAGTAAAATAAAAACATCCCTAAATTTTGGTGAGTATTGAGTAAGTGGTTTATCAATAAAATACATCCCTGTCTGGATACGAAAAGGTTGATGTGGCTCTGGCACAGATGTATCTAGGGGTAAAATCCAACAACATCGCTTTGAGCTAGGCTCGAAGAAGAACTGGTGCATGAAAATGGGCCTTGCTGTACTCTTGGTTACGAAACTAACTAGGGATATGATTTAGTAAATTCCTAATCTTAGTATGAACCGTTATTAAGGGAATTAAAAAAATTCCCCTAAGAATATATGTTGGGAATTAGATCATGGATAACATAGATTGAAGCCTATAAATTCATAAGTTAAGGAAATAAAAGTAATTTATAAGTTATCCCTTTTTTTCATTGGATTCCCATTTATGTGTTACCCCTAACTTTCTTTTAATTCTTGAAAATGGATGGTAATAGGATGACTTGAGATAACAACCGATGTGAAGATCAATGTAATGACTGTTCTAATGAGATGCCCAATCTGATAGGAGCGAGAATCACAAACTTTTTCACAATAATCTCTCAGTTAACTCATGTTTTTAATAGAAATATGGGTCAATAGGAACGTTAAAAACTCCCTAAGAAAGAACAAGCCATAATTGAGAGATTCATGAGACAAAAGGATCCTACTTTTAATGGATCATTTGATCCATCAATCATCGAACAATAGATTAACTCCATTGAGAAGATATTATCCATACTTAAATGTTCTGAACAATAGAAGGTACTTCTAGATGCTTATTGTATAGATGGTGAAGCTGATCAATGGTGGAAATTGATCAAAAATACAAAGCCTGAGGTGGATATCAAAGCGTTGTAATGGATGGATTTATGGAAAATGTTTTTTGATAAATATTTTCCTTACACCCTCCAACTTAAGATGGAAAGGGACTTACTTACCCTCAAGAAAAAAGATAACGAATCCATCGGAGCATATCAGATAAACTTCACAAGGCTTGCATGATAAACCTCATACTTTTTTTTAACTCCAAATTCAATGTTGAACGCTTCTTTGGTGGGATAAAACCTAGCTTATGAAAAGCCCTAACAATATGTGACTTTGAGAGCTATGAGGAAATTGTCCGAAGTACCCTCAAGGTTGAAATGGAGATAGGATAATCTCAGGGGTATCATGGGGATAAGAAGTGTAAATTGGAATTTAATTCTAGTGGTCCGATGGATAAATCCAACGGTGCTAAGAAAATCCAGCACCCCACTTACCAAAGGTATGGAAAGAAGAACCCTAGAAATTTCCTGAAGGGGATAAGGAAATGCATTAGGTGTGGAAGATATGGGCACCTGGATATTAACTACCGACAAGAAAAACCCACTACTACGACAGAGGAGTGGAACACTCCATTTGACCCTCAAAGCATTTTTAATTTCTTTAATTGTAAAGAAACATGACACTTTGAAAACCAATGCCCTAAGACAAGGGTTTTTGGAGGCAACCAACAACCTCCAAGGCAGAAAGTTTGAGATTTTTCCATCAATACCACCGAAGTGAACCCCAACATCAAAGTGGTGACAGGTAAAATAGTTATTCATTGAAGAATATCGAGCATACTTTTTGATTCTGGTTCAACACATTATTTTATATCCCAAAAGTTTAATATAATGATCCCAACACCCCCACAAATCATGGAAGTAAAGATGTCGGTGAGAACGACAAATGGGGAAATCATTGCATCCCATGAATATAACTCCTCCCCTGTCATAATTTGTGGATTGAACTTCCTGGAGAACCTTTTCATACTCCCTATGGTGTAATTTTATGCAATTATTGGCATGTATTTACTTTCCTTATATAGAGCCAATATAAATTGTTGTGAGAGGGAAATAACTCTCCATATGGTGAATCGACCCATGATTCTGTATAAGTGCAAGGAGGAGGATAAATCTTCTTTAGTATCATCATCTCAAGAATGGATATTACTACCCTATAAGCATAAGTATCTTGATCAGATGATTGAGTCTAAAGAAGCAACCATCCTTGAAGACATGCCTATTGTGAGTGAATTCGTAGAAGTGTTTCCCGAGGAATTGTCTGGTCTTCCTCCTAGAAGAGATGTTGAATTCTCAATTGATCTTATACCTGGGACATTGCTAATATCCAAGACTCTATATAGAATAGATGTTGTAGAGCTTGAGGAGATGAAGAAAAAACTACAGAAGAATGTGGATAAAGGGTTTATACGACCAAGTGGTTCACCATGGGGAGAACCAGCCCTCTTCATCAAGAAGAAGAATGGTTCAATGCACATTTTTATTGATTATTGTGAGATCAAAAAAATAATGATAAAAAACAAGTATATTATTACATGAATTGATGACTTGTTTGATCAGATACACGGAGAACAATACTTCTCCAAGGTGGATTTGCAGTCAGGATATTACCAAGTAACGGTGAAGAAGGAGGATATCCCCAAGACTACTTTTTCTACAAGATATGAGCACTATGAATTCATAGTAATGCCTTTTGAACTCACTAATGCTCCAACAATA
Organism: Viscum album; assembly: GCA_963277665.1. Classification (NCBI taxonomy): domain Eukaryota; kingdom Viridiplantae; phylum Streptophyta; class Magnoliopsida; order Santalales; family Viscaceae; genus Viscum; species Viscum album. Next base: position 286,450,151 of record OY728159.1, on the reverse strand, counting down.
TTCATGGAATTGATGAATAGAGTCTTTAGAGATTACATCAACATATTTATGGTAGTATTTATAGATGATATTCTAATATACTCCAAAACCAAGGAGGATCATGATGATCATCTAATCACTTTACTAGAGACCTTGTGAAAGGAGAATATCTATGAAAAGTACATCAAGTGTGAGTTCTAGTTGAAGGAGGTCTCATTCTTGGGTCATATCATCACAAGAAATGAGATATCTATGGATCCCTCCAAGATAGCTGTAATTGAGGGATGGTCGAGGATAACATTAGTAACGAATATCCATAGCTTCCCGGGGTTAGATGGATATTATTGTCGATTTTTGAGAAAATTCTCATGATTTTAAAACCCTATTACCAAGCTAACTCGGAAGGGATTAAAGTTTTTTTGGAGTCATTAATTCAAAGATAGCTTCAAGGAGTTGAAAAGGAGGCTTATCACTACACCCGTGCTCACAATACACACAATTGGATAAATTTTTGTGGTATTCAGTGATGCTTCGAAGAAGGTCTTGTGCTTTGTGTTGATGAAAAATGACAAAGTCATTGCCTATGCTTCAAGGCAATTGAAAGTTCACGAGAAAAAATTTCCAACACATGATCTAGAGTTGGCTGCAGTAATATTCTGTTTAAAAATTTGGTGACATTACCTCTTTGTGGAGAAGTGTGAAATATATACGGATCAAAAAATCCTCAAGTATATATTCCCACAGAAAGAGTTGAACATGTGCCAAAAAATATGGTTTGATCTGATCAAAGACCATGAATACTCAATCCATTACCACCTAGGGAAAGTGAACAAGGTGGAAGATGCTCTAAGTAGAAAGGACCCAACGATTCTATCATAGATGAGAATTTAAAGGACCCAACCTTCTTATATTTTATGAATATGGACAAGGGAATCATAACGAAGGGAATATCATAAATCCTTTCATAAATAATTTCTCAAACATCTCTTTTGGAAAGGTTAAAGGATGCTCAAAAGAATGATGTGGGAATTCAGAAGAAAGTGGAAACTATCAGAAAAGGGAAATTCTCAGAGTTCAATGTTAATGAAGAAGGAATTGTGAGATTTGGGACAAGACTATGTATTACATCAAATCTAGAGTTAAAGAATGAACTTTGGGATGATGCACATAGTTATAATTTCTCCATTCACCGAGGAAACACAAATATGTATAGATGTGTCCAAGAGCATTAATGGTGGGATAAAATGAAGAAGGATATCGCTGAGTATACATCAAAGTGCATGTTATGTCAGCAAGTTAAGGTTAAGAGGAAGAAGTATAAGGGGATGATGCAACCATTACCTATACCATCATAGAAATGGGAGAAAATCACCATGGACTTTGTCACTGGAATTCTAAAGACATCCAAAGGAAACAATGCTATCTGGGGTATTGTGGATCATCTTAAAAAGACTACACACTTCATTACAATTAGAGAGGATTTCTCATTAGATCAACTTGAACAAATATATATCAGAGAAGTGGTAAGGCTGCATGGAGTACCATTAACTATAGTATCCGATCGAGATCCAAGATTCAAATATAAGTTTTGGAGGAGTCTTCAACATGCTCTAAATATTGAGATGTACTTCAGTACAGATTATCATCCTCAAAATGATGGCCAATCTGAGTGTACTATCCAAACACTTGAGAATATGTTGAGATCATGCTCAATAGACTTCAAAGGAGGATGGGATCAACATCTTCCTATGGTTGAGTTCTCTTATAATAACAATTTCAACTAAAGCATCCAAATGGATCCTTATAAAGCCCTTTATGGGAAAAGGTGAAGAACATCAGCATGTTGGGATGAAGTTGGGGAGTGAAAACTCTTAGGTTCATAAATGGTCGAAGAAATGGTGGAGAAGGTTAAGACCATCTAGCAGCACATTAAAGCTGCTTAGAGTCGACAAAAGAGCTATGTTGATAATTGTTGACGAGAACTAGAGTTTGATGTCTAAGACATGGTATTCATCCACACATCACCTTGGAATAGAGTTATGAGATTTGGGAAGAAGGGAAATCTTATTCCAAGGTACAATGACCCTTTTGAGATCCTTGATTACATTGGAGCAGTGGCCTATCGACTAACACTCCCACTGAACCTATCTCAAGTACATGATGTATTCCATGTATAACTATTGAGAAAGTACATACCTGAACCATTGCATGTACTCAAACCAGAGGTGGTACCATTGGAGAATGACCTCTCATATGAAAAGAAGCCGGTGAAGATCTTAGATCATAGGGAAAAAGTTATACAAAACAAGACAATTCCCATTTTCAAGGTGTTGTGGAGAAACCAAAAGTTTGAAGAAGCAATGTGGGAATCATAGGAATTGATGAAGAAGAGTTACCCTCATCTTTATTAGTGTGTGAAAAGGAAATTTTGAGGGAAAAATTTCTTAAGGGGGGGAGATTGTAACGACCCAAACTTTTATTAATGAAAATCCCTATTGATCTAATTAAATTTATTATTATGTAAAATGGTTATATAACATATGAACTTCCTTGGTTTTATGTTTTTTTATTTTAAAATACCATTAATAATTGTTACTGTTGCTAATATAGCCATTGAACAGTTACCACATGATTATTATAAATACAGGGCTTTAACAAATCCAGTTTACTCAGAAAAAGGAAGCGATGGACTCATCTAGTAGAATTGACCCATACAAAGACCATTTGTTGGAGATCAGAAAGGAGGTAGATTCATTGGGCTTCTCTATTGATCAATCCCAAGCTAAGATTAAACATTTTAATCTTGAAGGGAATTGCCTACGGGAGAAGTGAAAGTTAATCGAGATTACCACCCGAACGATGTTATCTGAGCCACCCCAAGAGTCTGTCACCATCTCACACCTTACCCTTAGGTATTTTGTGGGTGTTATAAGGGGTTATGTAACAAGATACTCATACTATGATTATGTGCATTATTTTTTAATAGAATAAAGAATATACATTAATTTTATTACTATTACTCTGTAAATAGTTTTTAAAGCACAAATGGTATTTTTAGTTAATATTCCATTAAGAAATATATTTTGATGAATTAATTGATTTTTTAATTAAATAATATTTTAATAAAATATTTTTACTAAATTAATTTTTATTAAATATAAATGATCATATATTTTTTATAAATACAATTGTAATTTTTATTAAGGTTTGAAAGCTGTTTTTCAAAACCCATGAATTCTCGATAAATGTCGGTTTTTATTTTAAAAGTAAAAATTAAAATATTTAGAAAATTATTTAGATAAAATGAATATTATTTTTGGAATCTGAATGTCTAAATTATCCAATAGTGAATATTTCATAATTTTTTGAGATAGTTGGATTTTTGGGTAAAAAATTAAAACTGTTTAAATATATAATGTGTTTTATGACATCATAATGACTCAATAGTGATTTAATAAAATACTATAAATGGAATTATATGACAATAAATGTTTTAACTTTAAAATAATGTGATTTTATATTTTTTTGATTAATTTTATGGTGCCTTAGTGGACCCTCCAAGACTTATAAAACATTTTAACTTTCAAAATGATTTCCTTGAGAGTGTGACTCACCTCCACATAAGAAAGCCTAATATTTTAAGAATTTAGGCCATTTGACATATAAAATTATTTTTTATAATCCCATTTGGAAAAAAATCATGGGAAAAAACCATGGGTTGGTTTGTGGTTTTGATTAGTTTAATGTGTGGTGTCCAAAACCTAAATAATAAAGAATTCCCTCTCTTTTCCTATATAAACCCACCCAAGATCCCACTTATCTTCACTCAAAACCCTTGGGATAACGTCCATAATATTACCTCCTCTCTATAGTATCCTATAATGGGGCCTCGGGCTCCCAATAATTCTCTCTGAAGCCTCTCCCAAGCCTTTGGATCACACTTCCAAGTAAGAGATTTCTCCCTTTCTCATTTTTGTCTAAATTTATTTATGTTGTTATACCCTTTTATTTTCAATTAAAAATTTTGGGGTATGATTTCTCACCTACTACATACTTTCCTACTTATTTTTTAATGATGATATACCTCTTTCTATCTCATTAATGCCTCCCATACACACCCGTTACCATGAAAAAATTCCGTAAGGAATTTCTGTCTTCTCATTTACATTCAAGAAATTCTTTTATATTGTGCACCTAAATTCCAATAATTATGTTGGGACATGTATAAATATGACCCAATTACTGTAAATTTCATGTAAATATGATGATATACCCCTTTCTATCTCATCAACCATTTTTATGAATTCTTATGTCATGCTGTTATGCTGCAAAAATTGCATCGCAATTCTTCAAGCCAAAGTCATTGTGTAGTGAATACCGTGCCCATTTCTCTATCAAGGGTATTCAAGTTTATGCACATTTACTTATTGATTATATATTTTCATGTATAAATTTCACATTCATTTATCTTGTAATAAATGATTATGTTTAATTAAACCATGTTGTATGATCTATGTGGTACAATTATGCATTAAATGAAATGATCAAGAAGGGTGCGCCCTGATAGCGCTCCAATGCATTGGGTAAAGATTAGTATCATGATATGTCAAGTTCAATGAGGGTTTAATCATTATAATTCAATTTAAATGAGGTTTTAATCATGATACATGTTCAATGATCATTGTCTCATGCTAATATCATGTTAAATGTTGATGCCACATTTCCATGTTATGATAATCATGCTATATCATGCCTTTATGTTCAAATTTCTCTTTTGATCCATTGATATGATTATTGATTAGAATTTAATATATTATTCATGTTATGAAATTTTTACTCCTTTACCGGGCTTTATATATCACCCTTTTTATGCATGCCCTCAGGTTATCCCATGCAATGCTAAGTACGAAGGAATGAGTGCGGTCATGTAAAAGAAGTTTTCAATGAAGATGTGTATTTCATGTTTTAAGTTGTTATGTAATGTTAAAAATCCCCAAATAAACTATACATATTGATATTATATTTGTTATCAAGTGAATATTTTAATTAATAAATTATGTTTAAGTGCGAAATAAAGAGCATAGTTGTTATAAACTCGATTTTCACTCAATGCACAACTAGTGGGCCTAACTGAACACCAAGCTTGACACACTCAAGGAATATACTTTTTATATTTAAAATGATTATTTATGAACCATAATTAAGGATTTGAATATATGTTCTCTATCACTATTTATCTCAGTGTTTATTTAACCATATATTCTTTATTATATACGGTGTGAAACGAAAGAATCCTACTAATAAAGTTATTTGATTTATAGGAGAAATATTGATGTTAGGTATTATTGATTCAATACAAATATTTATTAATTTATAAGGTATATTGATTTTATATTATATTATTGATTAAATATATGATAAATTCATTTAGAATATGTGATGGGTGGGTCCCTATTATAGGTACCCAATTAATGCATTGATTGGTCTCATGAGACAAACAATAATATGCATTGCTTGTTATATACTGACCCATACAATGACAATGTCTTAGCACAAGGAATTGATGGTATATAAGAGGTCTTGGAAAAAGGCCTCAATGGTAGGATTATTGATGTATTGGCATGATTCCTTAAAGGTAATATCATGAATGTTTGGCATATACATTTATTTTATTGAGAATTAAATTATCATTATCCATTTGATTATTAGTTTGATATCATATATTTCTGTATTTTGAGATAAAGTTGTTAATTAAATGAAATGTGTTTTTATTATCCATCTAACCATATTTTTTATGCCTTATTTACTCATGATAGATTTTGTTGTACACTACCCATATTGAAAATAATATCTAACCCATTAATTTTGTTTTCCTTTCCCCATGATATGAATAAGGGATATTTAATTGATTTTAAAGGATGTAAGAATTTTTTTCATGCAATGTTTTAAAATTTCAATGTAATATATAAGGAATGTATGTATTTAGTTTTCCAAGGCTGTTAAAATGATTGATCCTTGGTGATATGATACCTTATATCATATAACAATGTAATAAATTAAACATTGGATTTAGCCTATTAGAGTCGGGGTTACTACAATACAACACATAAATCCCCCTTAGATTAACATTTTAAAACAAATAAGTGTTTAAAAAATCATTTAAAACAAAGGAAATATCCCACTTCAAAACTATAGTGGTTCAATTACATAAAATAATTAAAAAATTCCATAAATAAGTAAAATCAATAAACAAACTAAGAAAATATTCAAACCATATATTAAAGTCCTTTAAAAATAAAAGTATAAATAAAATCCTAAAATTTTCCAATTAAAATAAAAGGTTTAAAAAAATATTTTAGATACCAAATTACTTTGATAAATACTATTATACATTTAAATAAACACATATTATAATTAATTTTTAAGAAACCAAAATTTAGGAAACTCAAGCGCAACTTGGTTTTCTATTAAAAGAGGGAAACATAGAAACACCAACCTCAACAACATTCAAATTTGATAAAACCATTGGTTACAAAAGAATAAAGGACCGAGGAACACACCACACACCCTATAAATAAAACCCAAATATATTTAGAATCAAATCCACACCTAGGGTTTGGCGAGACACATGACACAATGAGGGAAGAGAGGGAAAAAAAGAAAATAGAGGAAGTATGAGGAGGGGGGGACCTAACCTAGAATGATCCAACTTGAAAGTGAAATAAAAAATTCTAATAATCAAAAGAGGAGGATAGAATGGGTGTGCACATGGGGGTCCTATCTTCCTGGGCATAGTGTGTGAGGGGTGAGAGGAGGGGAAGGTCTATTTGGGGGTTTTTAATTTATTAAAGGAATAATTTGAATTTTGAAACTTTAAAATTGAGTACATCACATGATCACAACATAATTCACCAAAAAATGTGTTATCCATATGCCATTTATTGGGAATAAGACACTCACACTTATTGTCCAAATTTTTGGGAATACTGTGCACCAACCATGTAAAATGATTTGTTAAAATTGAAGACTCATTCTCATGGTCACCACATGATTTTACTAATAGTACAGGCTAACTGTGTGGCATATTTAATCCTTATAATTATCAAATTTTAAAAAACATGGCCAATAAATAAAAAATTTATAAATATTATAAGCAAGGTTAGGGTGTCAGATAGAGCATAACATAATAATATAACCTAAAAATATGGCATAAGAATAAATATAGAATATCATAACATCGTGAACATAGCTACTTGTAATAATATCCATGCACAATATAGTGTATAAAGAAAAACACAATCACATCCACACACAATCTTGTGAATAAATAAAAACAAAATCATGTCTGTGAAAAATCATGTGAACAACGATAAATGAAATCATGTCCATAGAAAAATTTGAGAACAAAGATAAATGCAATCATGTACATGCATGATATTAATTAATTCATGTGATATAAATAATTAACCAATGAATTGTTGGGTGATTTATTACCCCAATCGTCACATAATGATCATCCATACATATGTGTGCCACATGAAATAAATCACATCATAAAGAACCTATGGAAATAAATGATTTTTGTAACATTTCAAAATGGTATCACAAAAAATGAGATTAGGTATTTGATCATATGATATAAATAAAATCAAATAACCTATAAAAGAGTATTTATAAGAGTATTTAGAGGGATAATTTTGAAACATAACTCTATAAAAGATATATCTTTTATAGATAAAGAGGAAAATGGAAGCACAACTAAAACATTATCATAAAAATATGAAGTTACAAGTCACATTAAAAAATAATTTTCAAGGATAAGACATGATTTTTTTAAAAAAAATCACTTTAAATGAAATCCTAGAAATATAAACTTGAAAATAAATATAGTTTAAGTCAATGAATGAAGAGTGAAGATAAAATATATGAAAAAGAAAATATTTATCATACCCCACATTGTTAAAAGAGTAATAATGATAAATTTTGAAAAATGTTAAGGATAATTATAAAAACCACATGAGATAACACAAATTTTGGGTTCAAAATAATAAATTATTTTTTTTATAGAGAAATAATATAGACATGGAAGACAAAGATCATAGTGGAGAGTATGATAATTAATCTTAATAACAACATTTTAAAGAAATAGATACATCAAAGAATAAAATTTGAATGAGAAAATAAAAACTCAATAGAGATAAATATAAATTACCATATCAAGTAAAGAAATTGAATTATATAAGAAACATTAGATGAATTTAATTAAGAGATAAAAACTACGACTCAATGAAATGGTGGTTGAGCGAATAAAACCCTTACGAATTTTTAACTTTTAACTAAAAAGAAATCAAAGAATATAACATGAAATGAATTTTTAAACCACTTATTTTAAGTAAAATTATGATAAAATACATCCATATTGCATTATAAACACCAAAAAATAGAAAAAATTGGTTTAAATGACACATGTCTCTAAGAAATGAAATTGATTTGAGAAAACACTTACCTTGGATTCCTTCTTGGTTAGGCACACTTTAAACTCCTTTATGATAAACATAACCATATTAATTAATTATTTAATATATTTTTTAAAATATATTAAATTTTATACTCTTTATTTATAATCATTAATGATACATTTATTAGTTATTTATTATTTATTTTCATCATCGAATGTTATCTATTTTGATTTTTTTCACACTTTATAATGTCGATGTAGATCCTTGTTATTAGATACCAATTTCATCATTTATTGTTATTTAAGGTATTGGAATAGATGTTATATAATTATTTATAAAAGTTCTAATTCCATTCTATAATATTTTTAGTTATTATTCATGAAGATGAAATTAGAGATGATCTTGTTTTGGTAATTCTTAATGAATAAAAGGTTGTATATTACTAATGGGTTGGATATTAATAGAATGAATAATTTATTTTTATAGAATAAAAATAATTTAAAAAATATAACTTATAACCCTTAAATGAATTCTTAGAACAATCAATGTAAGGCGGTGATGAAAAATGAAATACACCATTTATGGAGGCAATAATACGCACATAACACAAGTGACGTTTTCATTTCCCAATAGATGAGAGGGAGATAAATAATGGGTGTACGTTTTCCATCAAAATAATAATGTTTTAGTATAATAATGATATTTTTTTAATTATTTTAGTATTTTTATAATTGGTTTTTAGGAGGGTGTATGTGAAATATAGAGATGAAAAGGCCAGGGAGTGGATAATACTTATATTGAGTGATTGAATATTCTCTTGAAAGTCTTCTTAGAAATAGAGGACTTGGTACAATTTATTGTAATTAAGGGTTTCTAAATTTGGAATAGGGATATAGGGGAGGTAAAATGGGTGGTGTTTCAAATTAATTTCAAGGTATAAGTGTGTCTTGAATTGGGTGGAAGTAAATTCCTTTTATAGTTAAAGAAATGAACATTTCCTTAGAAACTACAATTAGGTGAGGGGTAAAGATGGAATCACATGAAAGTTAGGTGAGTTAGGTAAATAAATGTTAGTGAGAAATGTGGTTATGAGTTTACTATTAAAAAAGGTTTCATATAAGGTATGTGTGTCATGTTAATTTAGTAAAATTTGAGCTACTTTTAAGTTACCTCATTTTACCCTTATTAACCTTGATTATTTTTTTTACCGCAACAATTATTTTTTTAATAAAAATATGATATGACCCCTATAATTTTTTAATTTTATGATTCAAAATTTTTAATTTCTTTAATCTAATTAAATTTATAAATATGATATAAGTAAAGATTAATTTAAAACATAAGATACATAAAAAACTATTTTATAGAAAAATGGATTTTTATAAATTAAGTGTTTTTATTTTTATTTTTTATTAATTTATAATTAAATGAGTGTTAATATATTTTTTATATGTTTAAAAATAATATTATATTCATAAAAAAGATGAGAATTTAATAAATTTATATAAAAATTACACAGCGTTTATAAAAACAATTATTTGGAAAATAATTATTTTACCATAGTAACTAATATTTACATTGGTAAATTATTTTTATGTTAAAAATGAATATGAACCTATAAAAAATATAGATATTATGATTAATAATATAAAAATTAATTTATTTTACTCTAAAAGTGGTAAAATTTTATTTAAATATAAAATATATAATGTGGGGAAAGTGGTCTTTAGTCAAAATGTGTTTTTAAACATAAAATAAGTTTATTCTTATTACTTTTATTGTAATAACTATCTGGGGAATGTTAATTTATTTCATTGTGTATATTATCTACACATTTCATTAAAAATATTCTTTAATAGAAATAAATTTAACAAGAAACACATTATACACATAAAAACAATTTTTTTTTGAAATATTTTTGTTTTTAACATTAAGTGATTTTATCTTTACTTATAACCAATTAATAATCAATGCGTGAATGTTTATTAATTTGTTTATGTGTGAAAAAAATACATTTTATTAAACTTAATAATTCAAATTTATGAAATTATAATAACATATAATATATAATAAAATAATTTTTTTACAAAAAATACTTTTGTTTAGCCATGAATTATCAAATTATTATTCCTTATTGTTCATTAATTATTTATTGGTTTTTATTAATTTATTTTAAGAATAAATAATTTTATTCTATAAAGGTATTTTATTGATATAATTATTTAAAGGTAATAAATTAATAAATATACACAATTCATCAAATATTTTCTTCGGAACCAATGGTATTTTCACTAATGAATTAGTATCATTTAATTCTATAACATAATCAATTATCTTATTTTAAAAAGTTATTTATAATAAAAATTTATATATTTATCATCTAAATAAAATTTATGCATATCTACTATATACTGGTAATTCTAAATTGGTAACATATTTACTAGTATTATACCCAAGGACTATATATACCTATATAACAACTATATACCAGATATATCATACCCATTACATACTATAAATTCATTCTATTATAACTTCTTAAATCATACTTATAATTTCATAAATTTTCATTAATTATTTTTCATAATTATTTATCCTTTCATGATATTATTTCTTTATTGTAGGTTTAGTTCTACTAATGGTGATTCTAAATGAAAAAGATGATCCATAGAAATTTCTAGTTCAAAATATATCATTCCTTTCTATTTGTTGTTGAATTTTAATTTATATAATTTTAATGGATGTAATCATCCATGACATTTAATTTAATTCTTTTAAAATAATATAAAAGAATAATTTAAAATTATAGACATGTAATTTAAAAAAATTTAATGGGTTATAAAAACTAAGGTATTTTATTTTCCCCCTAAATAAATTTCATACTCATAATTTTTAATCATTACTCAAAAATATCTAATGATATCCATAATATAGATAAGACTCATGATATAATATCAATCTAACTCTCTTAGGTAAGACTATTAAGATAATATTTTCCTTTATAATTTGTATATATTTAAACCATTTATGATAATATTTTTCTATATTGGGTTATAAGACTTAGGAGTTTTTAGAGACATACATTTCACAACATCATTTTCATGATCACTTATCCAACCAAATACTATAATTAAAATAAAGTATAATAACCTTCAATAAAATTAGAGAAAACTACCTATGATTTCATATATAATGAAATATGTACCCTAACTTATGAATTTATGGGTTTCAATTTGGATTATCTATGGTTATATTCCAATTCGGTTTCATAACATCACTAGTTATATATTACATCCTCAAATTCCATTTAAATCCTTTATAATGGTTCATAAAGAGATTATGAATCATCCAAAGCATATCCCCCTAGAGTGTCAAACCAGGTGTGAATTTAGTCACATTTTTTGTGCACTGAGTGGTGATCAAATTAATAGTCAGCTAAAAATTTTCAAGGCTGTTATCTCTAGTTTCATCTAATCCAGAACCTACATCAACTTGTTTGTATCCATATATGGATGTCATTTCTAGGAAACCAAACACACTATACATTGCAAAACATTTAGGATGTTTTTACTATATTTACACTTAACTCTAGGGGGTTTTACTAATGTTTTATCATCATAATCCCTAAAAATAAATTAAATAATCCCCTAAAATAAATAAACTCTACATTGATACCAACTAAGATAACCTACTCCATAAATCCTAGATTTTTTGCTAAAAACTCAATCTTTAAACATTGTATCTGACACCAACTAAGAAAACCCAAATAAAAATTCATCATTTTATATATCATATCAATAATTAAAAATTACATACCATAAATTTTCACACACAATCCCACAACCCAATGTTTTGGTTTATTTGAATATTAGCTACATAAAAATATTATTTCACATATTTTCTTCAAAATCGCTCACAAAATCTATATGTAAGACTTCCTTATACACATAATCCTAAATATAATTTCCTAGGAATTTGGGATACATAAGGGGTGAGATAAAATAATTTTTAAGGGAAAAAATTATCAATGAATCACATAGCATGACTGAATTACTTGTAATCTCAAATGATTAAACATATACGATGGAATAAGAGTGAAAAATCACGAGTTAATAAACATGAGGCATTGATCATTACATACACATATAAAATAAAAATGTATCATAATCATAAGTATAAGAAATTATAACATTTAAAACATATCTACCCACAATAATGTCCATGCAAAAAAAATTAACAAAGAAAAACTCAATCATGTCCAAGAATAATCTTGTGAACAAAGAAACGCACAATCATTTACTCAAGAAATGTTGTAAATAACAGTCTTGTCCATCCAAAATATTGTGAAAAAATATAGACACAATCATTTACACAAACAATCTTCATTATATCATGGGATATAAATATGTAACCAATGCATTATAGGGTGACATAATACCCTACCCATCACATAATAATCATCTATACATATGTGTGCCACATGAAATAAATCATGTCATAAAGAACCCATGAAAATAAAATGAGTTTTGTAACATTTAAAAATTGCATAAAATAACATTAGGAATTCAATAAGATGATTAAAAAAAATACAATCACCTAAAAATAGTATTTCATAATAAAATTTATAGGGTTGATCATGAAACATAACTCCATAGTAGATAAATATTTTAGATGTAAAGAGGAAAATATAATAAAAAATGTAAAAAAAGTTTTTAAATGACATTTCTTAATTTTTTGTAAAAATATGAAGTTACAAGTAGATTTTAAAAATAATTTTCAAGGATATGACATGAAGAAACTTTTAAAATATCACTTTAAATTAAATCTTAATAATTTAAAATTGAAAAGAAACATAGGTTAATTTAATAAATTTTTAGTAAAAGATAAAATATATAAACATGAAAACAAATTCCTTTTTAATATTTTAAAATATATTTATCAAAACCCAAATCATTAAAATAGTAATAATTATCCCTTTTAAAAATAGGTAGAGATAATTATAAACATAATAGGTAATAACACATATTTTGATTTCAAAATAAGAAATGATTTTTTAGAGAAATAATATGGACATGGAAGATAAATAGCTTATTGGAGGGGAGGAGAATTATTCTTAATAACAACATTTTAAACAAAGAAATACATAAAAGAAGAATATTTTGATGATAAATTGTAAATTACATAGAGATAAATAGAAAAAACCATATTAATTAAATAAATGTAAGAATATAAGAAATTTTAGTAGAACTTAATTAAGGGAAAAAAACTATTATGTTGGTCGGAGTAGATTACTCAAGAGGGGAGGGGTGAATTGAGTAACTATAAAAATTTCTATAAAAATTATTTCTAAAATATTCCCCAAAATTAGATATAACCTAGTTAATCATGGTTATACGATTATAAGAGTTTGAATATTTGAATAACTTCTTAAAAGATTGATTAGTTCTCAGTAATCTTAATATCAATTATAAATATTACTTTTGAAGCTATTCTACTAAGATAAAATAGTTATAACTTCTTTCCAAGACTAACTATCAAAGTGAATTTAGTGATTTTTGAATAATTTAGAAAAGTAGTAAAACAGAGAAAACTAAATTAAGCAGCACAACAGATATGAAACAAGTGGTTCAATCTCAAGACGAGACCTAATCCACTCCACTTGGTGATCACCTGCCACCAAGAAGTTTATATAAATAAATGTTGATCCACACCCTGGATCAGGGTTAAAAATAGTACTCAATACTGTCCAGGCCACACAGGGACCTCTTCCATAGTTCTTCATGGGTACAAACTACCAGGTCACACATGGATCTCTTCCACACTTATCAGTGGGTATACACAAGAGTAAAATAATGTTTTAGTAAAGATATATTATATAATTTAGTTTAATGTAGGAGACAAAGTGTCTTATTATACAATAACACACTACTCAAAAGTTAAATAAAAAGATACAAAATAGTCCATAAAGATTGATATAGGTTTAGAAGTGCTCTAAGTGTTGGTATTTGCAGCACTGGACTTCTGAGATGAAGCAGATGCAGTGCTCAAGTCCTTGTCTAAAAAACAGAGTGTCGTAAGACAGAAAAAGTGGTGTATGTTCTTCATGATGTTTGACAGTGTGAATATGTCCTTGATTCTGGGTTTCAAATATGTTTCGTGTGTTCTTCAGCAGTGTTGGGTTGCATGTAATAGGATTTTCTTCAAAAATTTGCTATATGTGTGTTCTTCGTTATGGTGATCAAGCCCTTTTGGTTTTCTTTTTCATGCATATATTATTTCTAGGCAACACTTTTCTTTTATCTTGGAGTGCATGTGTTGGGGCCGATAGGTTGCATGTACTCTGCACCCTGTACCTTGTACTATTCGATGATATGTCTACAAAGAAACATTAATTATGTCAGTGCATTAAAATATTCAAATATGACCATTAGAGATTAAATTGAAATATGACAAAAATATATTAGGAAATGGTGACACATTTTGTCATGGAAATGGTGTCTCCTTCATAGGGTGTCTGGATTGGTCACAATGTCTCATAGTCACGGGGTCTCATGGTCATGGTGTCTCGCGGTCATGGTGTCTTGTGGTCACGGTGTCTCGCGGTCACATTGTCTTGTTCATTGTGTTTGCTTCACGGTGTCTTCTTCACGGTGTCTGCTTCACTGTGTCTTATTGTTCACTGTGTCTTATTGTTAATGGCGTCTTGTTCACGATGTCTTATTCACAGTTTCTGCTTCACGGTGTCTCAAGCTTTTCAAAATAACCGTATTCAAACTTTAGCAGTAATGATCATAGAATGGATTAGACTTAAACATTTGTCAAAAAAGGTATTATAAAAGTAAATCAAGGATAATATAAAGTAATTAAACTAAATGTAGAGAAATTAATATCTTGAAAGGATCTTCTTAAAGCATGATAATAATTAAGCTATAATACACATGATTTGATATAATTTCAAGGATTTAACCAGGTTGAATAGGATTTGTGATCATTAAAACATGATTAGAACATGAGGAGTCCAACAATCTCCCCCTTTTTTATGTTCACCAATCATGTAAATTAAAGTGTATATTTGATTCAACTATAGATATAGAGATAAATGTATAACATATAGAGATTTCTCCCCCTTTTGAGATTATCAAAAAATAGAATAAGAGAAGTTATGAAAAGTGAACATTTCATTAAAGAAAATAAGATTCGGTACAAATAGAAAGGAGAAAAACAAAAACAACATCATTCCTATAAAAAAAGGAGTAATCATTGTCCTTCTTCACTGACTGGTCTTCACTTTGCCTTTATCAGCAGCAGAAGAGGAAGCCATAAGAGTTTAAGTGGAGGTAGAAGAAGGGAGTGAGCTGTTCGATAAAGAGGGTAAAGGTAGGAATTTAAAAACAGATGAAGCTAGAGTAGGAGTAGTAGAAGATCGAGGAAGTTTTTGATCAAGGATCACATGCCTGATCTGACTCAATATTTGGCAGTTAGACATAGTAGTGTAGGATTGGGTAGAGGTAAAGGTTGTCAAACCAGGTCTCATAGGAGTGGCCGCAGGAGCAGCAATGGTTGTACTCTATACATGAAGGTAAGGCCTTAGAAGCTTAATGAAATCCGCAATAATCTCCCCACCAAACTGCATGGATTTCTCAAAATCATCCTTGTTATCCATAAAATTTTCCAAAAACTGAGTAAACTCTGTGAGCTTTTTGACTTGGGTCTTGAAAGCTTGAGTCACAGGTGGAATATGTAGATTTTCCAAAAGATAATTGAAATGGTTATTCATGCCCGTCTTAGAAAAGATTCTATTGAAGTAGAAATCCACTTTCTTGGAAATCTCTTTCTGAGCATCATTAGCAATTTTTGAGTGGATTTGGACTAGATCAAGAACTTAGTCACTATTCTTAATAACGTCAGAGAGAGAATCTATATTGAAACCACAAAGCACAGTCTGAAGCTCTTCTTTGACCACTGTTCTGAGCAGGTCACTATCTAAAGAAGGTTGAGAGGATTGGCCAGAGGCTTTAGAAGCATTAACAGTGGTGGTGAGAGATTTTAGTTGGTTCAACACTTTTTGAAGATACCCCTTATACTCATCAGTGAGTTTGTTAAGATTTAAAACAAGCTCTCTCATCTCCTTCACGATCTGTTTGTTCCTTTCAACGATCTTTTCATCTAAGGAAGATAAATAAGGTTGAATCTGAGATACAACAACTTGTGGGGTTTGAGTAACAGCATGTTCTACTAGAGGAGAAACAAGCTTTGGTCTGGAATGCATCTCTTTCTGCATTTCTTCTATCATACTTCTCATATTATTCACTTCATCACTAAGAAGCCTATTTTCAACTCTTACTTCTTGAATCTCATGAATCATTTTAGGTTGAATATACCAAATAACTTTATCCAACAATAAAGCAACATCTTTCTTGCTTAAGTGAGTTACAAGAGCAGGTTGAGAATTCAGAACTTTTTCAACACCAGACAAAAGGGTAGCACCAAATTACTTTAGATCATCCTTACTCACAAAGGATGGTTATTCAGATGAAGGTCAAGAAATAGGGACCGATACAGGCTCAGTTCCTTCTCAAGAGCAAGATTGGAGATAGATTTCAGTTGTAACATTGTAGAAAGGTCAAGGAATTTTAGTGAAACTTGATGAGAGTCATCCATATCATAGAAACTGGGGAACTTATATAGAGTTTCTGTAGGACTTGAAACAATCGGGTTTGGTTCTTCAGTAGATTCCAGATTCGGGGTTTGCTCCCCCTCAACAGTATCATCCTTCTCAGGATTGAGAGGCTTAGGATCTTGATCTAATTCCACAAAACAACTCTTAAATCCTCACCCATTTCCTGCCTAGCCAGCTGAAAAGCCAACTCCATCCTTTCCTATGCTGAAGGAATGATTTCAGGAACAGATTGTTCCACTGGGAGTTCCTCAAGGTCAACTCCTTTCATAACAGTTAGCTCTTCCACTATAAGTTCTTCCATGGAATTATTTTCAGTTTCTTTGGAAACAGATTCAGTTTCAGCCTCGGGTTGAGATTCCAAAGTAATAACTTCTATAGGTGCATGGACTTCTTTTTCACTTACCACAAGAGGTATAGGAGTACTGTCTTCCTCAACAGAAACAGTTTCTCTAGGAGGCACAATAGTCTCTTCTTCTTCTTCAGAAGAGTACTCAACAATCTCATCTGGTTCTAAACCAGGACCAGACATATCTTTTGGTCTTGAGGGATGTTCCACTAGATAGAATTTCTCATAAAATTTATCATCTTCTTCCACCCATTCCCTTTTTCCAAGGGTTCCAATTTATCTTCATCCTCTTGATAGTGGATTTTGAGAGGAATAATTCACAATCCTTAATTACTTCCTCATTAGGTCCAACCATACCTTTGGAAAGAAGCATGACTGAGATAATTTGAGAGTAAAACATAGAAGTTGACTTGGATGTGTCTTTGATCATCTCACACATATGATGAATGATATACTTGAAAAGTTTGATCTTATGCCCATTTTTCATAAGATGAATCAGAAACACATCCTGATATTTCAAAATAGAAAAATCACCATTTCTGGGACTAACCAGATTTTGTATAAACTTGAACAGAAGCCTTGATTCTCCATTTAGTTAAACAGCAATGGATCTCCTCTTGGTTCCATTTCTAGTTAAGGCTTTCAAAGCATCTTCCATATCAAAGAATTTGGTTGAAGGTGGAGGTCCTATCTGATAATCCTCACAGATTCCTTCATGTGGTATCCTAAGGCATGCAACCCATAACCTTGAAGATAATGAGCATCTTTTCCCATTTACACAACCTCTCACAACATATCCATCTTCAAACTCAAAGGAGAACTGAACATACTGATAAAACTGAGCCACTAACTTAGGATAGATAGGTATGTCTTCCTTCAAAAACCACTCTAACTAGCCTTGTTTTTTCTAACACTTTCAAGGACAGAGACTTACTAGACCGAAGCCAATTAGAGAAAACCTCTTTCTCATGTACGACAACTCGGTTTACCAAATTTGGATTTAGAGGTCCTTCGGGTGCTAGCTTAGGTGAAATCTTCTTATTATTTGAGATACGCTTCTCAGGAGTCGATGATGAGGGGCACTTCATCCTGGGAATCCATGTAATGTCCCAGATTTTTCCATGTATTATTTTTAATATTATGTGGGAATTCTTTCGAGACCAGGCTTTGAGACAGAGTGTTGTTCCAAGGCCCGGTGAGCCCGGAACAAATTTTTTAATTTAATTAAATTATTAAATTACATATGCGTATGGTTTTCATGAAAAAGTGGAATAACTTATGAACGGGTGCTCGGATCAGAAATCTGAGGGCACCATTGCGTCCAGTACAACAGGTTTACCCTAGGAGAGACTTATCATCGGCTGACACAGGTCGGTGGTGAAATACAGTTTTTAGACGTAACTATAATAAAATATTTAATTAAAATATTTTATTAAATCTTATTGCTGAAAATATCTCTTATCTTTTTAAATAGAGATTTGCGCAGGGGTCTAGGGTTACAGACCTCATAACCCTAAAACCTCTGGAGGCTCTAGAGGAAACCCCAACAAGGAAATGACGTTCTTGACGGGTTTCGCCGGCGATGAAGACGCGATGACCAGATCTTCACCAATGAACGCCACAGATCCAAGTAAGATGTTTGATTTTTGGTTTACTTTCCCCGTTCTTGATTCCTATAACAAACGCGGACTAATCCAAGAATAGATTAGCCTGCGGATCGATTGTATTTTCAGGATGGGATTTTTGTGGGGATTTTGGGGATTCGATTCTTGAAGTTATTTTGGTTTGTTAATTTTCTAATAGTGACAAACCAAGATCGACACGAACATCGATAGATGTTCATCCCTCTCAATTTTTGGTGCCTTTATTCCCCGTTTTATCGCATTTTTCATGTGTGTTCTACGCGTTCTTCATGGATATATGAACGATGGATCATTGGGCTTCTGTTGTGTGATGCAACGATACCAAATTGAAGATCTGGCATCGGTACAACCCCACGGAGGTGCGGCTGCGATGGCGATAGACGGATCTAAGTGGATCAGAAGATATCGTTCTTCAAACGATTTCCGCACGGATGACCGGAATCGGATTTCTGATCCGATCGAAGGCACAAAACCCACAGATTATGCATCATGATGACGAGGTGACCCATGATCTTGAGTTTCGCAGCAAACGGACAAGAGAAACGTGATCCGGAGATCCGGCTGAGGCACGAGGAGGAAGACAACGATTCTGTAGAAATCCCGACTACACGACGTGTAGTATGGACTACACGGTGTGCGTTCATCGACAGACTACCTGGCGTGTACTCCGAGAGTACACGGACATGGGTTGGGTACACGGCCAAGGACATGGCATGTATACCCTTCCCCGGCCAGACCTTTCCAGATACATGGGATACCCCGTGTACTGGTACACGGGTCGGTGATACGGATGTAGACCGTGTATGGGCACATGAACAGTGTACACAGAGTGAACCCCAGATGCTCAGAAACGACGTGTAATCCAAGTACACTCCATGTAGTGACTTTTTACATGAAAAGACAAATGACATGGGCCGTTTACACGGGCAGTACCCAGAGTCAGGGAACACAGCGTGTGATACTTCTACATGCCGTGTAGTTGAGTTTTACATAGCTTGGACGGATGACATGGTCCGTTTACATGGGCAGTGCCCAGAGTTAAGGAAAACGGCGTGTAACCATACTAATTGCCGTGTAACCTATTTTACATGGCTTGATCCAGTTTTCTTCTGTGACTTGGACTAGTTTTCTTAGGGTTCGTACCCCTGGTCTTTTCCCTGAAGGTTTCTGGTATCATTTCCTATGTACAAGAGTATGATCCCTTCAACAGACTTCCTTAATAGATTTGTTGGAATCCCCTCCGTGAGACTTAGAACCGGATCCTCTATTCATTCCTGGAACCCTAGGTAGAGTTCTTGGTATCGACGTGACCAACTTTACTCAGGCGCTGATCCTATAATTAGCATATTAGTTCAAACTGAGTTGTTGGAATCGCCCCATATCTATTGTTTGTGATCCATATCTAAACATCATATTCTCAAGTACTTGTGGAGTGTGTTCTCCTAGAACGAGTACTTCGTATCTCTCTCTTCAGACCTAGGAGTGTATTCTCCTTGTTACGTGCTTAGTGGAATCTTCAAGATGGATCTTAGTGGTGGTTTCGTGATAGCCGGTCGTGTATGAGTATATCTAGATATTTCTTTCTATATGTTATGTAAACATATACTGTGTAGAGATGACTGTATCTTTCCTTTATGGTATTTTTCCCTTGTTTTATTCCTTTGTGGTTTTAGGGTGTCCTACTAGGTATTGTTATACTCACCCCTGCATGGGCTTTTCCCGCACGTTTTGTGTCTTGTGCATATGAGAGAGCTTTTGACATAATTCTAGGTGGACCAGGACCGGATGGTGCTTAGTGAGATCAGGCAGGCCGAGGTGTGTTCCTACAACTACAAATTTTAGTCCCAATACCTTTCTTTATAGGTTGGATTTTTTACAGACTCTATTTTGATGGGATTTTACTTTTGGCCCAAGGTTTTACATTTCTTTACTTTACTTCCTATCGTACTCTGTTGGTTGGGATTTCAGTGTATGCAAGCATTTCCATTTTTAGCAGCTTTTACTTTTTTAGCTTTGTGGTCTTGGAGATGTGTGTGTGTGTGTACAAGTTTATAGGAAATTCCTACCATGTTAGTAACATGCCCACTCGGTGCTAGTCACCAGCCCCTGGTCTATTGGAGGCAGTCTTGGGGAGTTGCGGCTCGGGCCCCATTGGGACGGGTCGTGACAATCCACCAAAGGTTCGAGAGAGAGAAAAGGGTTGCGGGGTTGAAGAGGGGTTCGAGATGAGTGAATAGAAGAAATCCCAAGTGAAGAATCGAGTGATACTTTCTTTATTTTATCATTTAGGAATATTAAATGTCGAAAAAGTAAAAACGCGGGAAAGTAAAGTGGTGAAATGAATAATTACCACGATACGGGTTTTTACAAAAAATCATAAAGAATTTTTTATGGTGAGCCCGTGTCTGGTCTTTATGCTGAGACAGTAAATGCACATTATGGTGAGACAGTAAAAATCAACTTTACAGTGAGACAGTAAACATCAACGTTATGGTGAGACAGTAACCATCAACTTTATGGTGAGATAGTAAACATCAACTTTATGGTGAGACAGTAACTATCAGATAGTAAACCTGAAACACTAACTGAGAAACCGTAATCATGAAATAGTAAAGTATAAAATAGTAAGATATCGAACAGTAAGACATGAAACAGTAAGATATCTATTTGAGTTTTATCATGCCAAGTTCATGTATGATGTAGTCTATTCTTTTAGAAGTTAATGGTTTGGTGAATATATCAGCAAGATGATACTCAATACCAATTAATTCCAAAGTGATATCACCTTTTTGATAATGATCTCTCAAAAAGTGATGTCTTACATTAATATGATTTGTCCTAGAATGTGAAACATGATTTTTTGAGATGTTAATAGCACTTGTTTTGTCACATTTTATAGATACATTCCTTAATTGATATCCATAATCTAGTAATGTGTGTTTCATCCACAAAATTTGTGCACAACAACTGCCAGCAGCTATGTATTGAACTTCTGCAATAGATAATGCAATCGAATTTTGTTTCTTACTACACCATGATACTAGTGACTTGCCTAAAAAGTGACATGTTCCATAGGTTCTTTTTCTATCTTACTTACAGCCACCAAAGTTAGCATCAGAATAACTCACTAATTCAAATGATTGTCTTCTAGGATAGAATAGTTCTAAATTGGGTGTATGCTTGAGGTATTTCAAAATTCTCTTTACAATATTTAAATGAGATTCCTTAGGGTTTTATTGAAAATGAGCACACATACACTCACTAAACATAATGTCAGGATGACTAGCAGTTAAGTAGAGTAAACTTCAAATCATTCCTCTATAAGTGGTTTGATCAAAAGATTTTCCATATTCATAAAGATCCAACTTATAAGTGGTACTCATGGGAGTGTTACTACTTTTAGTGATATCCAATCCAAAAAGTTTTATAAGATCTCTAGTATATTTACCTTGAGTTAAAATAATACCATCATTATTTTGAAAGATTTTAAATCCAATAAAGAATTTCAGTTCACCCATTAAACTCATTTCAAATTCATTTTGCATCATTTTAGAAAAATCAACACATAAAGAATTTTTTGAGGATTCAAAAATAATATCATCTATATAGATTTGAACAACTAAAACATCATTAGAAATTCGTTTTATAAAAATGGTAGGATCAGATATTCCTTTTGTAAAACCTTTGGAAATAAGAAAAGTACTCAACCTGTCATACCAAGCTCTCGGAGCTTGCTTTAAACCATATAAAGCTTTTGATAGTTTAAAAATATGATTTGGAAAATGGGGGTTTGTAAAACCAGGGGGTGTTCCACAAAAACATCCTCAGCTATATACCCATTTAAGAATTCACTTTTAACATCCATTTGATATAGTTTTAAATTCAGATGTGCAGCATAAGCAAGTAATATTCTGATGGATTAAAGTCTAGATACTGATGCAAAGGTATCTTCATAGTCAATTCCCTCTTCTTGACTATAACCTTGTGCAACTAATCTGGCATTTTTTCTAACTATGTTACCAGCCTCATCTACCTTATTTCTGAACACCCATTTAGTGCCTATGGTGAATGTGTCCTTAGGTCTTTCAACAAGTTTCCAAACTTTTTTCCTTTCAAACTGATTAAGTTCTTCTTGCATATCCATCACCCAAAATTTACCATTGATAGCATCATTGATGTTTTTAGGTTTAAGTTGTGACAAGAAGACTTGATGTTTAACCTGATTTCTAGGAGAAGCTCTAGTTTGAGTTCCTTTGTCTAAGTATCATACAACAACATCTAAGGGATGGTTCTTAAGAGTTATAACAGCTCTAGAAAATGAAGGGCTAGTGATTTGAAGTTCATCGACAGGTCTAGGTTCATTGTGACTTGATTCTAGGGAATTTCCAGAACTGGAAGTTTTCACAGATTCTTTCACAGAAGTGTTTTAGGATTTTGAATTGATGTTCAGATTTGATAGATCATCCTCCAGGTTCTCTAGAATGGTTCTAGACTCATGTGGATCTGTTTCATCAAATTTGACATGGAAATATTCTTCCACACATTTAGTTCTTTTGTTGAACACTCTATAGGATTTACTATACAAGGAATATACTAAAAAGATACCTTCATCACTTTTGGATTCAAATTTGTCAAGATTGTCCTTAGTATTAAGGATATATACTTTATAACCAAACACTTTGAAGTAGTTAACCTTGGGTTTTCTATTGTTCCATAAATCATAAGGAGTCCTCTTAAGAATAGGTCGGATCAACACTCTATTGATTATGTAGCATGTTTTATTGACAGCTTCAACCCAAAAATAAATAGGTAGGTCATACTCACTAATAATTGTTCTGGAAATCTCTTATAGAGTTCTATTTCTTATTTCTACAACTCCATTTTTTTTAGGTGTTCTAGGGGCAGATAAATTGTGACTGTAACCATTTTGTGAGAAAAAGGATTCAAACTCTTGATTTCCAAACTCACGACCATGATCACTTCTTAAGGATTTAATTCTAATTCCACTAAGATTTTATACAGACTTGGCATATTTAGTAAAATAAGATCAACTTCACTTTTGTGAGCCAGAAATAAGGTCCAAGTATATCTAGAAAAGTCATCTACAAGAACATAAACATAGTGCTTCTCATTTATGAAAGAAACTCTAGATGGTACAAACAAATCCATGTGAACCAATTAGAGAGGTTGAGAAGTTGACACTTCTTTCTTTGTTTTAAAGGAAACTTTGTATTGTTTTCCTTTTTGACAAGGATTACACACTTTGTCATTTGGAAAATCTAGTTTGGGTAAGTCTTTAACTAAGCTTTTTATAGTTAACTTTATAAGGGATTGGACATTACAATGTCCTAGTCTCCTATGCCAGAGCCAAGACTCTTTATGAAATGCACTTAAACATGAAGCATTTTGAGAATCTAAGGAATCTAAGTTAACAGAGTAAACATTTTCATTTCTTAATGCAGAAAATATTAATTTTTTTTATAATTAAAGACATTGCAAGAATCATTTTAAAATATAACATGAAATCAATCATCAC
This sequence comes from Viscum album, assembly GCA_963277665.1. Taxonomy (NCBI): domain Eukaryota; kingdom Viridiplantae; phylum Streptophyta; class Magnoliopsida; order Santalales; family Viscaceae; genus Viscum; species Viscum album. The sequence goes on along the minus strand of OY728159.1, from coordinate 286,425,508 downwards.
ATAATTGTAAGATACTAATAAATTTATACTTTAATCCATCAACAAACGAAAATTTAGAAATTAAAACTGAGTTAGAGTTACCAATTTGGATGAGACCAATTATCTTTCCTTTGGCATTGTCACCAAATGTGACATGTCCTCTATCTATTTTGATTAGGTTCTTGAAGAAAGAGTAGTCTCTTGTCACGTTCCTTGAACATACACTGTCCAAGTACCATAAAAATTTACTGTAACTATTTAAACAAATTTCCTACAAAAAGATCAAGCAAAAATAGATTTTGGTACCCATACTTGTTTGGGTCCAGTAATATTAGTAATGAGTGCTTTGGGAACCCATATTTTCCTCATAGGTTTCCTATAATCATTATGTAAAGTATTTGAAAAATAAACTCTATTCGGTCCACAAAAACTTGAAATTATAGGATATGTATCATAACTTGAATTAGATGATTTGTGTCTAGAACTCAGAGTAAAACTGTATGTCCTAGATTTTGAAACAAAATTTGTTCTACCTAGATTTCTTTTTCTAGGTTGATAACCAATGCCAGTGTTGTATTTAAGAGCAATTTTTTTCCTAGAATTTCAGTAAGGATATTCTTCACATTATTAAACTTTTCTAGGTCACTCTTTAATTGTTCATTAGAAATTTTTAATTTGTTTTTTTCTTTGAGCAGTTGATCATTTTTCTCTTTTTCAGTTGTGAGTTCAGATTTAATAGTCACAGTGAAAGCGTACTGTTTCTTCAATGATTTATATTTATATTTTAGTTGATTTCATGTTTCCTTAAGCATGTTACAATATTCAAACATCTCTTCATTAGTCATATTTTTAGAGTCACTCTCATCTCCAGAATAGTACGAATTAAGTATAGGAGAATCCAGTGTTACCTCAGATGTGTTTGTCAAAAAACACATATTGGATTTATTTTCCTGTTCATCATTTGATGTTTCTAAGTCGCTTGAACTATCCTTAGAAGCACTCGAGCTTGCCTTCATTTCCTTTTTACACTTCCTGACCTTATCCCCATATTTCATTTTTTACTTGATATTTAGACAGTCTACATTGATATGTCCTTTGCGCTTACATTCATAGTAGAAAATTTCATCAGTCTTGTCGCTTCTTTTCTAGTCCTTCCAATTTCCTTTTTGGTCATATTTTCCCTTGAAGTTAGGATTTCTGAAAAAGTTCTTCTTCTTGTAAAATCTCTTGAATCTTCTGTCTAAGTGAGCCATCTCCTCATCACTGTCAGATGATGATTTCTCATCACTGGAACTTTCTATAGAAGCTTCCAGTATCCCTGTCTTTGTGCTTAGGGGTGGTAGTCTTAAATGCAACAGATTTCCTCTTTGGATCATCTTCCTCCTCCTTATTGACTTTCAGCTCTTCATACTACATCATCAGTTTTCCAATGAGTTCTTTTATAGGTAGTTTGTTGATGTCGCATGATTCTCTAATAGAGACCTAGGTTCCCCTCCATCTGTCAGGCATACATCTGAGAATTCTGATGATCTGTTCCTTGGTAGTGACTTCTCTTCCAAGAGAAATCATTGTGTTGACAATATCATTGAACCTAGGATACATGTCAAAGATAGTTTCATCAGGATTCATCTTAAAATTATCATATTTAATAGTATAAGTATTAAGTCTCATTTATTTTACTCTAGATGTTCCTTCATGTGAGATAGACAGAGTATCCCAAATTTCATGGGTACTTTTACAAGCATAAATTCTATTGAACTCTTCATCTGCTAGGGAGTAGTATAAATCATTCATAGATTTGCAATTGTTATTGTAGGTAGTTTTTTTAGGTTCATCCCATGTGATTCTATTAGTATTAAGAATCTTATATTCATCTATAATGGATGACCAAATTTCAAAACTCATACTCTCTAAATGCATTTTCATTTTAATTTTCCATTGAGCATAGTTGGTTCCATTAAAGAATGGTGGTATGTTTATTACAACACCTTCCAATCTATTATCCATAATAAAGTATTAATTAAAAGAGCTATAAATTTATAATTGATATAAATTTAAAGATCATTAAAGTACAACTACAATCACAGTTGAATAAGATTACACAGAGTCCTAATAAACAATCCTTTAATACCAAATGTTGGTCAGAGTAGATTACTCAATAGGGGAGGGGTGAATTGAGTAACTATAAAAATTTCTGTAAAAATTATTTCTAAAATATTCCCCAAAAATTAGATACAGCCCAGTTAATCAAGGTTATATGGTTACAAGAGTTTGACTGTTTGAATAACTTCTTAGAAGATTGATTAGTTCTTAGTAATCTTAATATCAATTATTAATATTACTTTTGAAGATATTCTACTAAGACAGAACAGTTATAACTTCTTTACAGGACTAACTATCAAAGTGAATTTAGTGATTTCTGAATTATTTAGAAAAGTAGTAAAACAAAGAAAACTAAATTAAGTAGCACAATGGATATGAAACAAGTGGTTCAGTCTCAAGCCGAGACCTAATACACTCCACTTTGTGATCACCTTCCACCAAGTAGTTTATATAAATAAACCTTGATCCACACCCTGGATAGGGGTTAACAACATTAATCAGTATTGTCCAGGCCACACATGGACCTCTTCCACACTTATTAGTGGGTATACACAAGAGTAAAAAAATGGTTGAGTAAGGATATCTTGTATCCTTCAGTTTAATGCAGGAGACAGAGTGTGTTATTATAAAAGAACACACACTGCATGAAAGTTAAATAAAAAGATACACAACATAGAAAAAATATTGAGATAGGTTTATAAGTTCTCTGAGTGTTAGTCTTTGCAGCTCTGGACTTCTGAGATGAAGCAGATTCAATGATCAAGTCCTCGTCTGGAAAACAGAGTGTTGTAAGATAGAAAAAGTGGTGTGTGTTCTTCATGATGTTTGACAGTGCGAAGATGTCCTCAATTATGGGTTTCAAATATGCTTCGTGTGTTCTTCAGCAGTGTCGAGTTGCATGCAATAGGCTTTTCTTCAAAAAATTTATCTGTGTGTGTTCTTCATTATGGTGCTCAAACCCGCTTGGTTTTCTTTCTCATGTGTATATTATATCTGGGCCACACTTTTCTTTTATCGTGGAGTGCATGTGTTGGGGCTGACAGGTTTCATGTACTCTGCACATCATACCTCGCACTTTCCGATGATATGTTTACAAAGAAACATTAATTATGTCAGTGCATTAAAATATTCAAATATGACCGTTAGATATTAAATTGAAATACGACAAAATATATTAGGAAATAGTGACATAGTATGTCATGGAAATGGTGTGTCCTTCACACGGTGTCTAGATTGGTCATGGTGTCTCATCGTCACGGTGTCTTGCAGTCACAGTGTCTTGCAGTCACGGTGTATCGTGGTCATGGTGTCTTGTTCACGATGTCTGCTTCATGGTATCTACTTCACGGTGTCTGCTTCACGGTGTCTTGTTGTTCACGGTGTCTTGTTGTTCACAGTGTCTTGTTCACGATGTCTTGTTCATAGTGTCTTGTTCACGGTGTCTGCTTCACAGTGTCTCAGACTTTTCAAAATAACCGTATTCAAACTTTGTCAATAATGATCATAGAATGGATTAGACTTAAACATTTGTCAAAGAAGGTATTATAAAAGCAAATCAAGGATAATATAAAGTAATTAAACTGAATGTAGAGAAATTAAGATCTTGAAAGGCTCTTCTTATAGCATGAGAATACTTAAGCAATAATACACATGATTTGATATAATTTTCAGGATTTAACCATGTTGAATAGGATTTGTGATCATTAAAATATGATTAGAACATGAGGAGTCCATCATATTATTTAATGAAATGGAGGTTGAGTCAGCAAAACCCTTATGACTTTATTAACTTTTGAATCAATAGACATCAAAGCATAAAATTTGAAATTGATTTTTAAACCAATTGAGTTCAAGGAAAATAATGATAAAATACATATATATGTCAACATATACACCAAACTAAAGAAAAAATGGTGAAAATGACATATGGCTTAAGGAAATGAAATTGATATGAGAAAACCCTTAACTTGGATTCCCCATTGGACGAATGCATTCTAGAATTCAGTATGATAAACATAACCATATTAATTAATTATTATAAAAACTTATTAAAATATATTATATTTTATACTCTTTAATTTTAATCATTCAGGATATGTTTATTAGTGAGTTATTGTTTATTTTCATTATCGGATGTTAGTGATATTGATTGTTTCATACACACTTTGTAATGTCGATGTCAATCCTCATTATTCTATATTATGTAAGGTACTATAATATATATTCCATAATGACTTATAAATTTATAATTTAATTCCATGTTAGTTTTAGTTATGATTTCGGAAGGATGAAATCAATGATGAGCTTGTTTTGGTAATTTTTAATAAACAAAAGGTGGTATATTAATAACATGTTAGATATTAATAGAATACCTAATTTTTATTTATATGATATTAATCATGTAATACATATTATTTTTATCCATTAAATACATTCCTATAACCATCCATGTATGGTGGTGATGAAAAATGAAATATGTCATTCATGGAGGCGGCAGTCCGCGCATAACAGGAGTGGCATTTTCATTTCTTAATGGATGTGAGGGAGATAGATAAATTTTTTTCCTTCAATATAATAAAATTTTAGAATAATAATGATACTAATTTCATTATATTAGTTTTATTAGAATAGGTTTGTAGGGTTGATGGTAAATATAGAGAAGAAAAGGTCAGGGAGTGAATAATATTTACGTTAAGGGCTTAAGTCTTCTCTTGAAATAATTCTTGGAAATAGAGGAATCTAGAAACTTTATTATAAAAAGGTCTTCCAAATAGGGAATAGAGATATAGGGGAGGTAAAATGAGAATATGTTCAAGGTAAATTTGATGGATAAGTTTGTCCTGAAGTGGGTGTAAGTGAGCTCCATTTATAGGTGAAAAGAGGGAAATTTCCTTGGAAACTAAAGTTAGGTGGGGAGTAAAGATAAGATCACATGAGAGTTAGGTGAGTTAGTTAAATAAAGTTTGGTGAGAAATGTGGTTATTAATTTACCACATAAAAAAGGCATTCTATAAGGTTGAAATTTCATATTAATTTAGTAAAATTTGAGCCACTTTAAGTTACCCCTTTTCACCCTTATTAACCTTGATTAATTTTTTACCATTATAATTATTTTTTTACAAAAAAGATAAGATAAACCATCTTACAAATTTTTTTCATGATTATTATAGACTTTTAATCCATTTAATGTAAATAAACTTCTAAATATGATAAAATTAAATTTTAAATTAAAACATAATATATAAAAAAAATGTTTTTATAGAAAAATGTGTTTTTATACATTAAGTATTTTTATTATTATTTATTACTAATTATTAATTAAATTAGTGTTAATATATTTTTTTATATGTTTAAAAAATGTATTATATTCATGAGAAATATATCAATTTAATTTTTTTAGATAAAAATTACACAATGTTTATAAAATCAATTCTTTGAAAAATAACTGTTTTACCATTATAACTTATATTTACTTTGATAACTTATTTTTATGTTAAAAATGAAAATTAACTTATTAAAAAATATTGATACTCTGATAAAAAAATATGAAAATAATTTTATGATACTCAATTTCTAAAAGTGGTAAAATGTATTTTAAATACACAACACATAATGTAGGAAAAATGAGTTTTAGTCAAAATGTGTTTTCATGCATAAAATGAATTTATTATTATTACATTCCTAGTAATAACTATTAGATGAATTTTAATTTATTTTATTATATATATTATCAATAAATTTCATTAAAATAATTATTTAACAGTGATCAATTTAATAATTAGCACATTAGATACATAAAAATAATTATTTATAAAGATTATCTTTTTAACATTAAGTGATTTTATCTTTACTTATAAAAAATTAATAATCAATTCATGAATGTTTATTCATTTTATTATGTGTATAAAAAATAATTTTTTTTATACTTCATACTTCAAATATGTAAAATTATAAAAAAATATAATATATAATAAAATAATGTTTTTTAAATAAATACTTTTATTTCATAATGAATTAATAAATTATTATTCCTTAATTAATTAATAGATGTTATTAATTTATTTTACTAATAATTAATTATATTATATTAATAAATTTTATTGATATCATTCTTTAAAAGTAATAAATTAAAAAATAGATAATTAAAAAAATAGTTTCTTCATAACCAATGGTATTTTCACAAATGAATTAGTATCATTTAATTCTAATTATATTTTTTTTCACATCAACTATATACCGATAATTCAAAAAAATTAAAATGTTTACTAGTATTACACTAAATTACTATATATACCTATATAATAACTATATAACCACTATATTACATCCATTACATCCTATAAATTCATTTTATTTCAACTTCTTAAATAAAACTTTTCATTTCATAAATTTTCATTAATTATTTTTTATAATTATTTCTCATTTCATTATGTTATTTCTTATTTTTGGTTTAGTTCTACTAATGGTTATTATAAAGGGTTAATATGATCTAAAGGATCCCATATTTTTAAAGATATAATTACTTTTTATTTATTATCCAATTTTAATTTATGAACTTTTAATTGATGTAATTGTCCAAGACATGCAACATTACATTGTATATAATACATGGTTTCATGTACCTTTGTTGTAATGTTCTACAATGAATGAATAAAGTGTTTAAGTTTGATTTTATATCTTGTACAAATCATCTACTAATCAATTTTAATTATTTTTAATGAATAGGAAAATGTACTTTGAATTATATAAATGTAGTTTTAAAAAAATTAAATTAGTCTTAAAACCGAGGATTTTATATCACATAAAATAAAGCCTTTCCATGTTTCTATAAATATTACAAAACTTCTTCAATTTATTTTCAGGGACTTATCAAACACTCCAAACAATATTCCAACATAATCAAATTATTAATTATTTTAGAAGTCTTGAACCAAAAAAAATCTTTGGGGTGATTATTCCTCATCTTTTCTATTAATTAAGATGTAGAAAACAATACACTTATTTAATGTACTTTGGGAAAATCTATAAAAAATCATTCAACACTATTGTAGATATCACTAATTACTCAAACAGTACTCATATTTGGTTTACATAAAGATCAGTATATCAATCATCTTATTTAATGGATACTACATTAAATCTATTCACTCTAATGTAGAATAAACTTTAACTCCTTTGAAATTTATCATAGAGGAACCCTATATTCTCTTATCAGCTTCTTATCAACCCATATTAATAGTCTTCTTATCATCATGATAGACTTTCTTATTGTTAAAAAATACAATCCACACATGTTCTCTTAAATCCCACACTTTTCTTTTTTTGTAAATACTATCTACACACCTATGTCAATATGTGTGTTTGAGCTTCTTTATTCTCCCCCTTATTTTCAATAAATGCAAAGGATATATAGGGATCTTCTCATCTCACCATATTCCTCACATGCATTTTAAGCATCTTCTTTCCCCCCTTTAATTCAAAATCACAACATTAACCAATTTTTATAGAAGGATGATACCATATGATTTTCTTAGCAATGATACTTTAGTTAGTCAACTCTATGTCCACTTAGGGTAGATAGATGTAGAAAAAACAAATGATTTAACCAAGAATGTCAAATATGTCCATAACCAATCCATCATGTGATATCATTATAATTTTCACATCCTCGGGGTTTCTAAAATAGATTTATACATATATCCAACACTTAGATTCAAGAAACCCATTAAAACTATTGAAGTTCAAGACTCAAAACTCCCCTTTTCCCTTGTATTTTCATAAACCATCACTCCCCCTTTGAAAATATATTTTTCATAATAGAATCCATGGGTGTAAGTGTGATTGGAAAACCTCATTACTAATTTTTAAAAGCTATCTATAAATTATAGATTCACTACATATTGATAATTTTATTGGCCTATCTCATGGTATATCCCCCTAAAGGGATGTACTCACTTATCATTCATCACGGTAGTTTGAAAACTAAATAAAGAGTGAATTATTTTCTATATAGTGTATACTATACTCACTAGATATCCCTTTAAATAACTCCATCAATTCCCTACAAGTTAATACAGATAAATAAAAAATTTAGGGAATAAGAAGGGTTTTTCTTCATTCTTAGTAATATAATTAGGGTCGAGAACTATCTCTCAATCAAGCTCTTTTATTATTTACATCTTTGATATTAAAATAACCCTTTATTCTAAATCCACATTTTCCAACTCTAAACTTCATGTGGTAGCATAAAATTATTTTTCTCTTTAGTTTTCTTCTTTTGTGGGATATGCTTGTTTACTTTTTCCATTATGAAATTCTAACCATTGGTGTAATTACCTCTATATAAATCTTCCTAAACATTTAATTTTGAGATATAATAAGTGTAATATAGTTATAATATTTTTTAAAAACACATTTTTACCTTCTATATGATCCTTTTAAATCTTTTGGGTTATCATCCTTAGAAAACCAATATTTTAAATTTGGATTCTTATTCATAAAATAAAAAAACTGTACTAAGAATAAGCTTATTATTTCCCCATTATTATATATTTTTAATTAGTATATCTAAAAAATTAGGCAAATTTTATTGATATGTTTTTTTCTCTTAGAGTCTTCACATGAATTCTTCACTTTATTTATTTTACCCTTTTTGAAAAAAACCCTTCACCCATTATTCTATGATATTAATAATTAACACAATCAATTTTACCTCTCTTGGATTGATTTCTTATTTACATTCATATTTCTTTATTTTATTTTTATTTCCATGCTATTTTTATAGTGATCCATGTTGTGGAACTTTTTCTCATAATAAAATCACCATCATTTGGTATTGATATCATTTCCTGATTTCCTTTTAAACCTCTTGGGAGTTCCTTGATAAACTTTCCCTTTTTATATCACCTGATTACCTCCCAAGGTAGACTCATCTATCTTTATAACCTAATTTTGGATAGAAGGTCTTCTTTATCCTTTAGATCTGCACCCCCTTTCTTATGGACTTATATGAAATTAACAATTTGGCATGTTATACCAGTATTCGGTGGCCCTATTCTTAAACTTACAGTAGCACCAAAAATAACTTATAAATATTCTTTTCTTACTTGAAGATGAAATATTGATAGAATTAATCTCTTTAAAATTTGGGTAGAACCACCACCATTTTTTATCTTCATGGGTTGATGGTTCTATTATATGTTATGACATTCACCCATGATGTAGTGGTGAATTTTTAAGCATTTAATCACCCATAATTACCCATATTTAGAAAATAAACCCATAATTGAATTCGAGACAACATTAGTACAACCAGAAATAATGAGGTTATGGGCTACCTTATTCTTAGATAATGTTGTAGATTGATCAGATGATAAATTAAATATATTATTTACATTAATTTGAGTCTTCTTAGTAGAACAACTCTCAATAAAAATTTTTATGGAGATATATTTCTTTTCAAAAACATCTGAAGTTACAACACGTGTTAGTTTTAGATATCTAGTCTCACCTCAATCTCATGAAACTTCATAATGAGGTAGTTATTCTCATTCTTAATTGATCCCAGGTTATCTTCTCAATACTTATTTCCTTTCTTGATTTTTATTTCATTCATTTTTCTTGATTATTTTAAAGAGTTATAAAGAACTTTTATTTTTTTATTTAACCTCTAGCCAATAATATTTAACATTGATTATGGTTTTGTATAGTTTTTTTCATACATGGACAACTTCTAAAAGTATAATTTTAGAAACTATTTTCTCACAAACATACCTCTGTAATTATTCTTCAACTAGTGAAAATAATCTATTACAAGGCATTATCAATTAATTCTTAGTTTCAATATGGTTTGTGAGAGCTATTTACTTTTTTAACTTCTTACGTAGTGCGTTCTACACTTCTTTAATCTATTCTTATACTAGTGATTTTGCATCAAGAAGTACCTTGTTAGTACCAAATATATAAGTAATTAATTATTTGAAAAATTTATTTAAATGGTCCTCAATTTTAGAATGAAGATCACTAGGCGATACATCATCATTATAACTTGAACTCTCTTAATTTGAACAATCATAATCAATAGAACCATCAATACATTTTCTACTCTGATTACCTTCAACTAGTGGTATTTATTCCTTCAATTTTGAATGATTCTTTAAACACCTTGCCTCTCCATTTTCTATTTTTTGAGTCTTGAATAAAACCTAAAAATTTGTACCAATAGAAGTATCTACATTTTTATCTATATGAGGAATGTAATATGATTTATAAGATTTGTATTTTATATAGATAAATTTAAAACCCAAATGGAAAAATTGGATCCAATCATAGGATTCCTGTATTTTCTATGATATAATTGTAGTGCCCAAGTTTGTTAGATCACCAAGTGGGGGAGGGGGTGAATCAATGATCCCTTTTTACTTTTTACGATTTATCCCTTTTTAAATCATAATATATTACCTGTTAACAAATATATGAATATGAAGAAAGTAAATGGTATAAGATATAGTGATTTACAAGGTTTGGACTTGAAAGCCTACTCCTTTCCAAGATTGTTTAGTCCCCCAACCATTGATTCTTCCACTTTTTCATAAAGCGGTTACATGGAATGATCTCTCATAATAATTACAAAGAGTCACACAATGTGTTTTAGAGCCCCACTAGAGGGTTTTTATACTAAATCTCACAATTTTTACTATATTCCCAATGGATCAAACTATCTCCCATAGCTCAATCCTCACAACTAGAATTGAGTTCTTTAAGGTTCCTCCATAACCTTTGAGTAAGATTTTGAATCCCTCTATCTTATTGCATAGTGGTTTGATGACCTTACTATTATGCTCAAAATACTTTAGCATTTCTTTTTTGATCACATTTTATAACAAATTTTTACCATAGTCCTTCTTATCCTTCTTATTCCTTGATATCAGTAAGTGCTCTTTATTTAGTTTTAGTATCAGGTTCTCCTCCATAAACTGGATGCATATTCTAGGAATAGAAATATCGATAGACCCATAACCTCTTATCCTTATTCCATTTTATATTCATAGGATCATGAATATTATTCTCAATATTTTATTTATGTAAATTCTATTAATCATGAAAATTAGTGATCTCTTCTCATTTAAACTCACTTTGATATTTCTCAAATCCTAGTCAAAGTTTCCATACCAAATCCCATTAAGACATATAAATTTTCTTCCTTATGAGATATTTAAAATATCACATCCTTATTTCCAAAAAAATCTAAAACATTATTTAATTTTTAATTTCCCTCTATGTATGAATACAATGCGATATAGATCTATTTTTTGTGACATGGAACTCGTATCAGCAAATCCTCTCCCTCAACCATTTATTCTTTATTCACAAATGGATTGAATCAATATCCTCCACTAGTTATAATGATGTTTATTATCTTAAATATTGAGCCAATGAATCATTTTATTTATTCAAAAAATATAATAATATTTATTATTAATTTATTCTAATTTTCCTTATTATCTCAGATATTTCCATCTTTGTAGAAAAAAGGGTGATTTAACCAAGGTGGTGAAAGATGTCTATAATAAATCCATCACGTAACACCATTCCCATTTTTAAATCCTAGGGTATTCTCAAATAGTTCCATACATATATCCTACAATGAGGTTTAAGAAACCCACTAATGTAGTTCAATTGAAATAAAAAAACTCTCCCTTTCTCTTGGGTTTTCATAGACCATAAATCCCCCTTTATAAACATATTTGAGACACTCAAAAACAAGGATGTAACAATGATTATAAAACCTCATTCCCAGTTCTTTTAAAGTTATTTGAAAATTCTATTTTCAATATATATTGATAATATTATAGCTTAATCTCATGTTGGGTCCCTTCAAGGGATGAGATCACTTCTTATTTATCATGGTAGTTGGAACACCCCATGAAGAGCTCCTTCTTGGTGGTATAGTTTATACTAAACTCACCAGCTATCCCTTCAAACATCTCCTTAAATTCCTTGAATGTTATTATAGATATAAAAAAAATTATGGAATAATGAGGTTTTTACTTCCTTATTAGTAATAACAGTAGGGTTTAGAAAAATCTCTCAAATAAGATATTTTATTCTTTCCAACTTTTATATTGAGATACCTCTTCATGCTATATCCAATTTTATTTTTCTAACTTCGAGCTTCATGTGGAAGCATGAACTTCATTTTATCTTCATCTTTATCCTTGTGTGGGACAATATTGTTAAATTTATATTAAATAACTTCTATCCAATGGTGCGTTTCAATTTTTTTTCAATATTACCCAATATTTTTTTGAGCTGAAAGAAGTTTCATACAATTTTTTAAAATATGATATTTTTACCTTCCACACGATCTATTTAAAACCACTAGTTCATCATCCTTGGATAAAATATCATAAAATTTAGGCTATTATTTATATGAAACAACCTACTTCCACTTTTTATTTTCTTATTCTTACCCATTTGTTTAGATATTTTTAATTGTTCTAACCAAACAATCAGGCACTCCTTGTTGATATATTCTGATCTCTTAGAGTCTCCACATGAATTATTTACATTATTTTCATTCCCTATTTTAGGTAACTACTTTACTTATTCTTTTAGGATTTCAATAACTAAACCAATTATTTTTTTACTCTCTTAGATTGATTATTTATTTTCATTCAATTTGCTTCCTTTGATTTTTATTTCCAAGGACTGTTTATAGTGATCAATAGCGTGACACTTTTTCCCATAATAGAACCACCTCTATTTAAGATTGACATAATTTCCTTATTTTCTTTTAGAAATTTTGGGAGTTAATTTCTCATATTTACATTTTTTGTTTCACTTTCTTACCTCCTAAGGCAATATCATCTCTCTTTCCAACATGATTTTAGATAGTAGGATATCTTTCTCCATTAAATCTACCCCCTTTCTTATGTCCTTCCATGTTCTTCATAATTTGGAATGTTATCTTAACATTTAACGACCCTATGCTTGAACTTCCAACAAGACCAAAAACAAACTATAAATATTATTTTACTCTTCAAGATAAAATATGGATAAAATTAATATCATACTATTTTTGGGTAGAACAATCACCATTTAGACTCTTATTGGGTAGATGATTCTCTTATATGAGCTAAAATTAACCCTTGATATGATGGCGATTTCTTTTATTTTTATCCACCCATAATTAACAATATTTTGAAAAGAAAACTATAATATAATTTGAAAAGACATTATTATGACTAGAAATAATAGAGTAATGGGTCACCTTATTCTTAGACTTAGTTACATCTCGATCAAAGGATAAATCCAACCTCTTATTTACACTGATTTGAGTCTTCTTAGATCCATGTATCTGAATAGAAATTTGTGTTTCAACATCATTCTTTTCAACAACATGAAAAGTTACAACATGTGTTGGTTCTATATTTATTAGTCCCAACTCAAGCTCTAGTCACATCATGTTGAGGGAGTCATTATCATCTTCAATTGATCTTAGGAAATATTCCCTATCCTTCTTAAACTATTTTATTTTTTCTTCATGTATTTTATTGATTCTTGTAAATATTTATCAATTTCTTTTATTTTTTTATTTAACCTACATTGGATAATTTTCAACATTGATGGTGGTTTTGTATAGTGTTTTGAATTTATAGGAAAATTCCAAAAAATATAATATCAGATACCACTTTCTCACAAAACACCATTGCAAATTTTCTTCAAATATAGATAATATTATATTATAAAGTGTTACCACTTGTTCATCATCTTCCACAATGTAATGACCTGAATTTTTCTTTCTATTTTTAATAAATGAACTCATGTTTTACAATGACTATTTTATTTTGTTTTAAAATAGAATTACATGATAAAATAAATGTATTTCGTAGAGATATTACACATCATGAAATAATATATATGAACACACCTAATAATAATATAAGGAGATAAACATTGGAGAATAATGAAAACACTATTGTAAACTCCATGAGCTCTAATTCTCCTCTAAAGATTAATTCTACCATAAAAATAGTAAAAATAAAAATAAGTGTTAGGGAAATGATAGACATTATAAAGGGAAGTGTAGAAACATTGTGACCATTAATATCTAACCATTGGAAATCATGGATTTTGGAAATTATGATCATTATTGATTTTGACCACTGATCATTATAATCGATGGGTGTTATGACCATTGTTAATAATGTTACTATTGGAATTAGTGTATATAAAGGGTAATAATGAGTGATAATTGATTCATAAGAGATAAATGATGGCCCAAATATTAGGATCAACCCTTATGAATCCTATTTATCAAATATTGGGAGGGAGATAACATAAATAGGGTCCACACATGACCAATCCCAAGTAAAGATTTAATAAGTGAGACTTGAGTAGAATAACCTATAGTTGAAGTTCATGTTAATAGAGACCACCATCATATTGATATTGGATAGACACCCTATGAGAGTTCCACCATCACACACCATACCCTTAGGGATTTTACTGGTGTAATAAAGCGTTTTGTATCTAGGGTATAAGTATTAATAAAATTTAAATTTATTTATAAATAAAATGGTGTTTACCCAAATACATTATTGTTTTTAATGTTTACATATGAAATTAGATAAGGATGATATTTATTATTTTTAGTAATTCTATTTAATAAAAAAAATGAATTTATATCATAATATAATTAAATAAAAGTGTTAAATATAATAAAACCAATGTTTAATATAATGAAATCATAATAAATTTTTGGTAAAATATATTTGTTTTATTTTCATTATAATTAATTTTTAAAACAAATTTAAAATTTCAGAATAAAAATTTAATTTCATAAAAAGTTTTTAAACAATAATATTTATTCACATATAAACAATAAAATAATTTTATACAATAATATATAGTTTTTCTAAGGGTTAAAAATTAAATAATTTGAAAAAAATAGTATTTTTCAATAAATAATTATTTTATTTAAAAATTAAATTTATTATATTTATAAAATTATTTTGATCAAATGGAATTATTTTTGAAATCATCACATCCGAATTATCCTAGGGTGAATTTTTTATAATTTTCTGAGATTGTTAAATTTCTAGGTATAATGTAAAATATGGTATGAATATACAGTAAGTATTAGGAAATAATAAAGTCTTAAAAATGATGTAATAAGTAATATAAAATCTTGATCAACCAGAAATTAGTTTTATCATCAATATAATGTATTTCAAAGTAATAAAATTAATTTTCCAAACCTTTAAAGAATATTTTAAAACCAGAAGTATATTTTAAGGTTTAAAAAAATCCTTATGGATAAAAAATTCATCCATCTCCCAAATAGTATTATTTGATGTATTTGGGTTCTTAAAGAATAAAATACTAAAAAACAGTCCCTACATGTCTAAAACCATGGGAAGACAAATAGTTCTACATTTTTTATAACAAAAATGTCTAAGGTTCTTGTTTAGAAATTAAAAAACAAACCCCCATAATTTTATATAAATAACCACTAATTATACCATTTCTATTCCCTATAAAGCCTTTGATCATTAATATACACTCATTTTCCATCTCTGGAGTCTCTTAAAGGAGTTTCTAAGGTTTCAAGGCCTTATTCTAGAGATTTAAGTAGCAATATTGCATAGTAAGTTTCTCTTCCTCTCTCCTTTTATTCAAGTATTTCTTTTGTAATAAGCCTTTTTTACTTTCAATTTATTATGTTTACATGTGTTTATAATCATTAATTTACTATCCAAATGATGTTCTATTAATGAAATACTACCTTTATATCTCATTAATCCCATTCCATAAACTGTCATGTATACCTCTTATGATTCTAAAATAATTATTTGATATTCTATTCCATACTTTTATGTTGTGAATACCCAAACATAATTTCCTTAAAGGGTATTCACACACACAAAAACATACACACACATAAACTATAATTCATTGATTGGGTACATACATGTATGAAACCCACTTTCCTTACTCAAGGGTTAAAATGATCAAAAAATTATTATGATATATGATATATGTGTCACGCATAGAGTTAGACATATGAAGGGTGTACCCTGATAGTGGTTCAATGATTTGGTTAAAGAATTAATCACTAGATATGACATGTTAATGATACCTTGTATGAATTCTTTGGTAATGTTTTATAATACCTTGGTGAACAACCTTAGTAATAAGATTTATGATTCCTTAGTGATGAACCTTGATGATATTCTTATGAATGTCTCATTTTTACGATGTAGCCACATTTCCATGTTATGACTTATGTACTTATGATCATTCTATTATATTATGCCTTGTGTATTTATGATCATTATCTATTGTTATACCCCATGAATTATCCATGGTCACTTAATTCATGATTCCTTTATTTATCCCCTTATCGGGCTTTATGCTCACCCTTTAATATTGAAGTATGTCAATAGGGAATCAAATGTTATGAAGTGACCTAGAATATATCTATAAAGGAGTTTTAAAGTGGATTAAATAAATTTTATTTTTTATTTTTTATGATATTTTTACTTCATGTATTATGTACTTAGTTTCCAAGACACTAAATCTTAAAGTATCCCATTGAAGTTATCAATGAAATATTTTTTAAGGTTATATGTTAAAAATCATTTATGAAAAATATGGGTCGCTATACACAAGGTCTATGAGAGTAATTCAATTTTAAAACTTCATACATATTTAATTATCCACTCCTCCAGTATCTTCTTTTAGTTATGATTTTTTACCAAGAAGTCCCTTGATAGTTCCAAATATACTTGTAATTACTTCTTTAGGAACTTTCTTCAAATGATCAATCCTTGATTTCAAAATGAAGATCACCAAGCGATACATCATAATCACAAGTTAAATTAGCTTCATTATAAGAATCATAATCAATAGAATTATCAATACCTTTTCCACTATGATTACCTTCATCCAATGGTGTTTCTTCCTTCACTTTATAATTATTCTTCACCTTCCATGCATCTCTCCCTTTTCTATTTTTCTGATTCTTGGATAAAAACTCCATATTTGTTCTGATAGAAGTATCTATATTTTTATCAATCTAAGGAATATCAAAAAATTCCTAAAATCTTAATTTCATATGAAGAAAATTAAAACCAATAATTAAAATATTGATGCAAACAGAGGATACCTAGATTTTATCTAATATCAATTGCAGTTACTAGGTTTGTAAGATCACTAAGAGGGGGAGGGAGTGGATCAATGATCCCTTTTTAAATCAAATGGTATAATTAGTTAAGGTACAATCCCTATTATTTGTTTCTCTCTTATCCTTACTCTAATATTCAGAAAGTAAATGGAATAAGACATGGTGATTTATAATGTTCATCCTCAAAATTCTACTTCTTTTCATGACTCGTTAGTCTCCTAAACCAAAAATTCTTCCAATTTTTCTTATCAAGTGGTTAAACGACATGGCCTTGTGATATGCTTACACGAAGTCACACCATGTTCTCCAGATCCCCACTATAGGGTCTTTATACAGTGCCCCATAGTTTCCACTAGCTTCCCAATGGATCAAACTATATCCCACAGCTTGGTCTAGACAACTAGAATGGAGTTCTTCAAGGTTCCTCCATATCCTTTTAATAGGGACTCAAATCCCTCTATATTTTTACGTAGTGGTGTTCCATCCTTTCTCTTATGCTCAAACTAATTTTAAAGTTATATATTGAACACCTTATACAAATTGTTCATACAGTAGGCCTTATTCTCCCTCTTCTTCATTCTCGATACTGGTAGGTTCTCTTCATTTAGGTTTAGTTACAATCTATCCTCATATGATTGGATGTATATTTCCAGGAATAACAGTGTCAAGATATCCAAAAATTATTATCATTTTTATCATTTATATTCAATGGATCATGAATATTCTTCTCAATATTTGATTTATAGAAACAACATAAATCATGAAAATATATGACATATTATCATTTAAACTCATTTAAATATACCTAAAATTCCGATAAAGGTTTCCCTCTTGAATACCTTAAGACTTGGGTATTTCATTCATTATGTGATATTTAAAATATTATATCCTTATTTCCCACAAAATCCAGAGCATTATTTCCTTTAGATGGTCATAAATAACTTGACTAGTGATAAAAGGGTGGACTCCCACAATCCTTGACACCTGAGTGGGGTTAAAATGCCTACCAGCTCAACCTCATCCCCTATAGTTGACTTAGACAAAAATATCAACAAAGTTACTCATTATATCAATGAAATGTTTTAGAAACAGGGTATAATAAAGATACTAAAAATACAAAGATTTTTTACAAAAGGGATTCAAAATAAAAACGAAGTTGTGTTACTCTGTCCCCCTCTTCCTTGTTTACTTCAATGCTCTCTGTCCTTCACACTCAGATCCTCTTTTATGTGATCCCATATTGTACCATTTAATTTTTATCATATTAATTTCATATATTTTTCTCTAATTATTTTTTTTTATTTCCACCTACCTCATGTCAGTAATTCACCAAATCTTATCCACCTCCTTGAAACGGTGGTTGGCCGCCTCATGTGAGTTTGAATGGTAGGAGTTCCAGCTGGCCAGTAAAAAAGATGTTAATTTTTATGAATGAAATGGCTGGTTGGAAACATAACCATTTGGATCAATGTAGGATATTTTATCTATGTAACCATTAAATCAACATACGTGATTTCCCATGTAGATATTTTCCATGTATCCATTCAAGCTGACATAGCCATTTTTTCATGTAGCTGTTTCTAAATGATGTAGCTGAATAGGCCATGTATCCATTTGTTCATATAGCCAACTCTTAACTTAGGCATTTAACTTAATGTATCAATTTACATTTACTTATAGGATTATTTGAATTAGGAATTTACAACATTTCTGAATCCTTTTATGTATCCAATTGGGCCTACATAGCTGAATCTTGATATAAGAGATTGAGGTTCACATAGCGAATCTGAATGTAGCCTTTTCCGATATAGGAGTTTTTCTTGATGTAAATTTTTTTTTCCATAGATTATTAAACCACATAATGGATTTTACCTTTCTTCTCTAGTTCTATCACTGAATTTGAATAGTCGCGCACCAGAGGCATTGCCTCCCAAGAAAGACATCTTCTCATTCATATATGCTTCGCTCAAACTTGAGATACATGCCCTCCATGATCACCTATTTAAATGGAAACCTCTATCCTTTAAAAATGGAATCAAGTGAAAATGAGAGGAGTTAATTCAGCCAAAAGTAGGGGATGTGGGATCTTTGGTGGGTTATTTTAAATTGGAGCACATTTTACTGTATTCCCCAGTGGTACCCTCATTATTATAAATTTTAAATGGGGAGCAAAAAGGCGGTTGAATTTTCTCCCACATCGACATCAACTGGACCTTTAAAATCATCCTTGTAAACATGCATATAAAAGTTAAGACTGGTAAGGAATAGCTACGTCATCATCCCTCAAGTGAAAATTCAGTTCTAGGTAATTAATCATTGAAGTACTCTTATGAAACCGCCGATGTGTAGATGATTCAAATGATAGCACGCGACACATAAATTAAGCAGTCTTTCTCTTTTCTTATTTTTTGTAATTCCTATATTTAAATTTCAAATTGATGTCAATTTTTATTCAAGAAGTCAATTTTTTTCACAATATCCTTAGTTAAATTTCAATTGTTCTAGTTGGGAATAGTTAAGCACCCAAAAGCAGACATTTACATTATAAAAAATGATGAATAGAAATTTGCAACATATTTGTTCCAACCATGAAAATTCTTCACTATAAGCCTAATTAACCATTAAAAAATAATTTAATTAATAGAAAGAGATGTGTAAAATTGTGAAGGAATGACACCACATCAAACTCCTCCACACTTAAAACATGGATCTCTTAGAAAATTCTATAATTTAAATGGTTTGTTAACAAAGGATTTATGGTTAATGAACTTTATCCTATCTAGGAGAGAACCAAATCACTCATTTCAAGAGATTTTCATTCCTCCTATGTGATCTCATCACACCAACCCACTTCAATACAAACTCAAATCCTAGTTCCAAGAGTACAAATCATAGAGAATTAGGTAGAATTAGATCAATAACAAATGGAACAAAAACTTTAACTCTACCTTAGGATCCTCTAACCAAAAGTTCACTTACAAATTTTTTTATTCAAAAAAAGATTTTGTTATTAATAAATTGTCCCCCTGTTTATCTGGGTTCAATATTCCACTCATTGTCACAAGATTTTTTTTGACAAGGGAACTTTATTTAAATTTTACCCATCAATGAATTTGTGCAAAGAACTATGCATAGAACATATTGATTTGATTTTATTAACAGAAACACACCTTCTAATGTCATCTTAGATACTCATCGTGGGATCCAAATTTCCCATTTTACTTCAGATTCAATGGATTTATAATAATTCCTGATTGGGTTGGCTCCCCAAGGTGTTCCATGTTACCTGGGCTAAGTACCTAAGTTAAAATTCAAGTCCAAGATTCCTCAAGCTATAGTTTCAATTCCATAGGATCTAAAACTATCAAGCTTCTTTTCCTTTGTTTTCAAGAAATATTTCCATAAAAATAGAAAACCGAATCATTGAGTAATCAATTAATATCTATAACTTTAGATTCAATGGAATCCCCATAAAAAAGTCAAGGAATATTCCCCTAAACCAAAAACTATTATTTTTTTATTGGTCTATTCAACCAACCCCCAAAATTACTATTTACATAGAGAAAAACTTGTAGGATCTCTAAAAAGTGAAGTCATTATTCAATTTTTTTTAAAAATAGGGTGTTTTTTTCTGCCAAAACCGAAGCACAACTAAAGTACAGGATAAAATCCCCTCTCTCTCAGACTTAAAACCCAAAATTTTCCCCAATTTTGAATCTTAATTTGGAAAACAATGAAGAAAAAACATGATAGAATAATTTATTAGTGAAAAGAATAAAGATAAATTTGTATGAGAGTTCAAAGATAGAACTATTACCATATTTCCAATTAATTTCAAAAAGAACATTAATATTGAAAGTTCTTGATTTGTATTTTTATAGAACAAATAAAACAATTTCTTGTGGAATTCAAAGTGGAGCATGATACACAATATATTAATAGGATTTTTTAAGAAAAATAATAGGAGACCCCCATAGTTAGCTTCCATTATTAAGAAGAAATTAATAGATAGAATTATAATCAACACTTCTCTGAAATAAGGAAGGATTATCATATCTCTACCAAGAATAATTATATCCTCCTAGAGATAGAGAACCCTTTGGATCAAAGATAAATTTATAAAAAAATAGTAGAAAAAATGCATTGGTATTCATAATAAAATATTATAATCAAATAATTCAAAAGCAAAGAAAAAGGGAAAAATAAGGAACCATTGGTTGACTCCCATGAAACAATGAGTTTAGAGTCTTTATTTGGAAAACAAACAAAATAATTCATGAAGAGAGAAGATGATATAAACACCCTTTGGATTACCCTAAAAATAATTCTTTACTCTTTTTACATAGACCATAAATGGATAGTTTTTATGTCCAATTAATTCCACTGCTCTATTGACAAGAACTCTTAAAATTGTGAATGATCATGAGCACTTGGATGGAAGCTTACTGGGAAATAGTTTCAATCTGGAGTTAAAAAATTAGGACCCTCTATCCAAATTTAATGTACCTATTCTGAATCATGGGGATTTAGGAGTTTCAGGAGGCTTGATCCTCAGTCGATGGCATTAACGGTGTCTACGACAGACTCTGTCGGTCTCTGGTGACTGGTGATGTTTGGTTGGTGATGACAGTGGAAATGTTGGTTTTTTGGTGGTTCAATGGTTCTTGATGGGTTCTGGTGCTGTTTGGTGGCGTCAACAGTGGTGATTGGATGGTGACGGCGAAGGTTCCAGTGATGATGTTGGTTGCAGACGATAGGATTTCAACTGAAGACATGGTGATGATGTTCTATGACATGCTTGGTTGGTGACTGGTGTGATGATCTGATAGTATTGGGTTCTGTGTATCGTCAGTTTCTTTTTGAATTTTGAATGGTTCATGTTTTTATTTTGTATCATTTTATTTTGTATCCCTTCGGTTACTGCTCTCCCTTAAAGCAGCTTCTTAGAAAATCAAATAAAAATTATTTTTCAGTCAGTCAACATACTTAAAATCATGGTTGATGGCTTTAACTGCCCAAAATGATTTATTATGGAGATCTGCAGTCAAATGAAATGTCTTACAAAAAATTATCTCATAAGGATACATTTTGAGGGGAGTTGTATAATATTTTCTTATAGGCCCATAATTCCTTATCCAACTTTAAAGTCCAATTATTTCATTAAGTACACATAGTTTTCTCCAAATTTTGTTTCAATTCACTATTTGAAATATCTGCCTGCCCACTTGATTGTGGGTGATAAGTGGTAATATTTTTAAGAATACATATGCACATTTTCAATAATGATTTGAATTTAAATTTCTTGAAATGTGTACCATTATTGATGATAAAATCTCACAGCAAACCAAATTGGGAAAAAATATTCTTCTTGATGGAATTCACAACACTAGTAAGATTATTTGGAAGTGAAACTGCCTCAAACCACTTTGAGACATAGTATACAATAATAAGGATTTACTCATTCCCATAAGAATATGGAAAATGACCCAGGAAATATAACCCCCAAACATTAAAAATTCTGACTTCTAGGATTCCATTTTGTGGAAAATCCTATTTCTTACCCACATTTCCCAATATTTGACATTTATCACAGCTTATAACTAGACTTATTGTATCCTTAAACATGGTAGGATAGTAAAAACCTTATTGGAGGAACTTTTGGGAAGTATTATCTCACCCATGGTGTGAATACCATGGAGAGGAGTGAAAACTATCTAAAATAGAAAGTATTTTCTCATTAGGAACACACCTCCTGAGTATCCCATCAATATACCTTTGAAAAATAAGTAGATCATACAAAAATTATTACTTAATATAAGTAATAAAGTTCTTTATTTGATTAAGTGGAAGTTATTTTGGCATGAAATGGACATCAAAAAAGTTAGAAAAATCTAAAAATTAGGCATACTACTTCAAAGATGGAGTAAACAACTGTTCATCAAGAAAAGATGTATTTATATATGTTGGATTAATAAATTGAATTATAGTTGTGGGTAACCTAGAAAAGTGGTTAGCTACTATATTTTCTGCAGATCTTTTCTTCTTAATTCCTAAATAAAACTCTTGTAACAATAATATCCACCTCATAAGTCTTGGTTTGGATTCCTTTTTAGCAAAGATATATTTAAGAGAAAAATGATTAGTGAATATTATGACTTTTGAACCTATGATATATTTTCTAAACTTTTATAATGAAAACATAATAACAGTAAACTCTTTCTCAGTGGTAGAATACTTTTTTGGGCATCATCAAGAAGTCTGATAGCATAATAAATCACATGTAACCACTTCTATTTTCTTTGACTTAGAACTATGCCAACTTCCCAATCACTTTCATCACACATGACTTTGAATGAAAGTTTAAAATCGGGGGAAGTGATTATTGGAGGGTGGACCAGGTTCGATCCCCAAAAACAACACCAAAATTTGACATTAATGTCATTGAATTTCATGAAAATTAATTATTTATAACACATACTAACCATTATTATCATTGAAATTAGGGATCGAACCCAAGAGAAGGAAAGTTTTGTGAGAAAAACAAAAAGAAAACAATAAAAAGAAAATAGAATAGTTGGTGAAATGATTTTGGTGAAGTTAATGGAATAAATATTGAGAATATAAAGAAGACTAAATTTAGAGGATGAGAAAGAAAATCAAACAAGTGAAATAACTTCAAGGACTAGAGTACGAAAAAAAATTGGCTGAAAAGATTATTTTGGTATACATTTCTTTTTATTTTATTTTCTTCTTTCTCAAGATTATTAATTGTAGGACTAGGAGAATTATCTAGATAACTCTCTCAAGTGGCCAGTATATAGGTGAAAATATCCTTTAACTTATCAACTAAAGATTTATTTTTCCCACTCATTAAGGCACTCTAGAATCTCACCCTTGCGTGGTATGTCCTCTTCTCAGTTGGAATTCCAAATAAAAATTTATTAGTGAATCCAAAAACCAAAACAAAATTAATTGAGTTTAGGTAGTTATAGGTTATAAATAACTTGACCAATTAGAAAATGGTGGACTCTTATAATTCTTGACACCTGAGTTGTAACAACCCAAACCCTAGTAGCCGAGAGTCGATGGTCGTTTTATTACAATGACATAGATACAATAGATCACATCACCAATGATCGATTAGTTTAGTAGAATTGAATAACAAGATACATACATGGTTCCATTATTAAATTGGTATTTAAACATATAACATAAAAAAGGAAAATAAAATGCTTCCATGAAACTTATTTAAAAATTCCATTTTCATAACTCGGGGAAGGAAAAAAAATAAAAGGGTGAGCCCAAACACTCAGTAAGGGTTAAATGAATCAATAAGAATTGAAGTAAAGTAAATATGGAAAAATCCTTATAGAAAGGTAAATAATATGAAAAAATCATTCCATCGATACATTGAGATTGAAAATAAAACCATAGATTTTTTCATAGTGAAAATCTCATGAAAAGTAATAACTGAATTCTCAATGAAGAAAATAATTATTTATTAGATGTAATGTATCTAAAACCTGAACCATTATACCATCAAGTTGATTTAAGAATATGGGTAAAAACCATCTGATTCTTCTTTGAAACAAACATGATGTGTTTTTCTAACTATTTTTTCTCATGAGACCTATCAATGCATTGAGGGGCTATCTATAACCGGGCCCCACCCATCATTGAAAGTCCAAAGAATTCTTTATACATAGATTAATTTCATTAACAACATTAAAAGAAAAATCATATGTGAAAATGGTATATGAATAAAATAACAATCATATCTATGATATAATAAATATGGATATTTAATGAAATCATCAACAGATGATGATCATAAATAAAAGGGAAGTATACATACACCACACACAAAGATTAAGTGGTCAAAGGGAATATCATAATGGTTTACATGGAAGAATGGATTCAAATAATAATTAGACATTAATAAGGAAAAATGGTTATATATCATGATAAACTACATCACAATTAAGTGGAAACATCTAAAAAGAGTGTTTAAAAAACATTAGAAATGGAACATTTTATTGCGGTTTAAGGAAAATATTAAGGAGCATTTAAAGAGAAAAAGGCATAATATTTTATATAAAATCAGAAATGAACCAATATATATTTTAATAATAAAATGATCTATTTTATAATAATAAGTAAGTATTAAAAATGGTTATGTATGGTACTTGAAAATGGGTAAAAAATTTGGAAGTTCCCTTTAATCGGGCTTGCTTATTGGGAGTAATCAAAAAGGGAACATTAAAAACCATGTATTTCCCTATCAAAGAAAGGTGAAATAATATGAATACATTAGTTTGTAATATATAAAAATAATTTATAAGAATTATATAAAAATGAAGAATAATTACATTGGGGTAAAGAGAGATAAAGCGTAACCCGAATGAAAAATGGAGATTCGGGGAGAATCCCTTACCTTATTTCCGAAAGTGTTCCACACTTACACTTAATGTCTTGGATAATGAAATTGGATTCATTAGTAATTTAATTAATAACATATTAAACATTTATTTTATTTATTATAACTTTATTAAGTTTATTTATTCCTTTTTTGATGATTTATAAGATTCAATTTCATTGTTCATGAGTGTTTGTTTCCTTAGTTTTCATGATTGGTTAACTTGCATACATGTATGAAAGATTATGTAAAATGAGAATAGTTATAAAGAATTGAAATTATATGTTATTAATGAACTTATAGAATAATAAATTGTCTTATATATCATTTTTTTCAAGATATGAGGATGATTAATTAGATAAAATGTTAATGATAACCGTTTAGATTATTTTGATATTTTTCGATCATCACGCACTAGTTTTATTTTATTAATTAATTATATATATATAATGGTTATAGAGAACTAAATAAGTTGTAATATAAATTTCAAATTCATTTTAAACCTTTATAATAGTTTTATGTCTAGCATTAAAAATGGTAATGGAAAATGAAAATGCATCATCCATAATGGTGGTAAATCGACACATCATAGATGATATTTTCATTATTAGAATAAAATAGAGAGGAGAAGGGGTTTGATGATGGATTCTCCATTAACACAATAAAATTATATTATGTATATAATATACTAAATTTATCAGGCATGTTTTTATATAGTAGGTGAGGTAAGGATAAGAAAAGAAATGAAATTGAAAGAAATTGAAAGAGAAGGATTAAGGGTTTTACCTCTTGAATGCACATGAGCCTCAGCCCTGTTGGTGAGGTATCCTTAAGGGCATCCACAAGACCCAGGTTCAAAACTAGGTAGAGGCATATTTTTGGGGGTACTATAGCAGTACTGTAGCAGGAACTATAGCAGTACTGTACACTGTGCAGGTACTACAGCAGCATTGTACACTGTACAGGTACTGTACACTATGCGGGTACTGTAGTAGGCACTGCAGCAGTTAATATTCGATACTGTAGCAGCTGAAACTATTCACCTTGGGCCACCGGTTTGGGCTTGGAGTCCTTAAGGATTTTGGGCCACCTAGGCCTTTGGGTCAGTAGGGATTTCAGGCCACCTTTAAGGCCCTTGGGCCACCTCAAGGCCTTCGGGCCACATGAAGTTTCCCCAGACACAGTACAATAAATGAGCAGTCCCAGAAGAGGATTCAGAGCAGGTTCACTCACCAGAGCAGAACCAAATGGATTGTCAGAATGAGAGGGTATGACTATGCCATCGGTACCAGCCTGTGCTTGTATGGGATGCCTAGCCAGACGATCATGCAAAGGTGGAGAGCTACTATCATGACGCAGATGCTGGGGAGGGGCAGTTCCTTGTAGATAGTCTGGTTAAATTCCCTAAGACCTTCGGGTCATGTAATATCTTAAGCCTAAAGACCTTGTAATATCTAAGCCTACGGGCCTTGTAAGGGTTCCCCCTCATCCCTTGAAAGGAGGGTTATGAAAAATCAATAAAAATGAAGGCCTTCCGGCCATTCGGGGCTTTACCTCTTGAATTCTTCTCCTTGAGAACCTCCTTAAGACACTTGGATTTTGGTATTTTCTTGGGAAAAAAGTATCCTAGAAGTGGGGTGGGGGAGACTTGGGAAGAGGATTGGGTATAAATTGGACAATATTCAAGGCTTTAGAGGTGTGAGGATAAGAGGTGGTGAGGGGTCATATTTATAGCAGAGGAGAAGGGTGTTTTTGATTATGTTATTCGTTTGTTTATTATTTTGGATCAAGACTATGAATAGTTTGAACATTATCTATAAATATATTACAATAATGAATGATAGTTAGATATTATTAGACTATATCATCTATACATAATCTATGATTCTATAATTCATGTATTTATCTTATAAGGTAAATTAATGTATTTCACTATTCACTAAAAATTCAACTGTTATAGAAAAATACAAAAAAATAACCCTAAAATTTTTCTAATGTGTAGAATTGAAAAATAATTTCTATTTTATGAAAATAATTTTCCTAATATTATAAATTTAATTTTTAATTAAAATCATCATTTACTCAAAAAATACCAATTTTAAAATTATAACTGATTTTATAACACTTTGAAAAATTAATTAGGGTATCATAAAATTATCTTCTAATCATAAGACAACAAAATATTAATTTATGAATATATTTTATAGAAATAAATTTTCTTTTAAATCATTATATTAATTATAAAATTGTAAATGAACATTTATGTGTTATAAAAATACCAACTCTTAATTTCTCATTTTCAAAAAAATTATTTACTTATACTATGATTTAATTATTTCATATTTTCATTTATAAGATGCCTAAATTTTTTTATACATTCATCGGTGATGTTACTATTCTATTGGACATATTAATATTCCTAAGGGTCATATTACTATTCCAAAGTTTTATTTTCTATTTCATTGGTATTTCTAGAAAAAGCCTCTTATTTCACTCATTATTCATTTAAAAAGTTTGTTTTGTGTTCTCTATGTGATTTTATATGATTTATAATATATGAAATAATTTTGTATGAAATGTAAGATATCAAATGAATTGAATTTATTTGAGAGGATACATACCGTAAAATCTTGGGGTGTTATATTCTTACCTCCTTCAGAAATTTCATCCATGAAATTTTTCACGAATATTTTCCTCTAAATAGATGTGAATGGTTCTTCTTCATAACATCCTCATATTTATACTTTTCTTCTTCCATTTTATGTTTTCTCTAAGAACCTTTACCAGTTGAGTCATCCGATTTCTCAATACTTTCTATCTTGTGTTAATAATTTTGATAGGCTCTTCGTAGTAAGACAAATTATGTTCGAGTTATATTTATTCATAGGTAAGTACATGTATTGGGTGTAGAATGTACTTATTTAATAATTTTATGTGGAAAACATCATGAACTTTAGAGAGACTTGGAGACATTTCTAATCAGTATGCTATAGATCCAATTCTTTCAATAATTTGAAATGGTCAGATGTACCTAGGGATCAGTTTCCCTTTCTTACTAAACCTCAAGAAACCCTTCCATAGAGATACTTTCTGAAAGACATGATCTACCACTTGAAATTTCAAATCCTTTATCCAATTTTCATCACAACTCTTTTTCCTACTTTGAGCTTCTTTAATATGAGCCCAAATAATCCTTACCTTTATTGTTGTCTCTTCAATAAGTTCTAAGCCTATAAGTTTCCTCTTACCAAATTCATCCCAAAAAGGTGGAGTTCAACATCTCTTGCCATATAATGATTTATATGACACCATTTGAATACTATAATGGAATCTATTATTGCAGGAAAATTCCACCAAAGGTAAATATTGATCCCACATACCTTGAAATTCAAGTGAGCATGATCTCAATATGTCTTCTAATGTTTGAATAGTCCTTTTAGACTATCCATCAGTTTGAGGGTGATAAAAAGTACTCATATGAAGCTTAATATCCAAATCCTTCTTAAGACTCTTCCATAATTTTGATTTGAAATGAGGATCTCGACCATACACAATCGATATAGGTGCACCATAAAGTCTTACAACTTTATTAGTATAGAGTCTTACTAGGTGATCTAGTGGAAAATACTCTATTATAACTAGGAAATGTCACTACTGGAAATGGGGTCTTTCCCCACGCATCTATACCCATGGTTTTTATAAACCGTGGGGATATGTGTTTTTTTTATTATCTATAACCACAGTTTTATTAAAACAGTGGGTATTAAATCCCCAATTTCACTGCACCATCAGGATTCTCATCCTTCACTCTTCCATTGCGCTCCTCCCCTTCACTCTTCCATCATGCTCCCCTGCTTGAAACCTCGCTTCCTTGACCTCTGCCTCCCAGACCTCTCCTCCCCTCGCTGACCTCCACCTCTCAGACATCCGACCACTACTTCCCTACCATCTCCTCTCCCCCCAGCCTCCACCTCCCGACTCCACCTTCGCTCCCAAACTCGACCTCCTGGCCTTCACCTCTGCCTCAACATCCCGACCTCTACCTCCCTGCCCCCATCTCTAGCGAAGTCCCACATCCCCCCTGTTAGCTCCCTGTCCTCTGACAACTTCTCCATCGATTCATTTCATCTAGGTATGGAATTTCTTCTCATTGATTTTTTATTTTTTAAAACTAATCACTTATTCTTATATCAATAGCCTCAACAAGTTGAACACAAAATTTCTATTTTTCATTGTTTATTTAATTAATAATCATTCATCTTATAGGTAAATTCTATTTTATATCATTGTTATTAAAACATCATTTTTCATTTACAATGTTTTATACCACTGATTTTTGTTCTTTGGATATAAATGAAAACACTACTAATTTAGGATCACGTTAATAGCCTCAATAAGTTGACTACACAATTTCTCTTTTTAATTATTTATTTGACCAATAAGAATTCATCTTAGAGGTACATTATACTTCCTCTCATTTTTATTGCAACATACTTTTTCATTTACAATGTTTTATACCTCTTCATTTTGTTCTTTGAATATAATAAAAAATACTACTAATTTAGGATCATGTTGTTGAGGTCCTTTATAATATTCCCTTCCCACATAAACATTCCAAGAAGTCTCTCACATGTTCCTCTCTATTTTATGATTCATAAGTTATTTCATTGCAGATGATTATTCATAGTAGTGGAAGTAAATTTT
This sequence comes from Viscum album, assembly GCA_963277665.1. Taxonomy (NCBI): domain Eukaryota; kingdom Viridiplantae; phylum Streptophyta; class Magnoliopsida; order Santalales; family Viscaceae; genus Viscum; species Viscum album. The sequence goes on along the minus strand of OY728159.1, from coordinate 286,395,116 downwards.
TTCATGGATTTCATAGCTGCTTGATCCCCTATCATTGAATACAGGTAATTAAGAGACTGTTTTTATTTCCCATTGGTAGCAATATTATCTATCTAGATATCCTTCCATTATTGGATTAAATTGGTTCTCACATAATTTCAACAATATTTGTTGCCAATTTTTAATTTAACTATAGCATCTTGTAATCATCAATTGCACCTGATCACCCATGAGACTGCTCTATAATCAAGTATGGCCCTTTATTGTCGAGTTCCAGTTTATTCCCTTGGAACCGAGAAACTCCAGTGAAATACCTATAAAATTACACTATCTCTTTCACATATATTTTCCAGTTCTAGTGTCTATGCATGACGTTCTCCACCACTGAGGCAATATTCTTTGCCGAGACATTCAATTCTTCGATAATTGTGACAATATAGTCTAGTAACTACTCCAATCCCTTGAGATAGAAATTGTAACTCATATATATATATATATATATTTTATTGAGTTCCGCCCCTAATTGATCACTAAAACTCCCTTGTGGTTATTTTATTTTCACTATATAGAATATATTATACAATAAAGAAAAATATTTGGGTTCATACCTTCAACAACACCAATAAAACCATTGAAATATTTAACTTTCAGGTTGATTCAAGATCAATCCAGATCCATTTTCTAGTTTCATGATGTAGTGTAAGCTTACTCCACAATTGAAACAATATATTGTATCTCCACACATGGGTGGCTCCAAGATTACATCAAAACTTAGAGGCTACATGCTCATGAACAAACTTATCATGATGACTATATCCAAGATCCAATGACCCACATTTAATATATATTATCCCTAAACATCCCATAAACTATACATTCCTATTCTATATTCTAATCTCACCAAGCATAGAGCACCCTTATTGTTTCTTGAAACCATAGGCATCTCACCATGACAAAACATGTAAATGAAAACTCATAATTATATCATAATTTTATAATTCAACTAGAGTTCATTCATAGTCTCACCACTATTATAAAATCTTATCCTAAGTTTATAGGTCCATGCACATAATCACTTTTCCATTGAAATTTTTTAACTCCTTTGAAACACTAACTTACAGAGTGTATTCATCTCAATATCACCAGGTATCTCCATATTCCTAAACCCAAACTCCTCCAAGAGTGTTATCACCCATGGGCACCGGACATTCTATCCACCATGAATACGATCGTTCTACCTGACATGTATCGATGTCACCTAGGCTAGGAATCTGAATGAGACTTCCCTTCCCAAAACCACCCATAAGGATAAAATAACTAGCACATAAGTACTTATATCTGAGAACCCAAGTCACCTAACACACCAATCAGAAATACATTATCAAATTTTTGTGAATTGATATCATAAACCGAAGTTTTTACTTATACCTCACACACCTAAATGTTCTTAAACAAATGTCCAACCAGTCTGATGGGTTACCCTCAATGTTCAGAATGTACTAAATTCCAAACCTAGAGTCATTCTAAATAAGGTTACTAGTCCCTCAAACCTACTCCACACATTATGCCTAATAGTGATCATAACTATGGGTTTCACTTATCCCTATCTCAAGGTAACAAGGCATTTAACATTCCAAATACTTAATTATATGTTTCAACCACCCATTGAAATTAATTTCAACCTACCGACTCCCAGGTCAAGTATAAACCAATAGTTTCACAAGTAATCACTACACATCTCAAAACAAGCTCACTCACACTGTGACCTACATAAAAAATCACTATTGTTTTAGAGCCTCCTCATCATAGGGATACCACATAACTCTAACACTCTCAATATCCCCATCCACCCAAACACAGGGTCCATCTATACTACCCACCATGTCACCAATATATATATATATATATATATATATATAATTCACAATTATTTTTATTACATTTTAAAATTTTATATTAACCCAAAAATTCCACAATAAGGGATTAGATAAATGAAATTTCAATTAAATTAGATCAATTATATAATTGAATAGTATAAATATAAATTTAGTCCTAAATAATAAGGACTATCCTCATACATGGGTTGGCTAGTCCCAGGGAAAAGCTCTATACCATGTCTCGACACATTTTTATTCTATTTTTTACCTTTCCAAATTAGTAAGACTAAAAAAACCTGTAATAACATTTTACTGGGTCCTACCACCAATCGGTGATTTCACTATTGGTAGATATAATACCCCAAGAATTTCACCCCATATGATGGAGGATGCTGACTAATAGTGAGGGTGTCAAGTAGTATGATGGGATACTATACCCGCATATTTGATTAAAAAAATAGTAGAAATAAACATACTAATTTAAAAATATGTAAATAATAAATTTAATGACACAATGAAATGTTTTAATAATATTCAAAATAATCCACGCAATAAAAAATTAATTTTATGCAATACATTCAGGTAGTCATAATATAACTAGAATATTAGAAGACAAAACTATAAAAACTATGAAAAATGGTATTGAGTATCAACCTAGACCTAACACCCATGATTATTATTATAAAACATGCAATCAAAAACATCAAGTGCTTTACCAAATCCAAATATACAATATAATATTGATAATAGATCAGGTGCCCAACTTATATGGTAGAAAGTGTAGGGTTTTATTATAACTCGATAAGACTCAAAAGATGGTGTCCCTAAAATTAAAATTGAATTGTTTTTTTTTCATTAATATGTGATTTAATAATCAATTATTTATTATCATATTAATATTTTATAAATCTATAATTTGATTTGAAGTGTAATAAAAATACTACTGATGCTTGATCTCTACAATGGCACTCAACATCATTTTGTATCTACTTTTTCCATCACTGGTGAGTCTATAGTCATGGTACATGTCAAATCGTAAATGGTAACAATGTAAAAAACCAAGGAAACTAAGGGAATAATAATCTGACAAAACCCAGATGAATCAATATAGCATTATTTCTCAATAAAACTCATACTAAATACAAAGGGGTGAGCCTTTCCATTCTTCACAATCTATTATTCCAGTCTAAACTCAAGGAACTATCCTTGACATTTAGAAGAATGGTTGTATTATAACCCATAGCCTACGATGGAGTTATTCTAACCAAATATATCAAGTCTAATCAAGTAAACTCATCATTCAAAATTAAATGAGGGTACGCTATAAGATTCCAAAATAGTAATTGATGAAATTTGATACATAAGACATTACCTAAATCCCAGGGGATATTCCTCTAGTCATTTCACTTCAATTTCCCTTATTTTCATTTCTTATGAGAACCCTAATCAAGGTGTGTGTAAAATTTAGTGTTGGATATTAATATAATATTGTGTATTTTATTTTTCAATTGATTTTAAATTCATTTATTTTACTAAAATGACCTTTTCCTTTTTAAGATTCTTGTTGTGACTTGTTCCACTTTGTATGCAGTAGGTGTTTCTAGGTAATTATTTTATTAAAAAAGTTGTGACATGATTTAGTTTATTAAATTCATCTTCCAGAATATTTATACCAATATTTTATACCCATGATTGTTTTATATAAATTATCTAAATGATTTTCATTCTTGGAGATGAAGTGGTTTTCTTTAAATTTATTTTCCCTCTTTGAATTAAAATCTTACCCATGGAAAATATTAAATTAATTGAATATGGGGCTTGTTTAAAATATTTTTGATGATGGGTGAATGTTTTTATCTATCCCATTATTTTTAAATTAAATAGCCCATGTTTAAGGGTGTGTTTTAAAGTTAAATGTTGATTTTTTATGTTACACCTAAGGGAGGACAAATTTCTTTTATCTCTCCCTTAGTTCAACTATAACGAAACATACCACTCTATCATTTTCATGAATCCATTATTGGCCTATTATGGTTTACCATGCTGATCATCCCTTTAAAATAAAAAGGTAATAATTTAATCTCTGACGCTGAAAGGGTTGAAATTGGTTATAAAAATAAAGGAACTTGCAATAAATCGTGAATTAACTATTAATTTTTTATGTTCTAATAGTTTTATTTTATATATTACATATCCATTTTTTAATTATGGTTTTAATTGTTTATTAGAAGATAACTTTTTTTCTTGTTATAAAATGGATAGAAGCTGGATGTATCATACCAATAGGATTTCAACCACGTTTCAAAATAATTTGGAGAATTTTTGCATATTTTTCATTTGACAATTATTTAGATAGAGTTTGTATATAGTGTCCATGCTATAAATGTATTGGAAGACCATGGTTGATCTGAGAAGAATTCAACTACCATATAACGAAATTTAGACTTCAAACAAAATATTATGTTTGGTATCACCATGGAGAGATGATTCAATGTTCTACTAGTCATGAACAAAATGAAATAAGTGGCATGGAGAATTTGATATTTGATCGGTTTCCATTTTTCCATCATCCCGATAGAGATAGTATGCCAGTGAAAGAAGGAAATGATATTAATACACCTGAGGAAAATACTGAAGATGATGATGAGAGAGTGAAATATTTTTTGTATGATTCCAGAACTCCAGTATCAGGAATGTACTAAAATGACCAAGTTATATTTTTTAATGTGGTTATATCATGGTAAAACCATGTATGGAATTTATAATACCGCTATTGATTATATTCTTAAATTTTTGAAGGAATTTATTTCTGATGGTTCATATATTCCCTCAAATAATTACAAGGAATGGAAGTTAATTAAGCAGATTTGATTTGATACTAATAAAGTCCATGCTTGTCTGAAATATTACAATTTATTTTGGGATAAAACAGCTGACCATAATGATTGTAAATAATGTGGTACATCTCGATGGAAGAAAAATCCAGATGGAACACCGTCTCGTGTAGCACAAAAATTCATGTGGTAGTTTCCATTGATTCCCAGACTTCAAAATCTATTCATGTCTGCAAAAATCTCATCCAATATGAAATGGAAGGATGATGATAAAATTAAAGGTAATGATGATTTGGTTCATCCTGCAGATGGATTAACATGGAATACCTTTTTTTCAAAACATCTTGATTTTATAGCTGAGGTGCGTAATGTCAGGTTGGGTCTATCCTGTGATGATTTTAATCTGTTTGGTCAGATGCTTACTTCTCACAACACTTGGCTAGTTTTTATTCATGTTTATAATCTTCCTCCATGGATATGTATAAAAAAACCTTTCACTTTATTGAGTATAATGATATCTGGACCTTCTAATACTGGTAATGATATAGATGTCTACTTACATCCTTTAATAAGAGAGTTGAAACAACTTTGGTATTTGGGTGCACAGACATTTGATTCTTCTTCAAAGAATACGTTTCAGATGTGTGCTACCCTTCTATGGACCATAAATGATTTCCATGATTATGTAATGATGTATGGGTGGATCACGAAAGGAAAACTATCATATCCCATTTTTATAAAGAATACACGATCGAGAAGGATTAAATATCATAATAGTTTCGGTTTCATGGGGCATCAAAAATTCTTGCCAATGGATCATCAATACAGGACAAATAGAGCGGTGAAAATGAGAACACATCATGATGGCGTTATGTTAACCACTACAACAGATTGTTAAGCCAGTGTATCAGATAGTAGACCTTGATATGAAGATGTGTATTATTATGGACTTGTTGATAAAATATTGTTATTGGATTACTAATATCAATGTAGAGTCACTATGATGAAATGTAAATGGATTGATTCAATGAGATGACACAATGCATTTATTGATGACTGTGGATTCAGAGTTATTGATATGAGTTGATTCCAACGCACCAATGAACCATACATTTTGGAATTAATGTATAAACAAGTTTTTATGCAAAAGATCATATGAGACCCAATTATGGTGTCATTAATGACGTAATCCCTAGAAATATTTTTCATGATGCTGGTGATGAAATTTCCACCATTGACTTTCCCATTTGTGTTGGCCAAAATATTTCATTTGATGAATCAAATTTCCCCATTATGAGAGTAGATGTTGAACCTGAAGTAGTAGTTGGTAATTTATAAAAGCAACCATATATTTTCACTGTTTATTAATTTTACATTGACATGAGTTTTTCAGGTTAGTATTACTATAATTACTTTAATTATATTTCATTTTGGAATGATATGTTTGTTTTTTGTATTTTCTTGTGTTGTTTCATTAAATCAGATTTATTTCAATGTATAAAACTTGGTTTAAATATTTTTTTTTTAAAATGTATAACTTGGTAATGTTGGATTACAATCGGATTTATTTCTTTTTCAGTGGGATCTTCTACTCAACGATGTGGGAGCACTCGGATGAAGGAAGTTTGCAATTTCCAGACACAGCTAATGGTGGATTACAATTGAAAAAAAATTAGATGGTAGGTTCAAAATGAAATGCTGTGTAGAAGTTTCAGGGATAGTTTGACCAAGTATCACGATATAATTATAGTAAAACTAGTGTCATGGAGACGTATCAGAAAAGAGATCAAAGACAAATCATGGGAGAAAATATGAGTAAGAAAATTTTATAAAGTCATATCTATATTATTGGTGTATTTAAATTAAATAACATGTTCATTTCATATTCATTTTAACTTTCCTGATGGAGAAGCTACTAAGACTGCAAGGTTGATGGATGTTGTGGAGTTTTGGTGCTCATTAAAGCATGAGTTGTATGTTGGTTGGAAGAGCAGGGTTGGTACTGACTTAGAGGGGGTACCTATATTCCCCAACTATCCAAAAATTCAATATGAAAAAAATGATTTCACATTGGAAGGATGCTAAGTTTAATTTAATATCAATATTTAATGGTTGACATATAAAATTTAATTATTATTACTTGTATTGGAATTTTTTAGGAAGTTTTAGAGAAAAACATAAAGAATAAGGATTCAATGACTTATTTCTACACACTGGGGCACACTACAATGCTTGATCATGAAGAGCACCAGGTACTTTAACTGAGTATTGTGATGTTATACTGAAAATATTATTGAATATACATAGGCCATATTTTTTCATTTTTCATATATGTTTCTAATCAATATTTGTACATTTATCATTTTTAGCAAGTTTCATTGGGCATCGAAGGTCCTATACCTCATGCCAAACTATTTTTCTCCAGTAGAATGAAAAAAGATGGAAGTGTAGTAAATGCACATAAAAAAGATAAAAGATTAATGTTTTTTATTTATATTTTAAATATTTATATGAAATTCATAATTTAATATGTTTATAATTTCATAATTCTACCTTGGAGGCCCTCGATGGTAAGGAAGATGAAAAATTTGGGCCACATGATCATTTAAGTCCGGTATTAGGTGAGGAGCACCCAGGGAGAGTACAATGTTGACCAGGGAAAACATCATCCCCTCTAGGTATTGGTCGTCATCAAGATACTCTCAAGCCTCCCAGACCTCTGAGCTGGAAATCTCTCGTGCTGAAGTAGCTGAGGCAAAGAAAATAGCTTTAGAGGAGTGTTCACTACTACAAATACGGCCTTTATCAGTGCTAAAAATTACCTTTATCAGCGCTAGAAAAAGCGCTGATAAAGCCGATGAAGATAAGGTGGGGTCCCCTTTATCAGCACTCCAAAAAGCGCTGATAAAGAACCCTTTTATCAGCGCTTTTTTTAGCCCTGATAAAGGGGTCTTATATCAGCGCTTCCTTTATCAGTGCTTTCGTTTTAGCACTGATAAAGGACCCGTATATCAGTGATTTTAAAAAAGCGCTGATAAAAGTTAAAAAAAATTAAAATTTTTTAATTTTTTTTAAAAAAAAACTAAAAAATACTGCCAATTGGGGGGGGGGCTTTTATAGCGCTTGAGCCCCCCCTTTTATAGCACTTTTCTGCCCCAATACAGCACCCCACACACCCCCTTCACCCTTTAACAACACTTTTTGCTACATTCCCCCATGTGCGCGTACCCCTGCCTCCACCAGGATTTGAACTAGAGACCTCCCCCCTGCGCGTCTAAGCCTTTACCACTACTCTATTTTGATTTGTCTTCCAATTCATGATCTCTCTCTCTCTATATATATATATATTTAGTTATATTTATTCGTATAGTAATATATATTTATATTAATATATATATATTGTTATATTATAATATATATATATAATTATATTAATATATATATATTTATAGTAATATATATATAGGTATATTAATATATATCTATATCTATATATATATTTAGTTATATTTATTCATATAGTAATATATATTTATATTAATATATATATATATAGTTATATTAACATATATATAGTTATATATATATATAGTTATATTAATATATATATAGTAATATTAATATATATATTTATAGTGATATTAATATATATATTTATAGTAATACTAATATATATATATATGTAGTTATATTAATATATATAGTTATTAGATTAATATATATATATAGTTAGATTAATATATATATAGTTAGATTAATATATATATATATAGTTAGATTAATATATAGGTATATAAATATTCATATATTTGTATTTTAAATAAAATTGATGTTAGTTATTATTTATATAAAGCTAATATATTTTATATGTAAATATATTTTATTATTTATATTTATAATTAAATTTTTAGGTGTGAATATATAAAAAATATGAGTATATTGTTATATATTTTATTATAAATAGCAGTGAATTATAAAAAATGATGAAATTTCAAAGACATAATATCAATATTAATGTAATAACTTGGAATAAATTCAGACCCCACCAAAAAAATCCAATAATACCCCCTTAAACGAGGCTGAAAATCCACAAAATGTTAAAAAAATCGGGGTACCCCGACTAAAAACTCAGTTTTGGAGGCCTTTTGGGCCTCTTGGCCTAGAAAATCCCTTGAACAGGGTCCCCCCCTGGGTCAAAACTATGTAGAGATCGTCGCAGGCTTCGATTTGATATGTAGTAGAGCTCAAACGGACACCCGGATCAAAAGTTATGGCCGTTTGAAGTTTGAGTTGCGTTTTCAACTTATTTTGGATCTTTTTTTAATTTTTTTTTAATTTTTTTAGTCTTCAAATTGTTATTAAAGGACTAATACTCCATAATAATTAGAAAATTATTAATTAAAAATATTTTTTAAATTTTTTCATAATCCATTTTCACTAAATATCTTATATATTAAGTATATTAAGTGTAAATGTACATTTATACTTATCTAAAATATATTTAAAAATTATATATTATATCTATATCAATATAACTATATTTATATATTATTATATTAATATATATTTTTTTTAATTTTTTTTAATACGACCCTTTATCAGCGCTACTGAACAAGCGCTGATAAAGGGGGTCCCTTTATCAGTGCTTTTTTGTTAGCGCTGATAAAGGGGGGGGGGGTGCGAAAAACTGTTTTTGTGGTAGTGGTTAAAGAAGTAAGATGATGACCGAACATTTCATGAAATCTTTAAAAGTTTTGAGTCAGTTTCTTCCATTAGAGGATTTTTCTACTTTTGAATCATATATGGTGTCAATGAACTCTTTAAATGATATGTCGGGTGATGGAAATGAGGGTCATAGTGGCGATGAAGGTAGTGGAAATAGAGCTGTTGGTGGGGAGGATGTTGTTGATGCTGCTATTGGTGATGAGGCTGCTGATGATGTTGTTGATGATGATGATGATGCTTATGATGATGGAAATGGACATGGGAATGGGGATGTTGGTGATGGTGGGGATATTAATCCCCTCCATTAACAGGGAGACTTATATATGTACTTTAATAACTTGAATTGATTTTTTTGTGTGGATGATAATGGTTAATTTATTTTCTTCTGAAAAGTTCTGCATAAATTTTCACATGCATTTACATAAAGCTTACATTAGAATCCTCAGTCATGCATATGAGTAAGTTATTCCCTTACTACCATATATTAATTAGCTCTAAATGATATCCCATATAGTGACATTGGATTCCATTTATTATCTCTTTATTTTTCATAAATTATTGAATTAATAATTCTGAATTAATAAAGGTAAAAAAGGAATATATTCATTATGTGTTATTTCTAAAATTTTTATTTTGTGAAATCTGAAGTTGTTCTATCGATTAAACTGGTTGGGTTTTTTGAGATCCCATTTCCCTAAATGATACGATACAAGATAGATATTGTTTTGGGTTTATAGGTATCCTTTCAAGAAGGGTGTGGCATTTCAATAGATTCATACATCATTGGTTTAGGATAATGGGAAAATTACTGCATGAACTTATCCACCCATTGATATTTATAAGTGGGGTAACATGTAATAAGGGAAAATCCAATAGTCATCCAAACCATCACCAAGGTAGGTATCTAAGGAATAAGTTCATCATGATAGATCTAGCTTGTTTTTTATGCTTGAGTAGTTCATGGATGATGATGAATGTGATTCTTAGATGGTGAGAGGTGTTTTTCTAATATCATATACCCTCATCTATGTTTTATTTGATATTATAGCTTCCCATTTTTTTTTTATTTCTAAGAAACTAGTGTCTCACTTGTGACTAAAAGTGGAATTAACTTAGAGTATCATGAGTATATATTCACCTTTTGGTAAGTGGTTATAAAGTAAAAAAGTTTCACTCATTTACTATTTGTATAAGATTGTTTTGACACATTTTATACTTTTATACTTTAGATATGAGCATATTCGACACGCATCCCCCTCCTCCCTTAGTCGAGAACCCCCTCCCAGGTCACGCATCCCCCTAGGTTGATCTTTCCCTCACCCGACGTGAATCCCCCCTAGGTCAAGGATCTCCTTCTACGTTTTTATGATTCATATATTCTTTGAAAGTGAGTCGCTAATATTTTTATGGCATGGTTAATTGGTTCATTGTTTAGTTTGGGTTAATATTTTTTCTGATTCATTTTGTTGATTCAGTTATTCATTTTGTTTAATTTGAATCACAATTCTTTGTTTAGATTGATCTTTCCATCATCCGATAATTTTTCTAGAATGGTTTGAGTTTTATTGAATCATTTTTTAGTTTGATTCATTATTTAGTTTGAGTTTTCTACCATGGTTAATTTATTCAGCTATTCATTTTATTGATTCATTGTTTAGGTAGAGCATCCCCTTCTACGTTTTGTTGATATATTTTTCTGTTTATTGATTCATGGTTAATTGATTCGTTATTTAGTTTGACTGTGAGTCACTAATATTTTTCTGGCATCCCCTTATATTTGTTTTTTTCATGGTTAATATTTTTCTAGCATATTTATTCTTTGACAGTGAGTCACTAATATTTTTCATTTTCTAGCATGGTTAATTGAATGGGTGGGTGCGGGGTGGGGGGGGGGGGGTAGGTGCAGGGGGGAGGTGGTTGGGTGCAGGGAGGGGTGATGGGTGCAGGGGGTGGGGGATGGGTGCAGGGAGGTGGGGGGGGCTAGGTGAAGTGAGTGGGGGTGGGTGCAAGGGGGAGGGGGTGGGTTTAGGGGGTAGTGGGGATGTAGGGGGGTGTCCAGCAGGGGGGAAGTGGGGGTACATGTGGGGGGGGGCAGTGGGGGTGCAAGTGGGGGGGGGGGGCAGTGGTGGTGCATGTGGGAGGGGGGGGGGTGAAGGTTGGGGGCAGTTGGGGTGAAGGGGGAAGTGGGTAGTGGGGGTAAAGGGGGAAAGGGGTGTGGGGGTGCAGGGGGAGGGGGTGTTTATGGGGGGAGGGGTGTCCAGGGGGTGTCTAGGGGGTGCATTCTATGCATAAAACTAGCAACAAAACATAGCCTATGTAATTGATTTTCTTCCACGACTTGCAACTGGGATTGACGTGAATATAAAATTCAGGAGGTAATGGTTATTTTATACCATTTTTTACAAGACATTAGTAACCATTTGTTGTCTTTTTAATCAAATTGACTTGGCATACACCATGCTTACAGAATTGATGATTTCAAGTTTAATCCTGAGTGTGAAATATTCGATCTTCTGGACATTTCTCTGTATCATGGTTGGATAATTGATCACCAAGTATGCACTTTTGAATCCTGTATCTTTAAATTTTTTTAGAAAAAATATTTATACATTCTCTTATTTTAAAGTTTTCCTTTCCCCTTTTTATTATTGACTTTTCTCAATATGCATGTTTTCACATATATGCATGCATGAGAGTGTCCAGGGGGGTTTCCAGGGGGTGTCTAGGGGGAGGGGTGTCCAGGGGGGTCCAGTGGGGGGTGTCCAGGGGGGTGTCCAGGTGGTGTCTAGGGGGGAGGGGTGTCTAGGGGGGTGTTTAGGGGGGAGGGGGTGTCTATGGGGGAGGGGTGTCCGGGGGGGGGGGTCTAGTGGGGGTGTCCAGGGGGATGGGGGGTAGTGTGCAGGGGGTGTAAGGTGCAGGGGGAGGGGGCTGTCTAGGAGGGTGGGGGTGAAGGGGGTTGGGGGGCAGCGGGTATAGGGGGAGGGGGTGAGGGGGTTGAGGGGAAGTGTGTAGGGGGCAGGGAGGGGGGCAGCGGATGCAGGGGGAATGGGGATTTTCAAGAGGGGGGGTGAATATATGTAGGTGAAAGAGCTCAAAAGAGATTTTGGTTTCCTATTTTTGGCATCATGATGGATTTTACTTTTCGATCATTTTTTATTTTGATGACTTGTATTGGTATACAGGATAGGGATGCATGCTATGCAGAGAACCAACAATAAAACATAGCCAATGCAATTGATTTTCTTCCATGACTTGCAACCAAGATTGACGTGAATATAAAATTTAGGAGGTAATGGTTATTTTATACTATTTTTTTCAAGAAATTAGTAACCATTTGTTGTGTTTTTAATAAAACTAACTTGGCATACACCATGCTTTCAGAATTGAGGATTTCAAGTTTACTCTTGAGCGTGAAATATTAGATCTTATGGACATTACTCTATATCATAGTTGGATAGTTGATCCCAAAGTATGCACTTTTGAATATTGTACCTTTATATTTTTTTAGAAAAAATATTTTATACATTCTCTCAGTTTAAATTTTTCCCTTTTCCTTTTTATTCTTTCCTTTTATTAATATGCATGTTTTCACGTATATGCATGCATGGGGGTGTCCAGGGGGGTTTTTAGGGGGTGTCTGGGGAGAGGGGATGTCCAGGGGGTCTAGTGGGGGTGTCTAGGGGGGTGTCTAGGGGGGAGGGGGTGTTCGGGGGGGGGGGGGGGGGGGGCTGTCCAGGGGGGTCCAGGGGGGTGTTCAGGGGGAGAGGGGGTGTCTATGGGGGAGAGGGTGTCTAATGGGGGGTGTCCGGGGGGGGGGGTGTTCGGGGGGGGGGGGGTCTAGTGGGGGGGATGTCCAGTGGGGGGTGTCCCTATGGTGGGGGGGGGGGGTGTCCAGGGGGATGTCCAGTGGGGGGTGTTCAGTCAGGGGTGTCCAGTGGGGGGTGTCCAATGGGGGTGTGCATGGGGGTGTCTAGGGGGGAGGGGGTGTCTAAGGGGGTGTCCATGGGGGTTTCTAGGGAGGAGGGGGTGTCTTGGGGTGCATGGGGGTTCTTTCTAGGGGGAGAGTGGGGGTGTGCAAGGGGGGGGGGGGGTTCACAGTGGTTCCATTATTTCTGATAAGAAATTTTACATTGTTTCACAGTGTTTTTCATTCTGGTTTGTAGGAGAAATGTGAAACTGAGGTGAGAAGCTACTATTTCTAGGAAAACCATCTATACCCATAGTTCTTTAAACTGTGGGTATATATGCTACTGCGAAACTATCTATACCCATGGTTCAAGGAACCATGGGTATGTGTGATATAAAGAAAACTATCTATACCCACAGTTTACTTAACCATGGGTATATAATTTGTGCTATAAAAATTTATACCACAGTTCTATAAACCGTGGGTATAGATGTATACCCACAGTTTACTAAAACTGTGGGTAATATGAGATTTTAGTGGTTTATACCCATGGTTTCTAAAAAACCATGGGTATAGGGAAATACCTATTCCTAAGGAGCCCACAGTTCATGAAACCATGGGTATAGCCTATACCCACAGTTTCATGGGCTATACCCACTGTTTCAAACCATGGGTATAGGTAAATTTTCCAGTAGTGTGTGAAAATTTGGTAAGTCGATCAATAATTACCCATATTAAATCATTCTTTCTTGGAGTATTTGTTAATCTAGTGATTATGTCCATATTAATTTCATCCCACTTCCACATAATAATATATAGAGGTTTCTTGAATCCTATAGGATGTTGTCTCTCATCCTTAACTTATTAAAACCTAGACATTTTGACACATATTCAATAATTTCCCACTACATATTATCCCACCAAAAATGTTTCTTCAGATCTCTATACATTTTGGTACTACCAGGGTGTATAGAGAAGTTTGAGCTATGTGCATCATATAATAGTTCCTTTTTTAGAGTAGGTATTGATGGAACACATAACCACTTTCAAAATTTCATAATTCCACCCTTATACACAAATTTTTCCAATCTTCCATTTTTAATGACTTTAATTTTCTTTTGAAAATTATCATCATTATATTGAGATATTTTTATCTTCTCCAGTAAATATGGTTTATAAATCATTTGAAAAAGGAGTGATGTTTCCTCTGATTTAACAAATTACCATATCTATCTATACTAGATCCATGAATATAGGATCTTTCTCAATCATCATTTAGGTTAGAATTCCATGATATTTCCTACTTAATGCATCTGCTACCTTATTTTCCTTTCATGGGTGGTACTGTATTGAGCAATCATAATCTTTGAGTAACTCAAGCCATCATCTTTGCCTCATGTTGAGTTATTTCTATGTAAATATGTATTTCAAAATATTGTGATCTATATATATCTTACATCTTTCACTATAGAGATAGTGTCTCCATATCTTCAGAGAAAATATTATTTCTACTAACTCAAGATCATGAGTTGGGTAATTTTATTCATAAGTCTTCAACTACCTTGATGCATCTACAATAACTTTATTATTTTTTATAATGACACTACCCATTCTTTTCTTTGATTCATCATTGTATATCAAAAACCCATCATTTCATGATAGTAAATTCAAAATTAGAGAATTAACTAATCTTCTCTTCAATTATTCAAAACATTCTGCATATTCTTTTGTTCATATGAACTTAAACCCTTTACATGTGAGCTTGGTTAACAGGTTATCCAATTAGGTGAAATTATGAAAGAAACACTGATAGTGACCTGCTAAACAAATAAAACCACGTACCTAAGTTATGTTTGTTGTAATAGGCCATTATTTGATTTCCTATTTCTTCAAAGGATCAACTGAGATTCCATCCTTAGAGAAAATATTGCCAATGAAAGAAATTTTCTGAAGCAAAAATTCACACTTTCTAAATTTACCATATAAATATTTCCTTTTAAGAGTCTCAAGAATAATTCGTAAGTGATTATCATGGTCTTCATAGCTTTTAGAATACATCAAAATTTCATCAATGAATACTGCAAAAAAAATCATCAAGATATTAATTGAATACTCCGTTCATTAGATCCATGAAAACAACAATTAGTCAATCCAAATGGCATTACTGTGAACTCGTAATGTACATAAATCATCCAAAAAGATGTATTTGGAATGTATTTCTTCTATACTCGCAATTGATGATACCCAAAATGAAGTTCAATCATTGAAAAATATTGATCTTTATGAAGTTGATCAAATAAATGAACAATTCAAGGTAGATTATACTTGTTATTTATTTTAATAACATTGATTTCTCTATATTCAATGAAAAACCTCAAGGATCTATGTTTCTTCTTAACAAAAAGAATAGGGGATCCCCATGGAGAAACACTAGGGGGAATAAATCCCTTATTACTCAAATCCTCTATTTTTTCCAGATCCACTAATTCCATAGTTTCTATTCTATAAGGAGTCTTTGATATTGGTCTTGCATCGGGGATTAAATCAATGATAAATTCAACTTCAGGCTCTGGGGGGGGTGTCTAGGTAATTCCTTAAGAAATACATCAATGTATTCCTATACAATTGGTATATTCTCAATTTTAAGATGACTTTCCTCATCCCTAGATGTTTCTTGATCTTCCTCCGTAAGAATCTCATTCATTAGAGATACTAGGGGTGGATCTAAATAAGAATCATATGATGAAGTTTCTACTATAAAGACATGGGATTCTATATCTTCCTCCCAAATCATATTTTTCTTCTTATTTTAATAAAATATCAAATAATATTTTGAAATACAATCCATACTGAGGATTATATCAAAGTCAATAATAGTTATTATGATAAGGTCAGTTAATAAATCATGTTTATATGCCATAATGAGAACTTCCCAACACATTTTTATTGAAATGAGACTTCCCTTAAGATATTTGACTAAAAAATCCCTTATTAAATCAAAAAGTAAATATCTAATTTTCTTGGAAAATTGGGTAGATATAAAAGATTAATATGATCGATAATCAAATAAATAAATGGTTAATTTGGAAGATATTATTATTATGCCTTCCACCACATCATTGGGTACTTATACTTTAGCTGTGGTGATTGCATAAGATTGGTCATCTCCCTTGGGAATCTTCTGAGGTAAATTCCTTTAATGCTTGGGAAATTGATTTGAATAATGAATCATTTCATTATATTTGAATAATTTAATATAATTTATTTGTTTCTTACCATTGAATTCATTTTCTTGATGAACTTTTTCTTCGAACTTATAAGAAACTCCCATACCATTCAAGAATTTCCCATGATGATTCTTTCCAAAAAAATTGCATAATGGAAATTACTTTATTCCCCTATTATTCTTTTATACTTCACCCTTTAAATGGCTATCAGAAGACCTCTGATTCTATGTATTCCCCTTGAACATATAATATCTATAAAATTCATTATCCATTTTGATGGCACTTAATATTATTTCATCATATGATAAAATTTTTTGAGAAGCCAATTCCCTTCATAGATTTGGTTTAATACCATCAATGAAATTATCAATATTGTCTTAAAAATCATGTATGTAATCTATAGCATACCTGTCTAGTCTTTTGAAGGTATCCTCATACTTTGAAACACACTCTTCTTACCTTTTCTTTATGTTAAGTAATTTTATTTTCATTTCAGTTTGTTTCTCATGAGGGAATTATTTGTCTAATAATGTTTCTTTAAAATTTCTCCATTCCATGTCTTCTATTTCATCTTCCCCCTTAGTATTTTGGATCAATTACCACCATTGATAAACATTTCACTTGATACAATATAATTATAGTACTACATTTTCATTTTCATTTCATCCTAATGCCAGAAATATCTTTCCAAGGGACTTAATCCACTGCCCAACTACTACTGGATTATTAGTCCCTCTAAAATATGGGGGATTCTACTGCATGAAATGATCCAACATAGGTGTAGTATGGTTATTCATCATAACTTGTGTAAGATATCTTAATATGGTCATAATATACTCAGCTCTAATACTAACTATGTTGACTTTCTTAAAAGGTAAATACCTACATTGTCTATGGGTATTGATTCCTTTCCTTCCATTAGGCACCATCACTAAATAATGTCACACACTAAGTTATCTCATAATCATCATGAGTGTTGATCCAAATTTCATTACAAGGAGTTTTTATAATTCTCATGAATATTTAAAATGTAGTTCCCATGGTTTATACTAAAATTATTTTGATACCAAATGTAACAACCCTAACCCTAGTATCCCAGAGTCAATGGTTGTTTTATTAAAATGGCACAAATACAATAGATCACAACACCAAGGATCAATCAGTTTAGTAGTATTGAAGAACTATATACATAAATATTTACCTAATTACATTAGTATTTAATCATAGAACATAATAAATAATAATAAAATACTTCCATGACACTTATTAAAAAATTTCGTCTCCATAACCAGGGGAAGGGAACCAAATAAAAGGGTGAGATCAAATGCTCAGTAAGGGTTACATGAATCAATAAGAAGTGAAACAAAGTCAACAAGGCATAATCATTATTGTAAGGTAAATAATATGAAAAAAACATACCATAAATATAATGAAAATGAAAATGAAACCATAGATTTTGTCATAGTGAAAATATCATGGAAAGTAATAAATGAATAATGAATGAAAAAAATACTTATTTATTTGAAATCATATATATTGAACATGAACCATTATAATGTCCAGAAGGTTTAAATATGTGGATAAAAACCCATCAAATTATTCTTGTAAATAAACATGAATGGTTTTTTTTCCAACTATTGTTTCTCATGAGACCTGTCGATGCATTGAGGGGATATCTATAATCGATCCTCACCCATCACTACAAGTCCAAATCATTCTTCATACATAGATTCAATTCATTAAAAATATTAAAATAAAACACTGTATATGAAAATTCTATACGGATAAGATAATAATAATACCCATGATATAAGAAATATGGATATTTAATTAAATCATCAATGAATTATGATCATAAATGAACATGAAGTATTATAGCGACCCGCCTTTTTATTACATAAATTTTCATTACATTTTACAAACAGAGGATCTTTAAATTCTAGTGTCTTGGAAATCAGGAACATAAAACATGAAAACAACATAAAACATTATTTTAATACACTTGTAAGGATTCATAATAAGCTCATACTAAGTAAAATTTCTTCATCTCATAACCTAGAGACATACATCAAAGGAAAGGGTGAGAAGAAGGCCCAGAAATGAAATTAAGGGAATCAGTTTACTTGTGATATCAATAAGAACTTGATGAAAACCACAAGACACGAGGAATGAAAAAAGAGGCATATCATAATAAAAATAACATGAATCAAAACTTGAATATGTTTATAAAACATTTCATTTATACATTCATGAACATATCACCAAGGTTCATTCCCAAGGTGTCATAACACTACTACAGAATGGGCTTTATCATCCCTCAAAACAGGCTTTATCAGTGCTAAAAAAGTGTTGTAAAGCTTAGAACTGATAAGGGGGGGGGGGGTCCCCTTTATCATTGATAAAAATGTGATGATAAAGGGAGATTTTATCAGTGCTAAAAAGGTGCTGATAAAGGACCCCTTTATCAGTGCTAAAAACGCGCAGATAAATGTGTTTTTATCAGTGCTCTTTTAGCGCTGATAAAATTATCCTTTATCAGTGCTTTTTTAGAATTGATAAAGGTGTATTTTATTAGTGCTTTTTTAGCGCTGATAAATTCCCTGTCTACTGCAACAAAAAATTCTATAGCAGCACATCCAAACAACACTTGAAAAAAATTCAGCATCTCAACAAGTAAGTATACCCATACAAAATTAACACATAAATCATAAGGTGATTAAAAAAATATACCCATACAACAAGTATAACCATATACCATTAACACATAATTCATAAGTTAATTAAATACATAAATAATTCAATTCAGAATTCAGGGGGTTGGGGGGGCTGTTCAGGGGTTTGGGGTGGCTATCTAATGGGGGGGTAGGGGGTGTCTGGGGGATGGGGGTGTTCGAGGGGATAGGGGTGTACAGGGGGGTGGGGGCAGTCCAAGAGGTTGGGGTGCTGTCCAAGGAGGGTGGGGGTGTCCAAGGAGGGTGGGGGTGTCTAGGGGGTGGGGGTGTCCAGGTGGAGGGGGGTGTCTAGGTGGGGGGGGGGGGTGGCTGTCCATGGGGGTGTCTAGGGTGTCAGAGGGGGCTTTCCAGGGGTGGGGGTGTCCAAGGGGTGGGGGAAGTCTAGGGGGTTGGTGGGGCTGTAGAAGGGGGGTGGGGTGGTGTCCAGGAGGGTGGGATGGGGGTGTTTGGGGGGATAGGGGTGTCTAGGGGGGTGGGGGTGTCCAGGGGGTGGGGGTGGTCCAGGAGGTTGGGGGGCTATCCAAGGGGGGTGGGGTGGTGTCCAGGGCGGGTGTCCAGGTGTGGAGGGGGGTGTCTATGGGGTTTCCAGGGGGTTGGGCTAGTGTCCAGGGTGTCGGGGGGCTTTCCAGGGGGTGGGGGTGTTCGGGGGGTGTGGGGTGGTCCAGGGGGGTGGTGGGGATGTCCAAGGGGGGTGGGGTGGTGTCCAGGAGGGTGGGATGGGGTTGTCCGGGGGGATAGGGGTGTCCAGGGGGTGGGGGTGTCCAGGGGGGTGGGGGGGAATTCCAGGAGGTTGGGGGGCTATCCAAGGGGGGTGGGGTGGTGTCCAAGGAGGGGGGTGTCTTGGTGGGGGGGGGGGCTACCTATGGGGTGTCCAGGGGGGTGAGATAGTGTCTAGGGTGTCGGGGGGGGATTTCCAGAGGGTGGGGGTGTCCGGGGGGTGGAGGCGGTCCAGGGGGTTGGTGGGGATATCCAAGGGGGGTGGGGGTGGCCGTCCATGGGTGGGGGGTGTCCAGGGGGTGGGAGTGTCCTGGTGGTGGGGTGGTGTCTAGGAGGGGTGGGGGTGCCGTCCATGGGTGGTGGTGGTTGTCCATGGGTGGGGGTGTCCGGGGGGGGGGGGGCTGTCCATGGGCGTGTCTAGGGGTGGGGGTGTCCAGGGGATTGAGGGGGCTTTGCAGGGGGTGGGGGTGTCTAGAGGGGTGGGGGTGTCTAGGGGGTGGGGATGTCCAGAGGGGTGGGGGTGTTCATTGGGGGTGGGGGTGTCCAGGGGGTCCAAGGGGTTGGTGGGGCTATCCACGGTGGGTGGGGTGGTGTCCAAGGGGGTGGGGGTGGGGGTGGCCAGGGGGGTGGGGGAGGTGTCCAGGTGGCGGGGTGGTGTCTTGGGGGTGGGGGCGTACAGGGGTTGGGGGGGCACACCATGCCTCGTATTGAGATGGGGATGACTCGTACATGTCGCAAAGGACCCATGGATCATTCTCCTAAAGGATCAACACAATCCAAATGCATTTGGTCAGATTTGTGTATATCAGTTGTTTTTTTTTCACTTAAAATTCTGTCAATTTTAAACAAAAGGGAGATCCTTTGAGTGATACCAGCCACACCGTGCCTCAGATTGAGACAGGGTTGAATTTTACACATCAAAAAGGACCCATGGATCGTTATCTTAAAGGATCAACACAATATAAATGTGTTTGGTCAGATTTTCTTAGGTCATTTGTTGTTTTCACTTAAAATTGTGTCCATGTTAAACAAAAGACAGACACTTTGAGTGATACCGAACACACCGTGCCTCGGATTGAGGTGGGTTTGACTCATAAATGTCCCCAATGCACCCATGGTTTGTTCTCCTAAAGGATCAACACAATCTGAATTTGTTTGGTCATTTTTCCGTCTGTCATTTGTTGTTTTCACATAAAAATCTGTCCATTTAAAACAAAAGAGAAACACTTTGGGTGATATCGGCAACACCGTGCCTCATATTGAGGCAGGGCTGACTCGTATGCTCCCCCAACGCACCCATGGATCGTTCTCATAATGGATCAACACAATCTGAATGCGTTAAGTCATATTTGTGTACATCGGTTGTTGTTTTCACTTAAAATTCTTTCCATTTTAAACAAAAGAGAGACACTTTGAGTGATACCGGCCACACCGTGACTCATATTGAGGTGGGGTTCACTCATACACCTCAAAAAGAACCCATGTATCATTATACTAAAGTATCAACACAATCCGAATGCATTTGGTTGGATTTTAGTAGGTCAGTTGTTGTTTTCACTTAAAATTGTGTCCATTTTAAACAAAAGGCAGACACTTTGAGAGATACCGGCAACACCATGCCTTATATTGAGGCAGGATTGAGTCTTACACGTCACCAAAGCACCCATGGATTGTTATCATAAAGTATAAACACAATCCGGATGCATTTGGTTGGATTTCCGTACACCAGTTGTTGTTTTCACTTAAAAATCTGTCCATTTTAAACAAAAGAGAAACACTTTGAGTGATACCAGCCACACCGTGCCTCAGATTGAGGCAGGGTTGAATCGTACATGTCCCCAACATACCCATGGATCATTATCCTAAAGTATCAGCACAATCCGAATGCATTTGGTTGGATTTTCATATGTCAGTTTTTGTTTTCAATTAAAAATCTGTCCATTTTAAACAAAATAGAGACACTTTGAGTGATACCGGCCACACTGTGCCACAGATTGAGGCGGGGTTGACTCTTACACATCAAAAAATGACCCATGGATCATTAAACTAACATTTCAACATAATCCAAATGTGTTTGGTCAGATTTGCGTATGTCAGTTGTTGTTTTCACTTAAAATTTTGTCCATTTTAAACAAAAGACAGACACTTTGAGTGATATCGGTCACACCGTAACTCGGATTGAGGCGGGGTTGACTAGTACAAATAAAAGAGGACCCATGTATCATTCTCCTAAAGGATAAACACAATCCAAATGCGTTTGGTCAGATTTTGATAGGTCAGTTGTTGTTTTCACTTAAAATTGTGTCCATTTTAAACAAAAGACAGACACTTTGCGTGATACCAGCCACACCGTGCCTCATATTGAGGCGGGGTTGACTCTTACATGTCTCCAACTCACCCATGGATCTTTCTACTAAAGGATAAACACAATAAGAATGCGTTTGGTCAGATTTATGTACATCAGTTGTTGTTTTCACTTAAAAATATTTCCATTTTAAACAAAAGAGAAACACTTTGAGTGATACTGGCCACACCGTGCCTCATATTGAGGTGGGGTTGACTTGTACACATCTCCAACGCACCCATGGATCTTTATCCTAAAGGATAAACATAATCCGAATGCGTTTGGTCAGATTTCTATTTGTCAGTTGTTGTTTTCACTTAAAAATATGTCCATTTTAAACAAAAGAGAAACACTTTGAGTGATATCGGTAACACCGTGCCTCAAATTAAGGTGGGGTTGACTCTTACACATCCCAAACTCACCCATGGATTGTAATCCTAAAGTATCAACACAATCTGAATGCATTTTTTTGGATTTCCATACATCATTTTTTGTTATCACTTAACATTCTGTCCATTTTAAACCAAAGAGAGACACTTTGAGTGATATTGGCCACACCATTCCTCGGATTGAGGCAAGGTTGACTCGTACATGTCAAAAAGGACCCATGGATCATTATACTAAAGGATCAACACAATATAAATGCGTTTGGTTGGATTTGTGTACGTCAGTTGTTGTTTTCACTTAAAATTCTATCTATTTTAAAACAAAAGACAGACACTTTGAGTGATACCAGCCACACTGTGCCTCATATTGAGGTGGGGTTGACACATACACATCCCCAAAGCACCCATGGATCATTATTTTAAAGGATCAACACAATCCAAATGCATTTGGTTGGATTTCCGTACGTCAGTTGTTGTTTTCACTTAAAAATCTGTCCATTTTAAACAAAAGAGAAACACTTTGAGTGATACCGGCCACACTATGCCTCGTATTGAGGATGGGTTGACTCTTAAATGTCCCCAATGAAGCCATGGATCATTCTCATAAAGGATAAACACAATCCAAATGTGTTTGGTTGGATTTCCATATGTCAGTTGTTGTTTTCACTTAAAATCTATCCATTTAAAAAAAAGAGAAACACTTTGAGTGGTTCATCATTCTTGCATGTTGCTAATGCATATAATTTGTTAAAATGGGAAAATGGATCATTGTAGAAAGGATGTTTTATTTAATAACAATTACAATTTTTCGACGAACATTTACATACACCAATTTTTCATCTTTTGATCCCCTTAACCCCTCTCAAAAATGACCGCCAATTGTACACGTCCCCAAGTTAGATCTTCATGATATTTATGTACAATCTGCCATCAGGTATGCGGCCCACTTGTTTCTGAACAAATCTATATCTTCTTGTAAGTATGAGGCTTTTCTGCAGTCATAGTAGTACTAAAAAATATAAAAATAAAGAATTAATAAATAAATTAAATGAAATAGTTGTTGTTTTTGAAAATACATCTTTAGGGATGCTAGTTTGTTGATGAAAAATGAACGCTTTCATAAATTTACAAACATAATAACCATAATCATTATCATTTGTTTGTTTTGGACACTGCAAAAAATTGATCATTAGGAGAATAAGTAACTTGTGTTGAGATGTGTTTGGATAGTGAAATATTACTATATATACCCTGATATTTGTCCATATGTAGTACTTGCTGGCCTCCTTATGAATAGCCCCTATCCTCATTCCTTTTTTAGATGATAATGAAACACCACCCTATCATAACAGAATCCTCAGTAAAAGATAATATAAATTATATTACTTGATTTTTAGACCTAAAATGTAGGATTTAGTGTCTTAATGATTCGCAAACTCCATCATGTGTGTTTGGTTTGATGGATATCCTTGCTTTGAATCCATAAAATAAATCTTTGGAGTATCCAAGTTCACCTCAATTAGCATCCAATGTTTCCTAAAAACACAAAAAGTAATAAGTAATAAAAGAAGTGAAAATATAATTGATATGCTTTAATTGTAGAGTTTTACCCCTGTATGGTTGGTATTAGGAAGAGTCTGTCATCTGTAATCTTGGTTTCAAATGTTTTCAGCAAGCTGTTCACTATTTTATTATTTTTTGATGGCTCTAATTTCGTTAGATGTGTTAATGTGGTATGAGGACTAATGAGTCTGAATTTTGGCTCATGGGAAAATTCCTTCAACTATTTTTCATATATATTCCTGTCAACAATATAAAATGAATTTAGTCATAATTTTCACATTAGATCAGCTTTTAGAAAATAAATTCATGAAAACATACCTCATATATATATATTTATAACTGTGATGCCTAGCCAACCATTTTCAAGGATCTCATTTATATTTTCAACAAAAACAAAATCTTGACTTTCCTCTCTGTATATATTCTTTTCGAAAACCACTATATGACTGCTACCACCTCTTATATTTGTATCCACATGAGTCTTCAATGCTAGTAACTGTGGATAGAGAACATGTGGTGTTATTGTTCTTTCAGTATCTCCTTGGGATTAGTTGGTCAGTCCTTTATATGGTTTTGAGCCGACGTTTGTCACCCCCTTCCCTTTCTCTGTCTATAATAACATTCATTGGTTCAGACCCTTTTTTCATTAATTTTTAAAGGTTTAGGTTGAAAAAAAAGAAATAAATACCTCTTTGTCTGCATATACTCTTACAATTTGTGATGGCCTTGCAATGAATGTCCCAATAACCTTTTCGACCGTATGAATATCATCGTCATCAAGTGGAATATGTAACTCTACATTTGGCTCATGAGCTACAGTAATCGTTACTTTCAAATGATCTTTTTGAAGTGGTCTATTATGAAGCATGTCATCTAGGATGTTGAACACTGTATCCCTCGCTACGAGGTGATAGGTGGGTGTTGACAAATATAAATCACAATCATTATCACCATGTAGAAGATTAGTATAGGAAAAGTATCAATGTTTGTCTGATTCACATTTCATTGTAACAATTATTAGAATATTGATTACCATGGCTGAGACAACTCTTTGATGAGAATGGCTCACCTCAAAGCTGGTGGGGGGTGGGGCAGGATCTTCATGCATTGGTTGTTCCTAATTTGTGTCTTCTCCTTGCTTCCCACCCACAAAAGTTGCTATAAACTCTCCCTGCCATTGCAATAATTATTCAAGAGTTTCTAGTATTATGCCCATTTGTTTCAATTTTTCATCTCTATCATCCATTTTTTTCTTCTCAAAATATACTCAGGGTGTCACCCTAAATCCCGCACCTCTGACACGACCGTATTGTTCTAGCTTCTTCAAATCCGTCAATAATAGGTCTGCATCCACTACAAGAGTATCTGATTCCTGTGACTATCAGATATAGGAAAATAACTAATTATTTTTATATAATAGCAATTTAAAACAAATCTTTTTATCATTGTGTAATACTTACACATATTTCCCACATTTTGTGTGTGTTCTCATCTACTAGATTCCCTTCCTTATTCCCAGGTGCCTCCTTCCATAGCACATGACATGTGATGGAAGTGTCTTTGGATTTAGACTCATCAATCTATATATAAATATAGAAATATAATTATGATGTTGTTTATTAGAACATAACAATATTACTATAAATTTAAAATACGTACCATTTTCTTCTCTAGTGAAGCATACCCCATCCTCGATTTACGATAGGGGTATGTTGGTTTTGATCCACATTCCTTATTTTCATATAGAGTTGTTGTTTCATAAATGAAATATTGACAATCAAAGTAATGAATACACATATCCTCAAACAACGTATCATCACCCACAATGTACCTGAAATTTCTCATCCCCACAACGGCTAATAAATGCATCCCATGCTTCTTGATATATCAGGTGAGCATAGACAATGGGTGGGTGCGAGTTTATTTTACCTTTGTAATCTTTCAGGCGACATCTTGTTAAAATAGTGCGAAAACCTCGATGAATCCTTCCAAAAATCCTTAGTACATAATCCTTGTGTGAATCCTATACTATAAATGTACTCTTCAAGAGATTGAGAAGAGTAAGAAATTGTTTCATTATTTTATTTTCTAGTAAATTAAAGAAATAATATCATAATGTTACCATAATTTCTTCCCAGATCACAGCCTTCAGCCCGGACACAACATCGTGCCATGAATCTATGTTAATCGACATGCGTTTCTGAGTGAAAAATCCAATGTAATTAATAAGCATAGCCTTGTTGGGATTCACATGTTGGCCTCTTGCATTCCATCATACATCAAATTTGATGCATTTTTTTTGCCTTAAGAACTTTGGCTAACACCATCAAACTACGACGCGCTAGTGTTTTCTGCGACATCGGTCCTTCATTACTGACCATTTAATCAATATAAACATCATATATATGTTCATATGAAATGGTAGCAACAGAATGTGCTGATGATTGTTGGACCTCAACACTAAGAGAAAGAACAAGTTCAGAAACTTGTTGTTGCTCTGCACTATGAGCAGCCGTAGCAGGAGCAGCAGCTTGAGAGACTTGTTCAGCCACAAGGTTAGGAGAACCATAACGTGCAGAAGTCATTATCTGCCAAAGTGGTTGAATAGATAATTTAGATTACATAAATTCAGTAATTATAAGATAATAGCATGAGATAACAAGATCTATATTACAAACAAAATATAACTTATTTATTAAAATATCTTTTTTTGAAAGGCTGAAGGTATTTGAAACCTCTATCGATTATTCAAATCCCTTCATTGTGGTCTCCTCTAACAAACAAAACATCATCTAAATTGAGACCACTGTGAAATGATTTTGACATACCACTGAAATGATCATCCTCAACTGAATTTTCATCGGACCCTTCAATAGTTTTGGAAGATAACAGAACAATCAACCACTTTCAGTTTGCGGGATCTAGAACATAAAAAACTTGTACTACTAGTGATTCCATTATAAACTATTTTTCTTTGTACCCTTCTTTACTAAAATAAACTTTCACAAATACCCATTCATCTATTTTAGCACCACTGTTGTTATCAACCCATTTTCATTGAAAAATCAGCAATTAGAATGTCGTATAATCCAACTCCCATATTTTTTTGATAATGCCAAAGTATGACATATTTGCATAAATTGTATTTTTGTCCTTACTACCAGAAATATGCATTGCTTCAACCGCTAGTGTAACTCCACTATTTTTCATGGTACAATCTTAATCATGTTCATATGTATAGAATATATAACCATTAATTACATAACCATTGTAAGATAATACATACACACTTGGTCTGACAACTAGCCATCGAAGTCGTTCTAAAATTGAATTCATATTTTCATCCAACTCCTTAAAAATATGGTCCTGAAACAATCCTATAAACTGGTGATTATGTGTATTTGATAACCATTTTTCATCCCTTTATGGATTCAACTTCCTAATAATTTCTTTGTGAGTTTCAATATATAGAGAAACCTCCCAACTGTTATGCAAAACATAAAGGTGGTCTTGCTCTCGATCTGTAATACTGATTGTCACAACATCTCTTCCAGAAATTCCCTCACCCTCAATGCATCTCGTGTGATGAGATTTCGGGAGACCAATGCTTTCCATATCAGATAGGTATTTGGTACAAAATTCAATGTCTTCCTCAACAATATATCACTCCACTATACAACCCTCTGGCCGACTTCTATTTCTGACATACCCTTTCAAAATCTTCATATACCGTTCAACGGGGTACATCCATCTATAGTGCACAGGACCACAAAGTCGAATCTCTCTCACCAAGTGAATCATCAAATGAACCATTATATCAAATAATGTTGGTGGGAAGAACATTTATAATTCAGATAATATGATGAAAATTTCTTTTTCCATAGCTGGCAATTTCGATGGGTCTAAAACTTTTCTATATATAGCTTTGAAAAAGAAAGAAATTTTGGTTAACGTATGACGAACATTCTTGGGAAAAATGCAACGTAAAGCTATAAGAATTAGATCTTTCATCAAAACATGGTAGTCATGTGATTTCAAACCATTTAACTTCAAACCATTCATTGAAATAATGTTCTTGATATTTGATGAATACCCCTCTAGAACCTTTACATCATTGAAGAAGTTGGAAAACTGATATCTCTCCTCCCTAGAAAGAGTATAAGCAGCTGTAGGAAGAAACATTCGATTTTTACCCTTTATGGGAGACAACTCTTCTCGTATTCCCATGTCAAACATTTCCAACATTGCCTCAATTCCATCCTTTGTTTTTTCTAGGGCATTTAGCAACGTTCTGATAACACTATTACATACATTTTTTCCACATGCATCACATCACGAAGTTTTCTGACATACAAACAATTCCAGTATGGTAATTCAAAAGAAATTGATCTCTTTTTCCAACTGATTTTCGTAATGTTTTTTTGAAAATGGTTTACCAAAAATAGTTTTCACATCTTTTACTTTCTCAAACAGCTGATCACCTGTTAGTGGTGATGGTCCTGCGCATTGTTCGGAACTTCCATTGAATGATGTCATCCAAGATTGGTACTTATGCTGATGAGGTAGAAATCTATGATGTCCTAGAAACACATATTTCAATGAATGTTTAAACCTAATTGATTTTGTATCTTTTTCACACATGGGACACCCTTGAGTTCTTTTAATGCTATAGCCTGAAAAATTTCCATAAGCCAGGAAATCATTTATTGTCCCATACAAAATCACTCTCAACGTGAAGTATTCACTTTTATAAACATCATACAACATAACACCTAAATCCAAAAAAAACTTAAAATCCTTGATCAAAGGATCCAAATAAACATCAATATCATTACCTGGTTGTTTTAGTCCTGATAGAAGCATAGATAACATGATGAATTTCCACTTCATGCATAACCAGGGTGGAAAGTGATAATTTACCAACATAAAAGGCCATGTACTATGAGTTCTAGTTTGAAAACCAAAAGGATTCAATCCATCTGTAGATAACGCAAGATGGAGGTTTCTCGGCTCTTTTCCAAATTCAGGATACTCATGATCAATTTTCTTCCATTGAGGAGAGTTGGTCGGATGACATAATTTCCCATATTTTTTTCTTTTATTTGCATTCCATGACAATTGCCTTGCAGTTTCTTCACTTCCATATAGATTCTTAAACCTTGGAATGATTGGAAAGTACCATACAAATTTCGTAGGATTGGATTAATCTTTCTTGTATTGAGAAGCACCACACTTTGGGCATTCTGTAAGTGATTTTTTATCCTTGTGAAACAATATATAGTCTTTCGGGCAGGCATGTATTCTTTCAAAAATCATACCCATCGAGCGTAGCATTCGTTTAGCTTCATATGTCCGGCTTGGGATCTCATTATCTTCCGAAAGCATGTCATTCAAGAGAGAAAGTAGTTATATAAAACTGAAATCACTCCATTCGTTTCCTGCTTTCAATTTATACAACTTCATTACAGCTGACAATGCTGTATATTTAGTGAAACCATCATACAATGGCGTCTTTTCACAACTCTTTAACTTATCAAACAATTTTGGGCAATCACGGAGTTCATATTCAATTGTCTTTGTAATTTCCTCAATACAATTTTCATCATCATTGACATCTATAATCACATCCTCCATACGGTCTTCTTCGTTATTCATATTTGTATTCATATCTGATGATCCATAAAATGCAGTTTTATCCCAGCCAGTAGCTACATTCACTTTTTCTCTGTGTTTATTCCAACATTTATAACTCCGATTTATTCCGTGACATATCAAAAGTTCTTCCAACTCCTCTAAATTAAGTAGTCTAGAATAACAACAACTTAAACATGGAAAAAGGATTTGAGAAGGATCCTTTACGTGATCATTTGAAAACTTGATGAACTCTTTCACTCCATTCTCATACTCTATTGTCAAATGATTAGCATCCATACAATCTTTATTCATATCCATCCTATTTGAATCTCAAATATTAGTATTTATGGTTCAAGTACACAAAACAAGACTTCCAAATACAGTAGAATAGAACCAGTTCCTTATAAAAATAGAGATTAATAGAGCCTAACCATTTCCAATAAAGATTTGGAAATCAACAGAACCAGGATAGACCCCCCATCAAAATAAACACAATTTCCAAACACAAAAGGGTTTGCGGGGATAATCACTTGTGTCATAGATGGTAAAAATCACACGACATCATCCTCTATATCTCATTATCCTCTATCGGGTCAACCCTTATATGGTCAAATAGTCCATACTTTTATACCTCACCAACCTAAAATACATATGGATGAAAACAATAGACAAATCTATAAATAAATAATGGATTCTCATAATCTCCAAAATATGGAATTCATTAAATATAATTACTTTAGATTAATTATAGTTTCCTCAAATCACCCCAGTCCAAAAACAAGAATAATCAAGAATGATACATCTACCACTCCTAGGTCTCTGCCCTACATTCAATATCATCATTCCTAATATTTTTTGTAAGGTCAAGTTACTTACTTTAGATACTTTTTACTGATCATAACCCAATTGAGATTCTAGTAATCAACACACAATAAAAGGGTTCCAATGACCTTCTTGGTGAAAAGCACTGGTTCTTCTCAAGGAAACACACTAGGTTAAATAAAGAATTTGGAAACTAATTCATCCCACTAATTATTTAGTTCCTTCAATTTAACTAGTTCAATATGGTAAGATAGAATATATATTGGTTTTGTACCCATCACCAGGTTGATAGAGAACTCCACCTCCCTTTCTAGTGGTAGACAAAAAAAGACAAAAGGAAACACTTTTGGAAATTCAATAGCTACTTGGGAAAGTTCACTATAATAGGCTTCCTACTCCAGTTCAATATCCTAAAAGGATATCATCCCACTCAACTTTTGAATAAGAGGTCTAGCTCGACTAGACCTCAGGTTTGATTCTATATGGAAAACATGGAATTCCCCATCAGGGGCAGTGAAGGACACCCACAGATGATAATAGTAAATCCAAGATTTATTAGAAACTATTCATTCCATTCTGAGAATAACATATAGGGGAATCATTTTAAGAACCAAAAAATACCATATGATCTAAATCTCTAAAAAAGAGAAAGCATGAGAGGGGAATCAGAGACCTTACTCCCTATTTATCCAGAGAGATGTTAAAATCTTTATCACATAATCCATGAGATATATTATAAGTTTCAATAGTTCTATATTGAGTTTTGATATGAAATAATGATGGGAACAAATATCAAATAAAACATACACTAAAGAAAAAGAAATGGAAATGGTGCCTCTCACTATCGCATGACCCACATCAGTTCCTATTGGAGATTAATCCACTACAAAAAGTTGCTTCATTCCTAATACATGTTTCTATGATCCCATTGTTATTGAATAATATTACTATGATTTGGTACCTCTCAATATTTATGATTCCATTCCACTACATAGGTTAGTAAAAACAAGTAAAACCCTCTTCAAGTGGGTTTAATATCTGTATGAGATGTAAATATTCAATGCTTCCATGCAATAATGCTTTGAGTGATCAATATTTCCATATTGGAAAAAGTCATTTGTCCTTTAATAGATACTACAGATGATCTGGAGGAAGTTTTCTATAAAATACCACCACCACTATTTTCACTATGAGGCCCATTCTACTTTCTATTACACTTATAGGAACCACTAAAACTACCACTAGGAATATAAGTAAATCTAGTTAACCCTGACATAATAGTCATACCAATTTCTTCCATCACATCCCTATCTAGAACATCAAATTTTTAGGTAAACTTTAGCAAAAATACTTGATAATGGATATCTGATCGAAGACCCATATAAAACTTCAGGGACTTAAGATTCTTTTTTGACACTACTTCAAGTGAAAACTAATAAAGTTTTGCAAAATTATTAGTATATTAAGTCAATGTCTAATAACCTTAGATGAGGTTGAGAAACTCCATGGACTTACCTGATACCATAAAATCTAGATATAATTTCTCCATAAAACATTTCTTAAAGTATTTTAAATATAAGACCCCACTTAGTTTATCTATAACTATATAATCCCATCATATCCTTCTAGACCCCCTAATATTGAATATGGTGCACTTTATATTAGTGGAATATGACATCTACAAAAACTCAAATAGCCTTTAAATATTTCACAACCAATACACTTCCTCCTAAAGATCATTTGTTCCTTAGAAGGATGGTTATTTTAGATGAATAAAATCCAAGGCCTGATCTCCAATATTTTCTCTTTGAGGTGCCGCCACTTTAGCCTAAATGGGGGTAGGTGAGGCTCCCTAGACCATAGCTCTGACTATGTGCACTACTTCCTCTATGAGGTTCTAGTTGATAAGAGGATTCTCTTTTTCTGGTTCATTAGTAGATCCCTCATAATGATTGATTATAAGTCTTATTAGGGGCTTGGTACTATACAATATTAACAGAAAATAAGGAAACATTAGTCAAGAGACACAAGAAAATCAACTACATCAATTATAACTCAACCGGGGAACACAAACCTCATATTAGGATTTGAAAAAATTCTAGAATTAGATTAATTAATTCCTCAAGGACACCTTTTTCAACCACCCATGGTAACTTAAGGATCTATACAATAATATTTATTCAGACACTCGCTCATAACCTACTAGTTAAGTCCCGAAAATCAAATCTCTTACCTATCATGTCATATCCAACCACATCAATCAACCATTACCCTTATAATCATAGTTATAAATACCCCATACATAGTAGCATGAAAGGGAAAACATATATGAAATTCACACTAAAAGTCCTATGTATGACCATTAACCATTAAAAACATAACAGAAAAATAAAAATCCCAAATCGGAATTGTTTTCACATCCTTCCTAAGAAGAAAGTTAAAGAAGATAATCAAGAACAATAGAAAAGAAATTCACCTTAGAGGAGGAGAAGTAGGGAACCTTCTACGCTACGTCGGGAGGGGAAGGCGTGACGGCCAGTGGTGGAGGTGCAAGGGAGGAGCTTCCAACCGAAGAGAAATGGAGGAGTAGGGTTCGTGGGGAGTAGGGTCGAGCGAAGAGGAGGACAAGAAGGGTTTGTGGGGAGGAGGATCCGCCGAAGGGGTTCGAGGGGGAGGAGTAGGAGAATGGATAGCAGTAGAGGTCCGGAAATGAGAATACCGGGGGTGGTGGAGGTCTGGAAACGCGAAGATCGGGGGGAAGTGAAGGGGAGCCATAGGGTTACAGTACCGTGAGAGCTTTAGGTCACGATAAACTGAGGACACTGTGTGAATGATTTTATAAAATACAGGACTGCAATTTTATCAGCGCTAAAATTTTAGCACTGATAAAGTTAGACTTTATCACCGCTTTTTTAGCACTAATAAAGAGTCCCTTTATCAGTGCTAAAAAAGAGATGATAAATCCTTCGTTTATCAATGCTAAAATTTTAGCGCTGATACAAGCCTTATTTATCAGCGCTTTTCTAGCACTGATAAAGGGTCTCTTTATCAGCTCTATTTAGCACTGATAAAGGTTACCATAGGGATTCTTTATCATTGGTTTTTTCTTAGCGCTGATATAAGGTGGAGCTTCCCTTGACCATTTTTGTAGTAGTGTAAAAACATTACCAAGGTTATTCACCAAGGTATCGTGAAACTGGTCATCTCTAGAGATTAAATTCTTTACCCAATGCCTTGGAGAGCTATCAGGACGCACCCTTAATATGAATTTATTTTCATGTGATACATATAGATTATAATCAAACATTTCATAAATAACCCATAGAGAATAAAATAAATGGGTTTCATTTAAAAATCATGATGTTTTAAAAGTTCTTGAAAATAAGATCCTTATGTCATTTATAACCCATGGAAAGGGAGAGAGGGTTATATGTATGTCAATTCCGGAATCAAATAGATCAATATTATGTCTTTATTAATACCTCTAGAAATGAAATAGGTTTGGGTATTCACAAAAATAAAATATTATAATTTTTTAGAAAAAGAGAGAGAGGTTTTGAGATGAAAATTCTATAGCATAACGACTATATAACATGGTTTGAGAAAATATTAAAGAGGTTTTATGAAAGGTTCCCTTACCTTGAAGAGTATCTTCAAAAGCTTGAAGGTTGGGACCTTGGGGGGCTAGAGTGCACCTTGGGAGGACTCCTTGGGAAGTAAAAGACCATATATTCATTAAGGAGTATTTTGGAATGAAATGAATGAGGGAATGTCTTCGTATTTATAGGAAAAGAGAGGGAATATTTAATTAATTTCCCAGGGACACCTCATCGGCGATATTTGAAAAACCATGGGCTTGCCCATAGTATTTGCTAATGGTATTGGACACATGAGACACCTCATAACATATCTTAATATTCAAAAATCCTACCATATTTATTATATCATGATTACATCATCAAAGATGTCATTAAAGACCAGAAACTCAAAACTGGATTTTTACTATTCACCGAAAATTCAACTATTTTAGAAAAATCCAAAAAATTTACCCTAACCTAATATCGATTCTCTGAATTCGAAAATAAAATACATTTTATGAAAATAATTTTCTAAATATTTTTAATTTAATTTTTAAATAAAATCATTATTTATTAAAAAAACCACTCTAAACTATAACTTGTTTTGTAACACCTTGAAAAAGTAATCGTGGTCCCATAAAATTATTGTATAACCATAATAAAATAAAGTAACAATTTATGATTAAATTTTATGAAAATAAATTTTTATTTTAAATTATTAAATTAAATATAAAATTGTAATTAAAATATTTATGAGATTTAAAAATACCAAAACTTATACTATGATAATTTTTTTCACTTTTAAGATATCTACATTATATTTATACATTCATGGGTGAAGTTTCTATTTTTTTGGTCGATTTAAAATTTATTACTATTCATAAGGGTATGTTACTATTCATACTTTACTATTCATTAAAAATTAAGTTGATCTTATTAGACTCTAAATTTCTTACTAGTCACAATTGTAGAAGACCATTTTCTGAAAATTATTTCACATTATTAATTATTTAAAGTTTACATAAATATTTAAAAATACCCTTTATCCATAATCAACAATAATATTCATCCCATATTTATTCGGAAATTTGAAAATAATTTTTTTTACCATAATAAGAAATAAAAATTTTATTTATACCAAGGGATTAAAGAAAGTATATAAGGCCTCGTTACATAGAAAACTTGAACACACATTCAATCAATGTTTTCGTGCATTAAGTCGGAAATCAGAAGTCAGGGTCCTGGTGTACGGATACGTCGGTCGCCGCACCAACACTGGACTCCCTGGACTGATAACCACACCCAATATGCTAAACACTATTGTTTCACATAGAAGAAAGATCAGAGTCTACGGTAGAACCGAACTCCTTTGATACCAATTTGTCACGACCCGTCCTCGGGGCCCGTGCCGTGACTACCCTAAGCCCGCCTTCCATAGGACAGGGGCTGGCGACTAGCACCAAAGGCGTAAATCTCGGAAATAGGGAAGGCATTGCCTTTATAAAAGTAAACAAACACCACAGAGTACAAGCGAAAGTAAAAGTAAACACTAAGAAAAAACTGTAACAAGCTGTGCTGAAAGTAATGGGGGCCAGAAATACAAGCCCAACTGTAAAGTACAACTGAAAGGGGAAAACACCAACTGAAAGAAAAAGCCGCAACGTCGAGCCGCTACTGGAAGTCCCACCTGAAGGGTGGGTACAGATAGCCTCCACAGCTCCTCGGTCCAGCCGTCTGGTCCGAGTACACCCCGCCCAGTGGTCCACCTCCAGGTACCGTCCTGCTCCGCCAACCTCGACCATGATCAGCGTTGTCCGTCGTCTGCAACCAACACAACAAAGTGCGGGCATAGCCCGTGCATGGGTGAGTATAAGCTACTCAGTAGGGACCCTGAGACCCCCGAAGGTCTCCCGAAATCCACATAAAATAAACCACAAAGGGATAAGATACAATCACGAAGTAACATCCGACACTGCTTAGGTATATGCCCATACATATACCTAAGTCATCAATTCCCGTTCGGCTCCAACATCCGAGCCCAAGCACAACCCAGTCCACACAGGAAAGCAAAACGTAAATCCACACAGGATAGCACAACATAATCTACAAAGGAAAGCAAAAAGTAATCCACATAGGATAGCACAACACATTCCACAAAGGAGAGTAAACATGACTCAGCTCACACAGGTATACATCGTCGAAAAGGTGAAATGGGTGATCGGATATAGATACTGAATCATCTAAGCTGGGACCCACTTAGGATACAATACCAGCTGTCTTCATTGATTCATCTATGCTAGGACCCACATAGGATACAAGACCAGCACTGAATCATCTAAGCTGAGACCCACATAGGATACAAGACCAGCACTCTTCATCGATTCATCTATGCTGGGACCCACATAGGATACAAGACCAGCACTGAATCCTCTAAGCTGGGACCCACATAAGATACAAGACCAGCACTCTTCATCGATTCATCTATGCTGGGACCCACATGGGATACAAGACCAGCACTGAATCATCTAAGCTGGGACCCACATAGGATACAAGACCAGCACAGCTGGGACCCACATAGGATACAAGACCAGCACTAAATCATCTATGCTGGGACCCACATAGGATACAAGACCAGCACAGCTGGGACCCACATAGGATACAAGACCAGCACTCTTCATCGTCGTAGTCGCAGCCAGCACTAGGGTTCCCGCACACAGCAAGCTCGTTCGGGAGGGTCCGCTCCACGAGCCGAGAGGCTGATACCTCAACTGACACGAAGTCCGAAGTTGATGTATCCAAAAGTTCTGTATCGTCAATAGGAACTCAACGCAATAGACGACGCGTCAATCGGACGCCCGGTCTGAGAGATATTGGCTTTTTCGTCCCAGGGGCTCGGTTGGTTTTTAAGGAAAAACCAACCCGACCATACTCCACCTATGTCCAAACCTCGGGCGGAGTGAGCCAAAAGATCCTTCTCACTAAGAGGAATCCAACAATGTCAATGACACGTCAATCGGACGTCCGGTGGTCAAGATATGAGCGTTTCCGCTCCGAGGGACTAGTTGGTTTCGTGGATGAACCAACCCGACCGAACCCAAAGTATTCCGAAACCTTGAGTGCGATATACCGAAACGACCGTCTCGATCCAAGGATCACGTTGCTGCTGACAGTGAGTTGTTTGGAGTCTCGTAGCTCATGTTATGAGCAAAATACCAGAAAGGTCCGGAAACGGGGGGGGGTCTGGGTCCGGTCCGACCCGACCCGGCCCAACCCCCCCCGGGTCGACCCAGTTTGGCGCGACCCGGCCCAGCCTGGGTGCGACCCGGCCGGTCGGGTCGGGTCGGCTCGGCCGAGCGGGCGGATCCCGGGGCGGGGGGCGCGCTGCCCCCACGTGCCATCACCGCGGCCCCCACGGGGGGCCACCCTGCGGTCAGCGGACGTGACAATGTCGCGTCCCGTGTGTGCCAGACCCACGCGACCGTGAGTCTGCTGGCGCCGCCGTCGCCGGCTGCAGGCACCGGCAAACCGTGCCGTCGGTGGCTTCCGCGGGCCACCGGAGTTGCTCCAGTGGTCCGATTTCCTTCCCGTCAGCGTCGAAGCTCCTCCCGGGTCCCGTTCTTCACTGCAGAAACAACGGATCGTCCTTGCGGCATGTTTTGTCATTGCCCGCCAATCCGCGCATCAACGAAGAACTGCAGAGGGTTGTCGGGCCATGTTTGTTTGGCCCGCACCCTCCGCGTTAGATGATAACAGTCGAGAGAAATAATCAATACATAGAAAAAATAACAAATAAAAATTTTAATAAATTAAAATTGTTCATATGAAACCAGGTTCTTTGTTTTGAATGGAAAAATCCACGGAGTCAAATCATTCCCAATAAAACCCCTACCTCGTCAAGTCGTCGCACATGTGTTCTTCGCGGAATTGATCGTCATGGAAGGAGGGGACCGTCGCGTCGTCGCGGTATCCGGCGTTGCGTCGACGAACTCCAAGGACCAAGAAACAACAGATTTAATTATATTGATTAAATCCATGTGTTGTTATAAACCACAAAGAAGATTTAAAAGAAACCCGAAATCACCTACCTCAAGCAGTTGATGATCGGTTTCGGGGAAGAACGTCTCGGAAGAAGCGTCGTCAATCTCCGAGGGTGTCGGCGTTCTTCGCGTTCTTCGTGGAGGGAAAAGAAGGCACAGAATTCTGTAAAAAACCTCTCAACGAAGAATCTCAACAAGCCATGCGTTGGTCTTATTTTATTATTACGCCAACGGTTTGTAAACAGGTTAAGAAACGATTAAATTAATTCATAGAATTAATTTTAACGAAGTTAACCACCCAATTAAATGGTGCGTTAAGAATTTAAGAAAAACGCGTCAGTTGACTTTCATAAAAATGGGTTTTTGCGGGTGCGTTACTTAGGGGAAAAGAAACGGTGGGGCTCGTGTGGGCCCCACCTCACAAATATCCTACCAAGTGGGTAGGATATTTTGGATTTTCACCCTATCCGTTTCAACTGAGCTTAAGCTGCTTAAAGTGGTCTTTAAGCGGCTTTAAGTGAAATAAAAATAAAATTGTCGTATAACTTTATTTTATTTCATAACTTAAACCCCAAAAAATTAAAAACCACAACTGAGCAAACACAACTCCGGAAGAGGCGTTTCTAAGCAAATACCGGCACTGCGATTCCATCGGTGCCCTCGGAATTCGATTCCGGGCACCGGTTCAAAAGTTAGAAAAACCCGCTCGTCCGTTCACTGAACGTACCCAAGCCAAACTTCGGAAAGTGATTTTGGGCACACCGGGCCTCGGAATCAGGTGCCATCAGAAGCTGCGTTCTTGTAAAATTCCAAAGAAAATTAACAAAGAAAATTTCCTTGAAATTTACGGGTCTTTACATTACTCCCACCACAGGGCTTTATGTCCCCGTAAAGCTTCACCACAAACTTAGGGATACAAAGGCGGTACTGAGCACGGATCTGAGCCTCCCGCTCCCAAGTGCTCTCCTGGAGGTTCCCGAGCTTCCATCTGAAGCGAACTAGAGGAATCAATCGTCCACGTAGGACCCTCTCTTGTCTATCCTCGATCTCCACTAGGACCTCCACAAAAGTCTCCCCATCATCAAAGACCAGCTCCTCTGCCTCGTCCGCCTGCACCCTGCGGACCACCGTGGCCGAACCTCTGTCTGGGAGGTACCTCTACCACCTGCTGCTCATCTGTAAGACGAGTCGGGCAGTCTCGAGCCATGTGACCTCGCCCGCTGCATGCGTAGCAATGCTTGCCCCTCGTGTAGCTGGATCTCCTTCGGGTGCCCCGCACAACCGAATCTACATCCTGAGACTTCCCATATGATGGTCTAGCCCGCTTGACCTCTGCGTCACCTGTCTACTGCCAGCTGCAGAAGACCCTGTTATGGGCCGTCCTACGGAGGGCCCTGTCACTGGAGCCTTCTCGGCGAGAAAACTCTCCACTAGATTGGCTCTCTCCAACACCTCTGCCTGTGTCGGAATGTTGAGGGAGATCATCGAAGCCCTGATCTCGTGCCTCAGTCCCTACTGGAAGGTCCGGGCCCGGAAGAACGGGTATCGTACCATATATGTGGAGTAGTGTGAGAGATCAGTAAATCTCGCCGAGTACTAGGACACTGTCATGCTGCCCCTACCGTAGCTGTAGCAGCTCTTGGATGCGCACCACACGGAGGGTGGATGGGACAAACTCGGAGCGGAAGATGCTCTCAAAGTCCGTCCAGAGGAGAGATGTCTCGTCATGCACCTGGAGCATCAAGCTCCACCATCTGCCTGCTGCCGCGTGCAGGAGGCTCACTATGAGGATCACCATGAGGTCTTCTGGTGTCCTCACTAATCTGAAAACCCGTACAACTGCCTCCAGCCAGTCCTCCGCTGCCTGGGGGTTCGTCTCCCCGCAGAACCTAGGCGGTCGCTGACGCTGAAACTCGTGCAGCGCGCTAAGGCTACGTGCATCGTCAGTGGATGGGGCTGGTAGCATCGGTGGCTCGGCGGGTAAAGGTACCGCCGGTGCCTCTGCTGACAAGGAGTCCTGCACCGAGGCCTCACCGCTCGGTGGGCTGTCATCACGCTCCACTCTCGGAACCCTAGCTTGCTGCCATCGTGGGGCCATCCTGAAAAGAAACAGGTGCGCCACGATCAGAACATTATACCTGGTGAGATGACACAAGTAATCACAAAGAAAACTTGAACACACATGCAATCAATGTTTTCGTGCATTAAGTTGGAAATCAGAAGTCAGGGTCCTGGTGTACGGATACGTCGGCCGCTGCACCAACACTAGACTCCCCGGACTGATAACCACACCCAATCCGCTAAACACTATTGCTTCACATAGAAGAAAGATCAGAGTCTGTGGTAGAACCAAACTTCCCTGATACCAATTTGTCACGACCCGTCCTCGGGGCCCGTGCCGTGACTACCCCAAGCCCGCCTTCCATAGGCCAGGGGCTGGCGACTAGCACCAAATGCGTAAATCCCGGAAACAGGGAAGAAATTGCCTTTATAAAAGTAAACAAACACCACAGAGTACAAGAGGAAGTAAAAGTAAACACTAAGAAAAAACTGTAACAAGCTGTGCTAAAAGTAAAGGGGGCCGGAAATACAAGCCCAACTGTAAAGTACAACCAAAAGGGGAAAACAACAACTGAAATAAAAAGCCGCAACGTTGAGCCGCTACTGGAAGTCCCACCTAAAGGGTGGGTACAGATAGCCTCCACAGCTCCTCGGTCTAGCCGTCTGCTCTGAGTACACCCCGCCCAGTGGTCCACCTCCAGGTACCGTCCTGCTCCGCCAACCTCGACCATGATCAGTGCTGTCCGTCGTCTGCAACCAACACAACGAAGTGCGGGCATAGCGCGTGCAGGGATGAGTATAAGCTACTCAGTAGGGACCCCGAGACCCCCGAAGGTCTCCCGAAATCCACATAGGATAAACCACCAAGGGATAAGATACAATCACGAAGTAACATCCGACACTGCTTAGGTATATGCCCATACATATACCTAAGTCATCAATTCCCGTTCAGCTCCAACATCCGATCCCAAGCACAACCCAGTCCACACAAGAAAGCAAAACGTAAATCCACACAGGATTGCACAACACAATCCACAAAGGAAAGCAAAACGTAATCCACATAGGATAGCACAACACATTCCACAAAGGAGAGTAAACATGACTCAGCTCACACAGGTATACATCGTCGAAAAGGTGAAAGGGATGATCGGATATAGATACTGAATCATCTAAGCTGGGACCCACTTAGGATACAATACCAGCTGTCTTCATTGATTCATCAATGCTGGGACCCACATAGGATACAAGACCAACACTGAATCATCTAAGCTGGGACCCACATAGGATACAAGACCAGCACAGCTGGGACCCACATAGGATACCAGACCAACACTCTTCATCGATTCATCTATGCTGGGACCCACATAGGATACAAGACCAGCACTGAATCATCTAAGCTGGGACCCACATAGGATACAAGACCAGCACTCTTCATCAATTCATCTATGCTAGGACCCACATAGGATACAAGACCAGCACTGAATCATCTAAGCTGGGACCCACATAGGATACAAGACCAGCACAGCTGGGACCCACATAGGATACAAGACCAGCACTCTTCATCGATTCATCTATGCTGGGACCCACATAGGATTCAAGACCAGCACTCTTCATCGATTCATCTATGCTGGGACCCACATAGGATACAAGACCAGCACTGAATCATCTAAGCTAGGAACCACATAGGATACAAGACCAGCATAGCTGGGACCCACATAGGATACAAGACCAGCACTCTTCATTGTCGCAGTCGCAGCCAGCACTAGAGTTCCCACACACAGCAAGCTCGTTCGGGAGGGTCCGCTCCACGATCCGAGAGGCTGATACCTCAACTGACACGAAGTCCGTGCGTCAATCGGACGCCCGGTCTGAGAGATATTGGCTTTTTCGTCCCAGGGGCCCGGTTGGTTTTTAAGGCAAAACCAACCCGACCATACTCCACCTACGTCCAAACCTCAGGCGGAGTGATCCAAAAGATCCGTCTCACTAAGAGGAATCCACCAAAGTTGATGGCACGTCAATCGGACGTCCGGAGCTCAAGATATGAGCGTTTCCGCTCCGAGGGCCCGGTTGGTTTCATGGACGAACCAACCCGGCCGAACCCAAAGTATTCTGAAACCTTGAGTGCGATATACCGAAACGACCGTCTCGATCCAAGGATCGCGTTACCACTGACGGAGAGTCGTTTGGAGGCCCGTAGCTCATGTTATGAGCAAAGGACCGGAAAGGTCCGAAAATGGGGGGGTCTGGGCCCGGTCCGACCCGGCCCAACCCTCCCCCCTGGTCGACCCGACCCGGGTCCGACCCGGTTTGGCGTGACCCGGCCCGGCCTGGGCGCGACCCGGCCGGTCGGGTCGGCTCGGCCCGGCTCGGCTCGGCCGAGCGGGCGGAGCCCAGGGCGGGGGGCGCGCTGCCCCCGCGTGTCATCACCGCGGCCCCCGCGGGGGTCCGCCTTGCGGTCAGCGGACACAGCAATGCCGCGTCCCGTGTGCGCTGGACCCGCGCGGCTGCGGGTCCATTGGCGCCGCCACATCCGGCCGCCGGCGCTGCCGCGCCGGCGACCCGCGCCGCCGGTGGCTTCCGCGGGCCACCGGAGTTGCTCCAGTGGTCCGATTTCCTTCCCGTCTGCGCTGAAGCTCCTCCTGAGTCCCGTTCTTCACTGCAGAAACAACGGATCGTCCCTACGTCATGTTTTGTCGTCGCCCTCCAATCCGCGCATCAACGAAGAACTGCAGAGGGTTGTCGGGCCGTGTTTGTTTGGCCCACACCCTCCGCGTTAGATGATAACATTCGGGAGAAATAATCAATACATAGAAAACATAACAAATAAAATTTTTAATAAATTAAAATTGTTCTTATGAAACCGGGTTCTTTGTTTTGAACGGAAACATCCACGGAGTAAAATCATTCCGAATAAAACCCCTAACTCGTCAAGTCGTCGCACGCGCGTTCTTCGCGGAGTTGATCGTCATGGAAGGAGGGGACCGTCGCATCGTCGCGGTATCCAGCGTTGCGTCGACGAACTCCGAGGACCAAGAAACAACAGATTTAATTATATCGATTAAGTCCATGTGTTGTTATAAACCACAAAGAAGATTTAAAAGAAACCCAAAATCTCCTACCTCAAGCAGTTGATGATCAGAGATTTGTTGCGGGGAAGAACGTCTCGGAAGAAGCGTCGTCAATCTCCGAGGGTGTCAGCATTTTTCGCGTTCTTTGCGTTCTTCGCGTTCTTCGTGGAGGGAAAAGAAGGCACAGAATTCTGTCAAAACCTCTCAACGAAGAATCTCAACAAGCCATGCGTTGGTCTTATTTTATTATTACGCCAACAGTTTGTAAACAGGTTAAGAAACGATTAAATTAATTCATAGAATTAATTTTAATGAAGTTAACCGCCCAATTAAATGGTGCTTTAAGAATTTAAGAAAAATGCGTCAGTTGACTTTCATAAAAATGGGTTTTTGCAGGTGCGTTACTTAGGGGAAAAGAAACGGTGGGGCTCGTGCGGGCCCCACCTCACAAATATCCTACCAAGTGGGTAGGATATTTTTGATTTGCACCCTATCCGTTTCAACTGAGCTTAAGCAGCTTAAAGTGGTCTTTAAGTGGCTTTAAGTGAAATAAAAATAAAATTGTCGTATAACTTTATTTTATTTCACAACTTAAACCCAAAAAAATTAAAAACCACAACCGAGAAAACGCAATTCTGGA
This sequence comes from Viscum album, assembly GCA_963277665.1. NCBI lineage: Eukaryota > Viridiplantae > Streptophyta > Magnoliopsida > Santalales > Viscaceae > Viscum > Viscum album. Next base: position 286,350,982 of record OY728159.1, on the reverse strand, counting down.
AGAGGCGTTTCTAAGAAAATACCGACGCTGCGATTCCATCGGTGCCCTCGTAATTCGATTCCAGGCACCGGTTCAAAAGTTAGAAAAACCTGCTCGTCCGTTCACTGAACGTACCCAAGCCAAACTTTGGAAAGTGATTTCGGGAACACCGGGCCTCGGAATCAGGTTCCGTCAGAAGCCGCGTTCTTGTAAAATTCCAAATAAAATTAGAAAAAAAAATTCCTTGAAATTTATAGGTCTTTACATAAGTGTACGGTGTGCTATGGTGATAGAATCTTGGGGCGGCTCCGACAACATTGCCCGAGTGGTGATTTCTTGCAGCTTGAACTTTTCCCTTAGGTGATTCCGTTAAAGCTTCACATGTTGAAGCTCATCTTTGTCTTGGTATAGAGCAAAGCTCATAGATTCTACCTCCTTCCCAAGCTCTGAAAGATGGGCTTCGTACGACCCGAGTCTACTGGATGAGGCCATCGACTCTTCTTTCTGTATTAATTAACCAAGATCACTTGTATTTAAAAAAATAATTGTAACATTAAGATTTTAGTTTCCAACGGTCATATAATAGTCATAACCGAATAGTATCACTTCGTTAACTAAAGGATATAGTTTGTGGAGTATAAAATGAAATAACACACAAATTTAGGAAACAAATATTATTCAAAAGTTCGGGTCATTACATTATTCCCTCCTTAAGAAATTTTTTCCCCAAAAGTTTAACTCATAACCTAAGAAGAGAAAAGGTGTGGGTACTTCTGCCTCATAGACTCCTCTGGTTCCCACATGGATTCTTAGCATTTGTGGTTCCTCCACAACACCTTAACAAGGTGGGTAGTCTTGTTGAGTAGAACCTTGTCTCTATGATCCAAGATATCCACCAGCTGCTCCTCATAAGAGAGGTCATGTTCCAGTTTTACCACCCCTGGATTTAGGACATGTGAAGGGTCAGGTATGTACATTCTCAAGAGGGATACGTAGAAGAAATCATGAACTTGTGCTAGATTTGGAGGAAGTGCAAGCCGATAGGCCACTCCACCTACATGATCAAAGATTTCATAGGGGACAATGTACCTAAGGCTAAGCTTCCCTTTCTTCCCAAACCTCATAAATCTCTTCTAAGGTGAAATTCGTAGAAATTCTTGGTCACCAACATCAAACTCCATGTCCCTTCGATGGTTGTTGGCATAACTCTTTTTCCGAATCTGAGCAGCCTTAATGTGTTGTTTGATGGCATGGAATTTTTATGTCATCTCTTGAAAAAGATCAAGACCAAGAAGCTTTCTCAAAACCAGATTTATGCCAACAAGCATGATTTCTACAACACTTACCATATAGATCTTCATAGGGTACCATTTGAAGGCTCGAGTGGAAGCTGTTGTGGTAAGAGAACTCAACTAAAGGGAGATGTTGATCCCATCAACCTTTAAATTCCATTGAGAATGTTCTCAGCATATCCTTGAGTGTTTAAATTTTCCTTTTAGATTGGCCATCAGTTTGGGGGGGATATGCCATACTAAAATTCAATTCAGTGCTCAGAGCATGTTGAGGACTTCTCCAAAATTTTGATGTGAAACTTGGATCATGATCAGATACGATAGAAATTGGAACTCCATATAGCCTTACTACTTCATTCACATAAATCCTGGAAAGTTGATCAAGAGATAAATCTTCCCGAATAGAGATAAAATGGACAGTCTTGGTGAGACGGTCCATAATAACCCATATCGCGTTGTTTCCTTTGGAAGTTCTCAGGAGACTAGTGACAAAGTCCATTGTGATATTGTCCCACTTCCATGATAGTATGGGTAGTGGTTATAATACCCCTTTATAAATTTGTCACTCTATCTTCATTTTCTGATATACCAGACACCTTTAATTGTAGTCAACAATCTCCCTTTTCATATTATCCCACCAATAATGATCATGATTGTCTCTATAAATTTTTGTTCTTCGAGGATGTATAGAGAAAGTAAAGCTATGAGATTCATCCATCAGCTCTTTCTTTATTTCCTGAATATATGGAACAGAAAATCTTGTATGAAATTTTAGTACACCTTCTTGATCAATATTGAACTCATGAAACTTCCCATCATTCATAGCCTCAAACTTCTTCTGTAACAAAGAATATTCTTTCTGAGCTTTCTTGATCTTCTCTAGTAATGACAGTTGGGAAATCATTTGTGTTAGGGTTGATAATTTCCCTTCCCTTATAATTCCCATGTACAGATTTACCAGGTCATTGATAAAAGGATCTCTTTGAATCCTCATCATGGAAAGCAAAACTGGGTCTTTACTGCTTAATGCATCAACGACTTTGTTTGCTCTTCCGGGATGATAATGAATTGAATAATCATAGTCTTTAAGAAGTTCCAACCATCTACTTTGTCTCAAGTTTGATTCCTTTTGTGTAAAAATATACTTCAAACTTTGATGGTATGTGTATATATCACATTTCTCCCCAAAAGATAGTGCCTCCATATCTTTAAAGAAGAAACAACCATAGCCAGCTCCAGATCATGCGTAGGATAGTTCTGCTCATGAGTCTTCAACTACCGAGATGTATAAGAAATAACCTTGTCATTTTGCATGAGGATGCACCCAATCCCTTTTATAGATTCATTTCTAAAAATAACGAATCCTTCTCCACTTGAGGGAAGAGTTAACATGAGTGCAGTAACCAATCTCTTCTTTAGATCGTGGAAACTTTCCTCACATTACATTGTCCAAATGAACTTGACCCCTTTTCAAGTTAACTTGTTTAATGGATTAGAAATTCATGATTTTTTTTTCACAAACCTCTTATAATATCCCGCTAATCCAAGGAAACTACAAATATCAGTTATTTTTTTAGTCTGAGGCCACTCCTCTACAACTTTGGTCTTTGCAGGGTCAACTGTGATTCCTTCATTGGTAACAATGTTCCCCAAAAAGAAACTTGTTGCAACCATAATTCACATTTTATAAAATTTCCAAAAAAGCCTTTCCTTCTGTAGAGTTTTCAAAATAACCATTATATGATCCTTATGCTCCTCATGACTTTTGGAATATATGAGAATATAATCAATAAAAACTATCACAAATTTATCAAGGTAGTCCTTCAAGACTCTATTAATCAAATCTATAAAAATATCTGGTGCATTAGTCAGTACGAAGGGAATAACAACAAACTCATAATTCCCATATCTTGATCGGAAGGAAGTTTTTTGGAATATCTACCTTCTTCACCATCAATTGATGATAAATAGATCGAAGATAAATCTTAGAGAAGAATTGAGCCCCACAAAGTTGGTCAAATAAGTCATCAATTTTTGGAAAGGGGTATTTGTTCTTTACTGTGATCCCATTTAGTTCACTGTGATCCTGTTTAGTTCAGTATAATAAATGCATAGATGCATCGATCCATCCTTATTCTTCACAAATAGAACAGGTTCTCCCCAAGGAGACACACTTGGTCAGATAAACCCCTTCTCTAAAATATCTTGGAGTTGTTTCTTTAATTCTTCTATCTCCACATTTTCCATCCTATAGTGGGTCATAGATATCATATGGGATCCATGTATGAGTTCAATAGATAACTCTACCTCTCTTTCCAGGGGAGGTCTGGGTAACTTCTCAGGAAATACTTCAACGTATTCCTGGATTATGGGGGCATTTTCTATCCTCAAACAATCATTTCCTTCTTCCTCTTCACTGATCAACTCCATAAATAAGGATATTGGAGGTTCTTCTAGACAAATATGAGGTTGATATATCTCTCCTTGTAATATAACTGTAGGTTTTCCATTCAAGACTAATGAAATTTTCTTGCTTATGCATTTGATCTTAGCATTATAATTTGAGAGCCAGTCCATCCCTAGTATAATGTCGAATTCCATCATGGGAATGACTACTAGATTTGCAATAATATTGTGCACACTAAATTAAATACTTGAGTTTCTAAACACAGACAATGCTTGGATAATCCCATCAGGAGTCTTGACTGATAACTCTAATTTTAGCAAATAGGGATTGATTATAAATTCTTTGCAAACTTGGAGGAAATAAAGGGATGCATAGAACAAAAATAAAAAAAAGTACTTTATAAATTTTAGAGAACAACAAGAGTACCTTCCACCACATCATTTGGTGCTTTAACTTCGGCTATAGTGATTGAAAAAGTACGACCTTGTTCCCTTGGATGTTGCTGAGGCTGATGGTGATTCCCCTCCACTACCCTCAGATTTGGACAGTGATTGGAAAAGTGCCCAAGTTGTCCACACTTATAGAATTGTACATCAAGTAGGGCCTACACCATCTTACCTTTATCGTTAGTGTTGGGAAGTTGTGGCTTTACCTCACTACGACAATTCTGTGCAATTTGTCTATCTCTACCACACTTGTAGCACTTCCCTCTCTTGAGTAGGCAGTTCCCCGAATGCTTCTTCCCACATTTATTACATGGGGACATTGTACTTTCTTGCCTCCTCTTCCCTAATAGAAGCTCCTACCTAATCTTGGATCCATCGATCTTTTCTTATTATTGGATTTATGAGACCATTTCATCTCACCAAACTCCAGTTTTACTTTCATCGCACTTCGCATGATCTCTTCATAGCTATCATAATCTCAGTTGGATAGATTCTTCCATAGATGAGGTCTCAGTCCACAAAAGAATCTATAAATCTTACCATTTGGATCCATGAAAAAGCTATAGGTGTAACATGAAAGAATTGTGAATTTCATCCCATAGCTTCCCATAGATTCATTCTCCTTCTGCTTCAGCTCGAGAAACTCCTTCTCCATTCTTGTTCTCATAGATTGAGGGAAATACTTGTTGATGAATATACCTATGAACTCTTCCCACTACATATCTTCAATTTAAACTCTTGGCCTTGTGTTTTTAATCAGTTCCCACCACTGATCATCTTCTCCCTCTAAGAAATAAACAGCCAAGGTAACCTTCTCTTGTTCAGAATAGTGGAGCGCAAAAAATATCTTCTCGATAGAGCTGATCCATTATTCAACAATCAATGGGTCGATAGATCCACTAAATTTTTGTGGCCTTTTATGCATAAAGGACTCAATATAAAGTTTTTCCCTTCATGGTGAGATCGGTCTCTTAGCTTGATTCAAGTTATTTCCCATAACTTGAGTCGGTTGGTTCATCATTCACATGAAAGTTTCCATTGCAGCTTCCATCAGAGGGCCGCCAACACATGGTCTATTGCAGCCATCATTTGCATGGTTCCTCCTATTTCCCACCATTTTATAAAAGAATAAAACCTTAGTGAGAAACTTATTTCATTTACAAATCTTTTAACTATAAAGGATTTTATGTCTTAAAACTTCTTTAAACAATTACATTTCTCTAAAAATACTTCCTAATAATTCATAAAAAGCTTATGATTAACCAAACATATCCCCTAGGAGTGTCGTAACCAAGAGTGCAGCAAGGCCCATTATCATGTACCTAGATACCCTGAGTCAATCTCAAAACTCCTTGTCAGAGTTTTCACTCCTATGTACATCTGTGCCAGAGCCACCTCTACCTGCTCGTATCTAGACAGAGATTCATTCACTTGATAAAACTCATACTCAATACTCACCAAAATACTAGGAAGTATTACTATATTTAAAGTTTTATATAGGTTTCTTTATAAAGTTTTTGTATCCTAATTTACATAAATAAATAATCTATCCTTTGATACCAACAATATAATCCCACCTTTTTATTACATAACTTTTCATTACATTTTACAAACAGAAGATCTTTAAAGTCTAGTGTATTGGAAATCAGGAACATAAATCATGAAAACAAAATAAAAAATTATTCTAATAAACTTTTAAGGCTTCATCATAAGTTCATCATAAGTACAATTGATTCATCTCGTAACCTAGATACATACGTCAAAGGAAAGGGTGAGTAGAAGGCCCAGAAAGGAAATCAAGGGAATCAGTTTACTTGTGATATCAGTAAGAACTTGATGAAAACCACAAGACATGAGCAATGAAAAAGAGTCATATCATAATAAAAAGAACATTAATCACAACCTGAATATGTGGATACAACATTTCATTTAGATAGTCATGAACATATCACCATGGTTAATTCCAAAGGTGTCATAAAAATATTACCATGGTTATTCACCAAGGTATTGTGAAACTTGTCATCTCTAGAGATCAAATTATTTACCCAATGAATTGGAGCGCAATCAAGGTGAACCCTTAATATGTATTTATTTTCATGTGAGACACATAGATCATAATCAAACATTTCATAAATAATCCATAGAGAATAAAATAAATTGGTTTCATTTCAAAATCATGATGTTTTAAAAGTTCTTAAAAATAAGATCATTATGTCATTTATAACCCATGGAAAGGGAGCGAGGGTTATATGTATGTCAATTAAAAAATAAAATAGACCAATATTTTTTCTTTATGAATACCCCTATAAATTAAATAGGTTTGGGTATTCACAAAAGTAAAATAAGACATTTTTTGAGAAAAAGAGAGAGATGTTTTGAGACGAAAATTTTGCAGCATAACTGCTATATAACTTGGTTTTAGAAAATTTTAAAAAGAGAGGGGAAAAGGGTCAAAAACTCATAAATAATTCATAATACATTATGGGTACATAATAAGATCACAGTATGGATATTTGAATGACATAACACATGAAAAGGAAACATGAAAGAAAAGAGAAGATGCTATTTCTTTTATGAAAAAATTCGGTAGCCTAACAACGTCACTTAAAAATTCCGAAAATAAATTGATGAGAGAGAAAAGGGTATCTAATAATTTGGATATGAAATGGATAGTAATAATAATATATAATAACATACCCCCACATAATAATATGGAAACCAGAATACATAACATAAAGGAAATCATGACTAAAAAGAGGAGAGTGAAAGGTTCCCTTACCTTTAAGAGTATCTTCGAAAGCTCGAAGGTTGGGACCTTGGGGGGCTTGAGGGAACCTTGGGAGGACTCATTGGGAGGTGAAAAGACCATAGATTTGTTGAGGAGGATTTTGTAATGAAATTAATGAGGGAATGGATTAGTATTTATAGGGAAAGAGAAGGAATATATAATTAATTTTCAAGGGACACGTCATCAGTGGTATTTGAAAAACCATGGGCTTGCCCATGGTATTTTCCCATGGTATAGGCCACATGGGACACCTCATAACATATATCACTATTCAAAATTCTACCAAATTTATTACATCATGATTACATCATCAATGATGTTATTAAACACCCGAAACTCAAAACTGTATTTTTACTATTCCCCGAAAATTCAACTGTTTTAGAAAAATCAAAAAAATTTAACCTAAACTAATATCAATGCTCTGAATTCAAAAATGAACTCCATTTTATGAAAATAATTTTCTAAATATTTTTAATTTAATTTTTAAATAAATTCACTATTTATTCAAAAAACAACTTTAAAACTATAAATTGTTTTGTAACACCTCAAAAAAGTAATCAAGGTCCCATAAAATTATCATATAACCATAAGATAACAAAGAAACAATTTATGATTAAATTTTATGAAAATAAATTTTTATTTTAAATTATAAAATTAATTATAAAATTGTAATTAAAATATTTATGACATATAAAAATACTAAAACTTATACTATGATCGTTTTTCCACTTTTAAGATGTCTACATTATATTTATACATTCATGGGTGAAGTTTCTATTTTTTTTGGGCAATTTACTATTCATTACAATCCATAAGGGTATGTTACTATTTATACTTTACTATTCACTAACAATTATGTTGATCTTATTAGACTCTAAATTTCTTACTGGTCACAATTTTAGAAGACCGTTTTATGAAAATCATTTCACATTATTAATTATTTAAAGTTTACATAAATATTTTAAAATACCCTTTTTGTAAAATCATCAATAATATTCATCCTATATTTATCTGGACATTTGAAAATCACAAATTTTACCATAATAAGAAATAAAAATTTTCTTTATACCAAGGGATTACAAAAAGTATCTAAGGCCTTGTTCCATATCCCCTTATAACACCTGCATAGGACCTAAGTGTAAGGTGTGATATGGTGATAGAATCTTGGGGTGGCTCGAACAATATTTCCCGAGTGGTGATTTCTATCAGCTTGAACTTCTTTCTTAGGAGATTCCGTTCAAGCTTCACATATTGCAGCTCAGCTTAGGATTGGTCCAGAGCAAAGCCCAGAGATGCTACCTCCTTCCCAAGCTCTGACATATGGGCTTCATACGGCGCAAGTCTACTGGATGATGCCATCGACTCTTCTTTTTGTATTAATTAGCCAAGATCACTTGTATTTAAAAACAATAATTGTAACATTAAGAGTTTAGTTTCCAACAATCATATTAACCAACATTCATATAATAATAGAAACCCAACGGTATCACTTCATTAATTAAAGTATATAGTTTGTGGAGTATAAAATGAAATAACACACAAATTTAGGTAACAAATATTATTCAAAAGTTCGGGTCATTACAAGTATACATACACCACACACAAGGAATAAGTGGTCAAAGGGAATATCTTAATGGTTTCCATGGAATAATGGATTTAAATCATAATTATAAATTCATAAGGTAAAATAGGAATATATGATGATAAATTATGTCCAACTGAAGTGAAAACATGAAAAAAGAGTGTTTAAGAAACATTATAAATGAAACATTTTAGTGCGGTTTAAAGAAAATATTAAGGAGCATTTAAAGAGGAAAAGAAACAATATTTTATATAAAACCAAAAATGAACCAAGATATATTTTAATGATAAAATTATTTATTTTAAAACAATAATTTTGGATTAAAACTAATTATTGATGGCACTTGAAAATGGGTAATAAATTGGGAAGTTCCCTTTAATTGGGCTTGCTTATCAGGAGGAATTGAAAAGAGAACCTAACAAAACATGTATTTCCTCATAAAAGAAAATGAAATGATATGGATACATGAGTTTATAACATATACATAGAATATAGAACAATTATATAAAGATAAAGAAGAGTTACATTGCGGTAAAGAGAGATAAAGCATAACCTGAATGAAAATTGGAGATTTAGGGAGAATCCCTTACCTTATGTCCGAAAGTGTTATGCACTTGCACTTAATGTCTCAGATAATGAAATTGGATTAATTGATAATTTAATTCAGAACATATTAAAAATTTATTTGATTTATTATAATTTTATCAAGTTTATTTATGGCCTTTTAAGGAGTTATAAGATTCAATTTCGTCATTTGAGAGTGTGTGTTTCCTTAGTTTTCATGTTTGGTTAACTTGTATACATGTATGAAAGATCATGTAAAATGAGAATAGTTATCTAGAATTAAAATTATATGTTATTACTAAAATTAAATAATCTTAAATGTCTTTATATATCATTTTGTGTCCATATATGAGGATAATTCATTAGATAAAAAGTAAATGATAACTGTTTATATTATTTTGGCATTTTTCGATCATCACATGCTAGTTTTGTTTTATTAATTAATATTATGTATATATACTGGTTACATAAAATTAATTATGTTTTAATAAAAATTTCACATTCTGTTTCAACCATTATAAGGATTTTATGACCAACTTTGAATATTGTAATGGAAAATGAAAATTCATCGTCCACGATGGTGGTAAATTGATACTTCACGAACAATATTTTCATTTTTAGAATAAAAGGGAGAGGGGAAGGGGCTTGATGATGGATTTTCCATTAAAATAATTAAAATAAAATATATATAAGATAATTGAGTTATAATTCATGTTTTTATAGAGGATGTGAAGGAAGTATAAGAAACAATATGAAAATGAAATAAATTAAAAGAAAAAGATTAAGGGTTTACCTATTAAATTCTTCTCTTTGAGAACCTCATTAAGGCACTTGGTTTTTGGTATTTTATTGATAACAAATGATCCTAAAATTTATAGAGACTTGGGAATATTATTGAATATAAATTAGAAAATATTCAAGGATTTGGAGGAGTGAGGAGAAGAGGAGGTGATGAGTGTTATTTATAGTGGAGGAGAGGATTGTTTTTTGATTATTCTATTCATTTGTATATTATTTTGGATCAAGGATATGAATAGTTTGCATAAATATATTAAAATAATGAATGATAGTTTTATATTATTCACTTACATCATCCATAAATCATCTATGACTTAATAATTCTTGTATTTAGCTTATTCCATAAATTACCGTATTTCACTATTCACAAAAAATTCAACTATTTTTTAAAAAACCCAAAAAATAACCCCACGAATTTTTAGATGGGTATAATTAAAAAATGAACTTCATTTTATGAAAATAATTTTCTAAATATTATAAATTTAATTTTTAATTAAAATCATCATTTACTCAAAAAATACCAATTTTAGAATTATAACTGATTTTATAACACTTTGAAAAATTAATAAAGGTGTCATAAAATTATATTATAATCCCAAGAAAAAAATATTAATTTATGAATCTATTTTATTTTTTTAAAATTTCTTTTAAATCATTATATTAATTATAAAATTGAAAATAAAAATTTATGGTTTATAAAAATACCAACACTTAATTTATCAGTTTCAAAATATATTTTTACTTATACTGTGATATAATTATTTCATATTTTCATTTATAAGATTTCTAAATTTTATTTATACTTTCATAGGTTAGGTAACTATTATATTGGATGCATTACTATTCCTAAGGGTCACATTACCATTCCAAAGTTCAATTTATTATTTCATTGGAATTTCTAGAAAAAGAATCTTATTTCATTAATTATTCATTTACTGAGTTTTTTTCGTGTTATCTATGTGATTTTATATGATTTATACTATATGAAATAATTTTTTGTGAAATGTAATCTATCGAATGAATCAAATTTTTTTAGAGGATACATATTGTAAAATATTGGGGTGTTATATGAGTGGGGTAAAAATTCCTTCGAACTCAACCTCACCCCACACAATTGACCTATCCAAAAATCTCAACAGTGTTACTAAATATATACAAGAAATTTATTAAAAACCAAGAATGATAAAGTGACTTCAGATACATAGAGTGACCACACAAGGCATTTAAAATAAAAATGAATCTGTATTGCTCTATATACCTCCTCCTTGTTGCCTTTGATGCCCCTTGACCTTTGAACTCAACTCCTTTTATCTGTGTTCTAACATTATCCACTTTATTAGTTTATCCTTTTCCTTGAATATATTCTTTTCCAATGTTTGTTTTTTTATGGCCACCTACCTCCTAACAGTCATTCACTAAATCTTACCTACCTCTTTGAAACTGTTGTTGGCTGCCTCATGTGAGTTCAAATGGTATGAGTTCTAGCTGGCCATCAAATAAAATGTCCATTTTCATTAATGATGTATCCAGTTAGACACGTAACCATTTGGTTCAATGTAGGTATTTTGATCTATCTACCCATTTCATTGGTGTACATGATTTCCGATGTAGTTGTTTTCCATGTATTTGTTCGGGCTAATGTAGTCGTTTGTTCACGTAACCATTTCAGAATGATGTAGCCGAATGTTCCATGTATTCATTTGTTCATGTAGATGAATATTCATGTAGACTTTTCCCCTGACATATCTGTTTACCTTTACATAGATGATTATCCAATAGAGGAATTTATGATGTATCTAAATCCTTTTACGTATCCAATTGGGCCTACGTAGCCGAATATTTATGTAAGTGATTGAGGTTCACATAGATGAATATAAACATATCCTTTTCCAACATAATAGTTTCACCTGACATAAACAATTATCTATGCATCTGATTGATCAACATAATCAGTTTGACCCTTCTTCTCTAGTGATTCCATATAATTCGAAACATCATGCACCAGAGGCACTGCATCCTGAGCAAGATGTCTTCTCAGTTAGATATTTTTTGTTCAAACTTGTGATACGTTCCCTCCATTATCAACACATTAAATTGAAACCTCCATCCTTCAACAATAGAATCCAATAAAAAATGTATGAGTGATAACAACTAGAAGTAGGGGATATGGGATCTTTGGCAACTTAGTTCACATCATAGAAAATTTTGTTGTAGTCCTTGATGGATCCCACATTACAAATCATTTTAAATTGGGATCATAGAGGTGGAATGGGCTTCAACCACATTGACATATGCTAACCCTTCACAATCAGTCTTGAAAACATGCATATAAAAGTTGATACCAACAAGGAATGGCTATAAAAACATCCCTCAACTATAATTTCATCTCTAGGGAATTAGAAATCAAAGTAATCATAGGAAACTGCCAATATGAAAATGATTCATATGATATCACTTGAAACAAAAATGAAGTAGTCTTGATATTTTTTTATTTTTTTGTAATTCCAGTATAAAAATTTAAAACTACTGTCAATTTTTGTTCAAGAAGTCTTTTTTTTCACAATAAACTTAGTTAAATTTCATTTGAATTATCTAGGATTACTTAAGCACTGAAAAACAGAAATTTACATTATAAAATCAATGAATAGAAATTTCCAATAGATTTTTTATAAACTTGAAAATTCTCTATTATAATCCTATTTAACCATTAAAAAATCATTTAATTAATCAAAAGATATGTGGAAAAGTTTGAAATAATGGAACCACATCAGTACTCTTCCATAGCATATTAAGAGTTCTAATTCATCATAAAAGTGCATATGGTACTTTCCTTTTCCAATTTTTTCACCCACTTCTACCTTTCCAGATTTCTAAAAATATTAAAAAACTTATTCAACACAATTTGAGGTCCTTCTCAACCACTCCAAACCATATCCAAAAATCATAAAATCATCTCATATTTCAGAAGTATTGAACCTTAAAAACATTTGGATGACGTTTTATCACCTTTTTTATTAAACAATCTATTAAAAATAGTATGCTTCTTTAATCTACTTGGTATATCTTTATCAAAACCCGTTCAACACTATTGTTGAAATTACCAGTTCCTCCAATAGTACTTGTTTTTAGTTTCTATAAAAATCAGTCCATCAATCATCACATTTAATGTATTCTACATTAAAATTTTCTACTCTAATATAGCAGAATATTTTCCTCCATTTCCATTTATGATGGAAGAACCTCACATTATATTGTCATATTCCCATCAAGGAATATTGATTTTCTTCTTATCATCATGTAAGACTTCCTTATTTTAAATAAATAAAATCTACACATGGGATCATCACACACTCACTTGTTGAGGACAATGATAATCACACACCCTCATATAATAGTCCAGGAAGTAGAGTTTTTGCATTTGATTTATTTAAGATAAAATAAATATTGTTGAGAAGAAATATAGAAGTATAGACGTAAAATATTTGACAATTCGGGGAATGGGTGAGTAAAAGAAAGTAAAAAATAGGATAAGAACACAATAAGTTAATATGTTTTAGACCAATTTGGTCATACTTCATGAAAAGAACAACACCATATCCCAGATTTTATTAATACTCAAAACAAAAAGAGTACAAGAATACAAGATCATCACCAAGAAAAAAAATATGAAAAATAATCTAGGTGCACAAGATGTATGTAATAGGAATAAGTAAAATAAAAAAACCTACATGTCAGTTGGATTTACCAACTTACTAGTTGTCTAGGTCCTTCAGAAAGCTTAAAAATTATCTAAAATGATCAAGAGAATCTACCAAGAAATAGAGGTGATTTTTTTCACAGGGGTATCTTTCACACTTGAATAAAGAGGACACATGTGTAACATCCCAGACTCAGATGCCACTCAATAGTGCACCGAGCTTGGTTGGACACATGGCCTCAAGTGAATCTCCCCAAATTATAGAGGCTTCCAACTATAAGTGTAGGCCTAGGTGTGTCCATGGGGAGACTATACCCTCATCACTAGAATTTATCAAAATGGAAATAGAATAATAGTAAAGTAGCAGAAGTAGTATAACAACCAAACAGTAGATACACAACATGAATAGATAAAAATATAAAAAGGAATCTCATATACAATGATTAAACATGTCATATGCCTCTAATAAAGCATCCAAAACATGTATACATAGTAGGTGTACAACACATGGAACAAAAGTAAAAGAAATTCAAAAGTTTTCCACTAGAATCATAATCCTTAGCTCGGTCCCATACTCACATGATCTTAAGAAACAAAGAACATATAGTATGATGCTTTAACTTATCAATACTTGTAATCATATAGTCTGTTTAGGTATCCAAAGGCATCCCAAATAGGGTGTGAGCTATAATCCCAATAGAAAACCACCCAAGGTCTATTCCATCTAGTCAATGAGTATATATATAACAACAGTGTGTAAGAAAATATAACAATTAAAGGAAGTAATAAAAAGTAAACATTCTATAAGTCTAGGTTCTAATTTTATAACCAATTAAATTAATCATATTTATTTAAGAAATAGGTATCTTATTTAACACTAAATCCTATAAAAATTAAAATCAAGTTAATTTAATTAAAAATTCTTGAAGCCTAGAATAAGTCCCTACATTACCTATAAGCACATGTATCTAAGGTGACTAAATAGGATATCCACAAAGTGTAAGTCAATAACCAATCCAAGCTTGTGCTTTGGATTGGACTATGTGTCATATAAGTCATTTAATTCATTAATCCATTTTGAACCAGAGCCCATCCTTAGCATCCCTAAGTTGGAATCCAAGTGTCACTCCAGGTATAAAGATAACCATCACCCTAAGAGCCCATACATAGTGATCCTCAATAACCCAAGTATCTCTATAGGTGTGGTATAAAGTCTTATACATTTGAGTTCATCCTTAACGGTCCATTAAGAGATCCCAAGTATCACCCATGGCATATGCGTTCAAATTCCCTTTGAGTATATCCATGGAATTCTCATACGAGTCCATGTATCACTCGAAATGTAATAGTCAATCCCCTCATGAGTTTTTCATTGCCAGTCCATATCAGGAGTCCAAGTATCACTTGGGAATAATCATGATAAATTCAAAATGTGTTCGCCCATGGAATTTTTCATTTTAATCCACATGTCACCCAAGGAATACAACTTTCCATGTTAATGAATCATTTTAATCATTCCAAGGGTCATCACCTAAACTAATTCAATTCAAAATCACCACATAAGGTGGCTCAAGTAATTGTAAAATCTTATAAGGCTTTCCATTAAACTACTCACATGGGCATATCATTTAAATAATCATCTCAAGATCAATAATCCATTATAAGTCATATGTCTATGGGAATGAAATCCATCCCCTCTTCTTTATCAATTCCATTTACAATTGATATCACATTTCAATATAAATATAAATCATAATTAAATTCATCACTTTGATTCAAAATTCAATTCATCCATTTTAAACCCATGGCTAGGAAAATGCACACCTTAAGGTATCGAAGTTTCAAGGCCCCCCATGGTGGTCCATTTATATAACCAACAGACCGAAGGGGTGTTTTTAAATCAAGGTCCACAACTTATAACATTCATTGATAATCTCTTTAATTGAATAGGCCATGCCTAAAAATTCTATTCAAGGATTAAAATTAATTTAAGACAACTCCTGGAAAAATGGGTGTGTGGCACAACAACATGTATAAAAAACTTGAATTTAATTGAAAGGCACAAGACCACCTATATTAGGTCTGTAGTTGATATCTCGTTCAATATTAGCTCCTGATTCAACTCATATTGGTATAAAATCAAAGAATGGAAAAAGAAACTATTAATAGGTAATATTAGAGTATACCTAAATAGCACAAATGATATCCATAATAATGAATAATGGATAAAAAAATTGGGATCTTATCGATAAAAATCCAACAAGATGAACGACCCTCGATTCCAAGCTTTGACAGAAGAGATCTCTCAAATCCAAGAATAGTATCCAAATAGGTTTTCAATGGGAGGATAATGTGTGATGGAGGTAAGGGAAATAAGGGTTATATTTAATAGATTAAGTGGGGGTAATTTAATAAATACACCTAATTTATAGGGTCACGTGGTTTGGCCGCACAGTTTGGACAAACTGTATGCCAACCGCGCATGGGTACCTGTAGGGTAGGGAAACCCACATGGTTTGATTGTACATGTAGAAACTATGCCAAAACTCACTGTCAAAATAGCATACTTGTCCACATGACCATGATACCCAACTTGCATAGTTTTCACTAACTATGCTCTAGTCCATTTCACTTAAAACATGGTTTCTGGGCTACAAACTAGTCCCAGACACCCTGGATACCTTTATACCTAAAAGGGAATTCATATTAGGACACATTTAAACATTTAAACCATGAATTAATGGAAAATAAAATATCTTTACCTCAAGGAAGAACGAAGTTCTTAAAAACTCCCTCTTAAAGATATTCATCCCTGAATTACCTTCTTAAGGGCGATCAAGCATGTCTGTGAATAACTCTAATCACTGTGATTGTACATCGGATTCCCACACTAGTGTAAAAAGACGATTTAGAATTAGTTTTTTTTTCAATTTAGATGTAGGTTTTTAATCGAAATTTATACAGGTGACGTAAAAAATAAGGTTTTCGATGTTAGTTTTTTAAAACCCGATGCCGAAAATGAAAGCATGCTTAGTTTTTAGCATTATTTTTAAGAAGAAACTGACACCGAAAACCATATTTGGTTTGATTTTCCACATCATTTTTTAGAGAAAACCAATGTTGACATGTGTTTTCAGTTTATTTTAATGATTCAACATCATTTTCTATAAAAACCGATGTTGAAAGTTAATTTTTTTAGAAATATTTGAATATTGGATCCTCATAATAATCAATATCCATGTAATAAAAAACTATTATCCAATAATCAAACATAATTCAACATGAATAAAAATCTACAAATAAATTCATAATTTTACCTAGTTAATCAAAAAATTATTTACACATTTTTATTATACATTAGAATTAAAAAATACATACCTGAAATCTACAACATGATGATTGTTGGTTATTATTGAAGCATTCGTTTGATATCATTATGTTCAAAAAACTTTTATAAAAAAATAATTTTATGTTTTTTGAATATATTTTATTAGTAAAATTTAATAGTAATAAAAAAACAAAAGAATATACATACCTTAAATCCTAATAATACTAAAAAAGTAGTTCGAAAACAAAGATCAAAGATGGTTAAGATCTTCTTTCACGTATAAATCGAGATCATTGAACGTCTACAATGACGTTGAATGATATAATATTAAAAAACAAAATACTATGACAAAAAATATAAAATAATTAATATGACTAACCTCATTATAATAAGTCGTTATCCTAGTTGTGATTATCTCATAAATGAATCATAGAATATAATAACCACATTCAACATATCCTTGTTGATGATGACATTGTAGTTAATAAAATAGTAACTTGATTATAAAAACCAATATATATACATATATACATATATATATTTATATATATCCAAAAAATCAAAATAATATCTAATATATAAAATAATTACCTTTAATTTCACATATTTGATTGCATTTGGCTTCTCTATTGACAAGTGATCTTTATTAAATTTTTTCCATGACCGGAATTTTCATACATACAAACTAATAATGCATGCATAAAAAATGATAATTAAAAATAATGACCATATAAAAAACAAAAAAACTTACTTGTCTAACAAGTTTGAAAATTTTCTAAGAACACCCCCTAATAAAAAGAAAAACCAATATAATGTGTTTTCACTTGGGCAGAATACGCCTAACATCCAATGCTGTCTATAATAAAAAAAATTCACATTTAATGAAATTATAATGAACATTAGTATATGTTGGTCAGAGTAGTTTACTCAAGAGGGGAGGGGTGAATTGAGTAACTATAAAAAAAATTCTGTTAAAAGAATATTATTTAAAAAAAATGGTTTCCCCAAAAATAGATACAACCAAGTTAATCAAGGTTATACTGTTATAAGACTTTGACTTTTTAAATAGGTTCTTAGAAGATTGATTAATTCTTAGTAATCTTAATATGTATTATTAATATTACTTTTGAAGTTATCCTACCAAGACAAACCAGTTATAACTTCTTTCCAAGACTAACTATCAAAGTGAAATTGGTGATTTCTGGATTATGCAATAGAGCCGTAAAACAAAGAAGACTAAATTTAAACAGCACAGTGGATATGAAACAAGTGGTTCAGTCTTAAGCTGATACCTAATCCACTCTACTTGGGGATCACTTGCCACCAAGCAGTTTATATAAATAAACTTTGATCCACACCCTGGATCGGGGTTAACAACAATACACAGACTCTCCAGGTCACACAGGGACCTCTTCCACAGTTTTTATTGGGTAAACAAAAAATAATAACCAGGCCACTCCGGGACCTCTTCCATAGTTTTCGTGGGTAAACAAAAGTATAAAGAGTTTGGTGTAAGGATTTTAGTATCCTCCAGTTCAACTCAGGAGTCAGTTTGTGTCAAAACAGACAGGGGCACAAACTGCTCATAATGTAAATAAAAATATGATCGGAGTCAAGAAAGAATATAGAGATGAGGTTAGAATTCTCTTGTGTGATGTCAATGTAGCTCTGGACTTCTTTTGATTGAAGCATATGAAGATTTGAGTCCTTTAGAAGTTGTGTGAAAAACAAAGTGTCGCGATTCAGCTTGTGTTCTTCACGAGTTTTGATAATGTGAAGATGTTCTATGGATTCCAGTTAACTTCGTATGTTCTTTAGCAGAGTCAGATTTCATGCATGTGACAATGCTTCCTTTTGAAAATCTTTCAATATGCTCTTCGCAGGCGTGCTTACAGGCTAGTTTTTCATTCAGTATCGCTCTATCTTGTTCTTGGGTACACATCACTCTTTATCTTCGAATACATGAGTTTTAGCCGATAAGTTCCATGTATTCTGCACCTCGTACCTCGTACCTTTTGATGATATGTCTACAAAGAAACATTAATTATGTTAGTGCATTAAAGGTATCAAATATGACCGTTAGAAATTAAATTGAAATACAACAAAATAGTTTAAGAAACGGTGTCACAGTAAGTTATGAAAACGGTGTCTCCTTCACACGGTGGCTAGACTGATCACGATGTTTGAGTGTCACGGTGTCTCATTTACGGTGTCTTGTTCACGGTGTCTTGTTTACAGTGTCTTTCTTCACGGTGTCTTGTTTATGATGTCTTGATTCATGGTGTCTTGCTTTATGGTGTCTTGCTTTATGGTGTCTAGTTTACAGTGTCTTTCTTCAAGATGTCTTGATGACAGTGTCTTGCTTCATAGTGTCTTGCTTCATGGTGTCTTGCTTCATAGTGTCTTGTTTCACGGTTTTTAGTTTACAATGTCTTGTACTTAGGCAAATAACTCTATTCAGACTTAAACAGTGATATGCATGAAATGGATTGAGCTTAACCATTATATAGCTTGAGAGAACTTGAAACATAAATATACATGATTGGATATAATTTATAGGAGTTAAATAGGTTGAATAAGATTTTTGATCATTAAAACATGATTAATACATGAGGAGTCCAACAATCTCCCCCTTTTTTATGATCAAAAATCATGCACAGTTAAAGTGTAAATTGGATGCAACTAGAGAGAAAATATCATATAGAAAATTTATACAGAAACTTCTCCCCCTTTTGGGATTATAAAAAATTTGAAAGAAGAGAGGGAAAATAGTGCACATTCCATTAAGAGTAAACATAGTTTAGTACAAAATAAAGGATAAATACAAAAACAATGGAATTACCATAAAAAGGAGTAAGCACTAGTCTTCTTCAGGGACTGGCCTTCTCTTTACCTTTATCAGTATCAGAAGAGGAAGCCATAGGGGAAGTGGTTGATGTAGAAGAAGGCAGAGACATGGTAGATAAAGAGGGTAAAGGGAGTCCTTCAAAGACTGAGGGAGCCAAGGTAGGAGCAGTAGAAGATCTAGGCAGTTGCTGATCAAGAATCACAGGACTGATCTGACTGAGAGCTTGGCCAATATACAAGGTAGTTGAGACTAAGGCAGAGGTGAAGGTAGGTAGCCCAAGTCCGAGAGGTGCAGCCACTAGAGCAACAATTGTTGTACTCTGGACATGAAGATAAGGTCTTAGGAGTTTGATAAAGTCTGCAATAATATCTCCACCATACTTCATGGATTTTTCAAAGTCATCTTTGTTTTCCATAAACTTGTCCAACAATCAGGTAAACTTGGTTAGCTTCTAGACATGGGTTTTGAAGGCTTGAGTCACATGAGTAATTCACATATTTTCTACAAGGTATTTAAAGTGGTTGGTCATATCAGTCTTGGGGAAAATTTGGTTGAAATAGAAATCTACTTTCTTATAAATCTCCTGCTGGGCATCATTTGCAATCATGGAGTGAATTTGTACAAGGTCAAGAACTCTATCACTGTTCTTGACGACCTCAGATAAAGAAGCCACATTAAAGCCACTGAAAACATTTTGAAGCTCTTCTTTGACTATAGATCTAAGAACAGTACTATCCAAGGAAGTTGTAGAGGATTGACTAGAGGTATTAGAAGCTTTGACAGCTATTGTTAGAGATTTTAGCTGATTTAGTACCTTTTGAAGACAACCAGTGTACTCATCAGTGAGTTTATTAAGGTTCACCACAAGCTCTCTCATCTCCTTCAACATCTTTTTGTACCTTTATGCAACCTTTTCATCAAAGGATGCCAGATAAGGCTGAATCTGAGACACAACATCTCGAGGGATTTGAGAAACAGTGGGTGCTAGAGGAGCAGTAACATGCTCTGATCTCGAATGCATCTCTTTATGCATGTCTTCAATCATGCATATCAGGGTTGTGACTTCATTACTGAGCATCATATTTTCAACTCATACTTCTTGAATCACATGGATCATCTTAGGTTGTATTTTCCAAATAATATTTTCCAATAATAGTGAGGCTTCTCTCTCACTTAAATTAGTCATAAGACGAGGTTGGGAGTTCATAAGTTTCTCAACTCCAAATAAGAGAGTATCTCCGAATTCCTTTAGATAATCCTTACTGATAAAGGACGACTGTTCAGATAAAGGTTCAGGTGTTCGAATTGGTATAGGGTCAGTTTCAGGTTCAGGTTCCTTCTCAGGTGCAAAGTTTGTGAATGATTTCAACTGAAATAGGGAAGAAAGATCAAGCCCAGTTGTAGTAATTATTGAGTCAATAAGTTTTTCCTTATTAATTTTCTATTCCTTCTTGTTTTGAAAATCACAAACACCTTATACATAAGAAAATATATATTTTACTTCTATAAGGAAAATTTCCTTTCCAAAGGAATTTACCCCTACTTAGATTTCCTTATTCATATCATAAATTTTTATTAAGTATAAAAATCGGATTCATATCTAAATCCTCAGAATCATATAATACTTAGATATGAAGCATTCTGTTTTTAGGATCCGAATTCTAGATATGAACTCTAATGAAGTTCCATTCTGAATTCTGGATACGAACTCTACTAAAGTTTCATTCCGAATTCTGGATACGAACTCTAATAAAGATCCATTCCGAATTCCAAATACGAATTCTCATGAAGTTCCACTCCGAATTCCGAGTACGAACTCTCATGTAGTTAGACTCTGAATTATGGATACGAACTCTCATATAGTTCAACTCCGAATTCTAATTAAGAACTTACCTAAGTTCTGACTCCGAGTCCTCTGAATTCAAACTCTGAACTCTTATGAGTTCTGACTCCGAATTCCCATGAACTATGACTCCGAACTTTGTAAGTTATGGTTCCAAATTCAAATAAAACCAAACTCCGAATTTCCTTGAAATTCAGACTCTGAATTTCTACAGAATTTAGGTTTCGAATTCCTACAAAATAGAATTTGAATATCTCTTTATTATAGACTCTGAATTCCATTTTGGTTAGACTCCAAAATTTTATTTTCTTATATTCCGAACATCAGTTTTACTTAGGCTTACACTTGATTCATTAAAAAATGATGTCATGCTTTCAGTTATTGACTAACCGTTGGTTGAGTGACACGTGTACAGGTCCCTCTGAAATTCAAGGAGAAATATTACCATTGGAGGAAGGAGCCGACCATTTGAGCTTCACCTATAAATAGGAGCTCATTTGAAAAGAAGAAACAACTTTGACATCTTTGACATCTGTGCTTACATGCTGTTGAAGTGATTTCTATAGAGAGAGGCTCTTATCAAATCTCAAAGCTTTGTGTAGAAAGTTTGAACAGATTGTTTAAACTTTTACTTGTGCATACTTTCTTCGTGCGACTCTGATTGTTGCTGATTACAATCGAGGGCTTCCGGTGATAGAAAGATAGAGGTTCCAACACCTTGAAGTTGAGGACTTACTTGCTGGGGAAGATAGATGTACTGACTACCTGATAGTTTAGGGCTTACGGGGATAGCAAGAAAGACTCCGATATTCGTATCGAGGGCTTACCCTGGTGTGGGTATGATAGACTTTCTTGAAATTATAAATCATGGGACCTCTTATCCAGGGTTGTTGGATACCCTTTTCTTTGGGTTAAAATAGTTATTGTTTGTTACTTGTAGTTTTTACTACTCTGTTTTTCCGCTGCATTTTGTATTATTAAGGAATGTATAACTTTTCTTATACTTCCTTACTCTTACTCTGATTTAGTTAGATTCTATATGCTTTAAGGTAGAATCTTGGCTGGTTTAAACTTTTTTTTAAGTTTCATTTCCAGAATCACTTTTTCAGAATCAAGCAAGTCTTTAGAACTTAGTGGTGTTGCGAATTTTTGTTATCCAAAATTTCCTAAGGGAATTTTTAAAGAATACAATTCATTACCATCTTGTATTTATATCTCATTATACTTATTCAATCCTACGTTTGGTATTACAGAGTATATCATACTCAGAGTCATAACATCCTAACAATTCATATCAGAGCACTTGGTTCAATCTTAATTAATCTCACGATTAGATTCAGAAGATTTTTTTTAAGGATTCATATTTCCGGATTCATATTTTTCAGAATCTATTTTTCAGAATCATAGTTCGGATCCACTCTTTGCTTAGAGATACAATTTTTCTTACATAAGAATATTTTCTCTTGTTTACAAACTCGTACTACTAACAAGTTTGTGTGCCAAAGTTTTTCTTAAGAATAGCAGGTTTAAATGTTGGTTCAATTATAACCTAAATCCTACTAGATCACCAATATTTGATGGTAATGATTTTTAATATTGGAGAGATCGTATGAAGACTTTCGTTATCAACACTGGGGTAGATAACTTTGTCATGATTACTGGTGGATATAAAATTTCTGATAAGGAAGTGAGTGCCTTTACTAATCAAGAAAAGCATGAATACCAACTTAACTATAAGGTATGCAATACTTTGCTTTGTTCAATGACTAGGATCATATATAGCCAAATCTCTTCTTGTGAAATAGCTAACTGTATATGGACGAAACTTGAAGTTACACATTTTGGTACATCTAAATTGATTGAGACTAGAAGAGACATTCTCAGAGCTGAGTATCATGGTTTTAATTTTCCTTATGGAGAACCAATTTTTAAGGTGCAATAGAGATTCATGACTATCGTGAATAACTTACAATCTATGGGAGAGAAAGGTCTAGATGATGAAGCCCTTTTTGACAAAAGGAGATATCATTCTTCAATTTATCGGAATGCAGGATCAACTTGCTGACATTTTCACAAAATCTTTACCCTCCAATAGATTTGAATACATTAAATAGAAGCTAGGGATGATAACCATAAGGTAATATACCTTCATTAACTTCTTGTATAATCATTCTCCTTATAGTAATAAACTACTTTTCATAGGGGGGGTACATTTGTTTGATTAGATTTTTCAAAAAATTTCTTAATGAGTTTTTAAAAAAAATTCATAATGAGTTTTTCAAAATTTTCGTAATGAAATTTTCGTGCTGGAAATTTTCATAATGAAATTTTCGTAATGGAAATTTTCGTAATGAAGTTTTCATACTGGAAATTTTCATAATGAAGTTTTTGTACTGGAAATTTTTATAATGAAGTTTTCTTGCTGAAAATTTTCGTAATGAAATTTTCGTAATGAAAATTTTCGTAATGAAAGTTTTTGTTCGGAAAATTTTTGTAATGAGAATTTTCGTAATGAGAATTTTCGTAATGAGAATTTTTGTAATGGGAATTTTCGTACTCATACTTTTTGTACTAGAGTTTTGGTACTCAAATCTTTTGCAATAAACTTTTCGACTTTAAGTTTTTCGTAGTGAGTTTTTTGTAGTGACTTTTTCGAAGTAAGTTTTTCATATTTAATTTTTTCTTCAAGAAGAATATCACCTATTACGAATAAACTTCCTAGCCAATATAAAAGGTATGAATTCCTTACATAATATTTTGTAATCATTTTTTAGTTGCTGGTAGTTTATTTTTCTTTTAAAAATTTTCGGATTCATTTCTTCTTAAATCTGAATGTTTTTCTTAAAAACCTCAAAAGATCGGATTCAAGATTTCCTTGCCGGTATGATTTCAACTGTCAGATCAGATCAAAGAATTTTTCAACCATTATATTGTTTTTGGAAGTTCAAAGGTCAGCTCCATCGCCTATATAAAGGGGACCCCTGATGGTTGTCCCACATCGTTTTCAAAGCTCTCACGTGTCGAAGCTCTGCCTCTGTTCTTAAATCATGTTTCGAATCCTCCCATACATCTCCATTCTGAATGTTTATAGAAGCCACTTCCCAAGATATGTCTTCTACGAAGCCAATCTCAAAATGGTTAGTCTACAGGGAAAGGTTAGTCCATCCATATTTTTTTTCAGTGAGTATGATTCTCTAATTTCTAAGAATATCAAACTCAATGGTTGGGAAGATTTCTGCGTATCGAAACCAAAGGATCAGGATGTTGTTTATACTGATTTTCTTGTAGAATTTTATGAGTCTGTTTCTTTCTATGAAGAAGAGGGTAGCAAAAAAATTCTCTTTTAAAAGCTATGGTAAGACTTACAATCTTTCTTACACCAAGGTTGCAAACTTGGTGGGATTATCATACGATGGTGAAGCAGAATTTTGTTCACATAAGCTACCGAATGTGCCAGGAAATTTCAGCAAAGTGAAGGCAATGAAATTCCTTGGGCTCAAAGATGACAAAATTGCAAAGATTTCTCATCTCTCCACCAACAACCGGATTCTGTAGTAGTGGGTTCATGGGTTTTTCATTTCAAGAAGAGGTGATAAGGATAACCTAAAGAAGAGTGATATTTACATCCTATATTTCTTAGTAAATCTAAGAAAGATCAATCTGATGAGGCATATTCTTATTACAGTTCAGAACATCAAGAATGGAAATTTGAGAGTTCAAATTATTATGTATCCTTCTCTTCTCTCCATGTTTATTATTCAGTGTCTTGATTCCTTCAAGGTTGCTTGCACCTCTAAGCCAAGAATTTGTAATGTAATGCTGATAATTGATGACAACTTAAAGAGGATGAAAGCCGGGTTTTCAAAAGATTCAGGTGAGTTTTACAATCTGCCAGAGGAGGAGCCAAAAGCTGTTCTGGAAAATGTGGAGAAAGCAGAACCATCTAAGAAGGTAGGTAAGAAGAGGAAATTGAAAGAAGTGTTTTCTGAAGAAAATAACCCCAAAACTAAGGAAACCCAATCTACACCTCCCAAGATGAAGAAACCGAAAGCATATCCAGATGAAGTGGTTGCTAAGTGGAGGGAAAATATGGAAAAAAGGAAAGAAGGGGACCCTCAGTTTGTACTAGACCCTGCTGAAGCTAAATTATTAAGGGAGAAGACAGCTGAATACCTTAAGAAGGTAGAAAAAAAATAAGATGAAGAAAAAGATGTCTGAAGTTGAGGTTGTACAATCTATGTTGAGAGATATAGAAGTATCTTCTGAGAATATTCCCATTCCGAAATGTTTTGATGTCCAACCATTATCGGATACCCCTGGAAAGAACTAATTCACTCCGAAAAAGTCTAAAGGGAAAAAAGTTGTTGAAGAAGTGAAAAAACGAGCTGGAAAATAATTAGAGCAAGAAGTTGTTGAATGAATAGAAGAAGAAGAGGAAGTAGAATAAGAAGAATAAGTATAAGAAGTCAGTGGTGATCTAGATGAATTGATTAAACAAGTTGAGGATTATCAAGAAAAGGCCGAATCCTCAAAGCTTGTCACTCTGGGAAAGGGAGATGAAAAAGATATTAACAAAGATGATGATAAGGAAGAAGAAAAATAAAACGAATTATCTGAGGAAGAAAGCTATGAGAAGAAATTTCTTGAAGAAGGAGTAGAGAAGGAGAAACCAGATGAAGATAAGTTTGTTCAAGTATCTAATAGCGAGGAAGAATCTCCTGATGAGTTAGTTCTGAAAGTAGATAAGGGGAAGAAAGTGCTTATGGACACCCCAAAAAAAGATATCATAAGGAAGAAGGATGTTGGTGGTTCTCCAAGAAGAAAGTTGGTGGAAATTTAAGAAGAAAAATCCCCAAGAAAGGTATTTGATTCAGAATCATCAGCACTGGGTCATGATTTTGTTGTTGAGTCTATGAAGAAATTGGTGGATACAATTCCGATCTTTCCCACCATAGAATCCAGATACCAGATGCTTAAACACAACCTAAATTAGAAATCATAATCATTACCCATGGTGATGAATAAGTGTGTGAAGACTGAGGCAGAGTATAGAAATTTTCTTATCAATTATGATGTTCACAGAAAATCATGCAGCAAGATGAATTTTTGGTTTAAGAAAGTTGATGAAGATTTTGTTGAGCTTGATCATTTCAGAATGATGTTAAATAAGATTTTGACACTGAGGATGCAAAGATAAAGAATCTTCAGGATAAGATGACCCTTGAGAAAAATTCTTGGAATCAACAGGTGAGAGATCTTAATGGGAAGCTTAACTCAGTTTCTCAAAACTGGAAAGGGGAAAGAGATCTCTGGATTGAGATCGAAGAGAAGCTTGAGAATCAAGACGAAATTCTTAAAGCACAGTCTGAGGCTCTGAGGGCACAAGATTAAAGGATTAAAGAATTAGAAAAGCAGACTGAGGAGGATCAGAAAGACTTGAAGAAGATGAAAACCCTCTTGAAGAAGCTAATCCCAAAAGAAAAGGAAGACAAATAGACTCAATCCGATCTTCTGTTGCATTTAATCTTCCTTGTAAAAATTCTTTCAATTATAATAGAACCATGGGTGCTTGTTTTACTTGCATGTCTTTACTAATATTTCAGATACCATATTTCTTTTCTATTACCTTAAATTCTTTTTGAAAATCACAAAGGGGGAGAAGGAAAAAGAAATACTCAAAAGGGGGAGAAGTTATAATCAAAAAGGGAGAAGAAAAATTTCTAAGCTAAGAAAAACTATCCTTAAGTAAGGTGGAGTTTCTCATTACGAAGTTTTTCATTCTCTTGATAATGAAAATTCCATTCCAGAAATCCAGAATACAATCCTTATAGTTCCAAAGCCTAATGGGGATTTAGTTGTATTCACTATCATCTATGAACAAAGGGAGATAAGTTTTAATTTCAAAGTCTAAAGAAAATTTTCTAAAGCCTTTTATTCTTTTTCTAAAGGTTGTTTTTGATTTCCAAAACGGGGGAGATTGTTGAGTCAATAAGGTTTTCCTTATGACTTTTCCATTCCTTCTTGTTTTGAAAATCAAAAACACCTTATACTTAAGCAAATCTATATTTTACTTCTATAAGGAAAATTTCCTTTCCAAAGGAATTTACCCTTATCTATATTTCCTTATTCATATCATAAATTTTTATTAAGTATAAAAATCGGATTCATATCTAAAAAATCAGAATCATATAATACTTAGATATGAAGTATTCTGTTTTTAGGATCCGAATTCCGGATACGAACTCTAATGAAGTTCCATTCGGAATTCTGGATACGAACTCTAATTAAGTTCCATTCCAAATTCTGTATACGAACTCTAATTAAGTTCCATTCCAAATTCTGGATACTAATTCTCATGAAGTTACACTATGAATTCCTAGTAAGAACTCTCATGTAGTTCGACTCTGAATTATGGATACGAACTCTCATATAGTTCGACTCCGAATTCTGATTACGAACTTACCTATGTTCTGCCTCCGAGTCCTCTGAATTCAAACTCCGAATTCTTATGAGTTCTGACACCAAATTCCCATGAACTCTGACTTCGAACATCGTAAGTTCTGGTTCTAAATTCAAATGAAACCAGACTCCAAATTTCCTTGAAATTCAGACTCCGGATTTCTACAGAATTTAGGCTCTTAATTCCTAAAAAATATAATCTGAATATCTCTTTATTATAGACTCTGAATTCCATTTTGGTTAGACTCTGAACTTTTATTTTCTTACATTCCGAACTTCAGTTTTACTTATTCTTACACTTGCTTCATTACAAAATGATGTGGTGCTTTTAGTTATTGACTAACCGTTGGTTGAGTGACACATGTACATGTCCCTCTGAAATTCAAGGATAAATATGATCATTGGAGGAAGGAGCCGACCATTGGAGCTTCACCTATAAATAAGAGCTCATTTTAAAAGAAGCAAAAACTTTGAAAACGTTGAAATTTTTTCTTACATGCTGTTGAAGTAATTTCTAGAGAGAGAGGCTCTTATCAACTCTCAAAGATTCGTGCAGAAATTTTGAACAGCTTGTTCAAACTTTTCCTTGTGCAGACTTGCTTCATGCGACTCTGATTGTTGCTGATTACAATCTAGGGCTTCTGGAGATAGGAAGACAGAGGTTCCAACACCTTGAAGTTGAGGGCTTCCTTTATGAGGAAGACAGAGGTACCGACTACCTGATAGTTGAGAGATTGCAGGGATAACAAGACAGACTCTGATCTTCATATCAAGGGCTTACCTTGGTGTGGGTAAGACAAACTTTCTTGAAAGTATAAATAAAGGGACCTCTTATCCAGGTTTGTTGGATACCCTTCTATTTGGGTTAAAAGAGTTATTTTTTGTTACTTTTAGTTTTTACTACTTTGTTTTTACGATGTATTTTTGTATTGTTAAAGAAAGTATAACTTTCTTATACTTCCTTACTTGTACTCTGATTTAGTTAGATTCTATATGATTTAAGGTAGAATCTTGGATGGTGTAAACTTTTGTTAAGTTTCATTTCCAGAATCACTTTTCCGGAATCAAGAAAGTCTTTAGAACTTAGAGGTGTTGGGAATTTTGGTTATCCAAAATTTCCTAAGGGAATTTGTAAGGAATACAATTCACCCCCTCTTGTATTTGTATCTCGTTGTACTTATTTGATCCTACATTTGGTATTACAGAGTATATCATACTCAAACTCATACCATCCTAACAGTAACCTGCTGAGACTCATTCACATCATAGAAACTAGGAAATTTTTACTAAGTGTCCACAGGACTTGACTCAGTTGGAGGTGAGGATTCATCAGAATCAATATTTGGGGTTTTCTCCCCCTCAATAGGTGCTTCCTTCTCAGGAATGAGAGGCTTAGGAGGTTGGTCTAAATCCACAGACTCATCTATAAGTTCCTCATTCATTTATTGTCTAGCTAGTTGAAAGGCCATCTCCATCCTTTCTTCAGCAGAGGGTATGATTTCAAGAACAGATTGTTCCACAGGGAGTTCCTCTAGATTTGGTTCTTGCATAACAGGGAGTTCTTCTACTGCTGGCTCTTCCATGTCTTTCTTCTCAGATTCTGTGACAACTGATTCTTTTTCTGCCTCGGGTTGGATTTCTAGATTGACATCATCTCTAGGGGCAGGAACTTCTTCTTCAAGAAAAACATGAGGAACAATAGTCCTTTCTTCCTCAATAATAACTGCTTCCCTATGTGGTACTTCAGCTTATTCTTCCTCTTCTTCTGAATACTCAACAAGTTCATCAGGTTCCAAACCAGGATTAGAAAAGTCTTTCGGCCTTGATGGATAACCCACGGGATTAAACTTCTCATAAACCTTATCATTGTCTTCCACCCATTCCTTTTTCCAAGGATTCCATTTTATCTTCATTCTCTTAATGGTGTCTTTAGAGAGATAGTACTCACAGTACATAAACACTTCTTTATGTGGTCCAACCACACATTTTGCAAAAAGCATTGCTAATATCCCTCGAAAGTAGAATAGAGAAGTGGACTTGGATGTAACTTTGATCAACTCACACATATGGTGAATGATGTACATTCAAAGGTTGACCTTATGTCCATTTTTCATAAGGTGAATCAAAAACACATCTTGACATTTTAACACATAAAAATAACCTTTTCTTAGACTAACCATATTTTGAAAAAACTTAAAAAAATCCTTGTTTCTCCATCTATTTCAGCAGCGATGACCCTTCTCTTGCTGCCATTTCCAGTTAGGGTTTTCTGAGCATCTTCTAGATCAAAGAAATCGGTTGAAGGTGGATTTCCTCTTTGATAATCACCACAAATACCTTCATGAGGTACCCTAAGGCATGAAACCCATAACCTCAAAGAAAAGGAGCATATTTGTCCATTAACCCATCTCCTCACAACATAACTTTCACCAGAATCAAAATAGAACTGTACGTACTGGTAGAACTGAGCCACTAACCTAGGATATATGGGTCTATTCTCCTTTGAGAACCACTCTAACCAGCCTTGTTCATTTAAAACTTTCAAGACCAGAGATTTGCTAGATAGAATCCATTTGGGGAAAATTTCTTTATCAGGTAAAACACCACAATTTACCAAATTCATATTTAAAGGTCCTATGGGTGTCAGCTTAGGTGCAATATTCTTGTTCTTCGGGATACACTTATCAGGTGTGGATGATGACAGACGTTTCATTCTTGGCATCCACTGAAGGTTTGAGAGAGAGAGAGAGAGAGGGTTTCAAGTTTGAAAGGGTTCTAAACGAGTAAATAGGAGAAAGCCCAAGTGAAGAACCGAGTGAAACTTTTTGTTTTATCATTTAAGAATGCCAAACGTCACAAAAATAAAAACGCAGGAAAATAAAAGAGGTGAAATAATAATTACCGCAATATAGGTTTAAAGAAAAACATAAAGAACATTCACGGTGAGACAGTGAGTGGTCATTATGGTGAGACAGTGAGTGGTCGTCACGGTGAGATAGTGAGTGAACTTTTCAGTGCGCGTTACAGTGAGACAATAAATGTCATACCATAAGTATAAAGTGCTAACAGTGAGACCGTAAACATAAGAGATAGTAACTGAGAAACTGTAATCATGAAACAATAAATTATAACATAGTAAAATGTTGAATAGTAAGAAAAGTAAGATATCTATGTGAGATTTATCATGACAGGATCATGTGTGATGTGGTCTATTCTCTATGAATTTAATGGTTTAGTGAATATATCAACAAGTTGATATTCAGTACCAATGAATTCCAAGGTGATATCACCTTTTTGATAATGATCTCTCAAAAAGTGATGTCTTACATCAATATACTTTGTCCTAGAATGTGAAACAGGTTTTTTTGAGATGTTAATAGCACTTGTGTTGTCACGATTTATTGGTACATGTCTGAATTGATATCCATAATCTAGTAATGTGTGTTTCATCCACAAAATTTGTGCACAACAACTACCAGCAGCTATGTATTCAGCTTATGTAGTAGATAATGCAACATAATTTTGTTTCTTACTACACCATGACACTAGTGAATTTCCTAAAAGGTGACATGTTCCAGAGGTTCTCTTTCTATCTAACTTATAGTCACTGAAGTCAGCATTAGAATAACTGACTAGTTCA
Source organism: Viscum album (assembly GCA_963277665.1). Lineage (NCBI taxonomy): Eukaryota > Viridiplantae > Streptophyta > Magnoliopsida > Santalales > Viscaceae > Viscum > Viscum album. The sequence continues at coordinate 286,319,311 of OY728159.1, read as the reverse complement.
AATGATTTTCCTTTAGGTTAGAATAGTCCTAGATTGGGTGTATGCTTGAGGTATTTGAAAATTCTTTTTATAGTATTTAAATGAGATTCTTTAGGATTTTCTTGAAAATTATCACACATAAACATACAAAACATAATGTCTGGACGACTAGCAGTTAAGTAGAGTAAACTTACAATCATTCCTCTATAAGTGGTTTGATCAACAGATTTTCCATCTTTATCAAGATCCAACTTATAGGTGGTACTCATGGGAGTGTCACTACTTTTAGTGCTATCCAATCCAAAACGTTTTAGAATATCTCTAGTGTATTTACTTTGAGTTAAAACAATCCCATCATTATTTTGAAAGATTTGAAATCCAAGAAAGAATTTTAGTTCACCCATTAAAATCATTTCAAATTCATTTTGCATCATTTTAGAAAAATAAATACATAATGAATTTTTTGAAGATCTAAAAATAATATCATCTACATAGATTTGATCAACTAAAACATCATTAGAAATTCGTTTTTTAAAGAGGCTAGGATCAACTATTCCTTTTGTAAAACCTTTGGAAATGAGAAAAGTACTCAATCTTTCATACCAAGCTCTTGGAGATTGCTTTAAACAATATAAATCTTTTGATAGTTTGAAAATATGATTGGGAAAATGAGGATTTTTAAATCCAGGGGGTTGTTCAACAAAGACATCCTCAGCTATATACCCATTTAAGAATGCACTCTTAACATCCATTTGATATAGTTTGAAATTCAGATGTGCAGCATAGGCAAGTAGGATTCTGATGGCTTCAAGTCTGGCTACTGGTGAAAAGGTCTCCTCATAGTCAATTCCTTCTTCTTGATTATACCCTTGTGCAACTAATCTAGCCTTGTTCTTAACTATATTTCCAGCTTCATCTACCTTATTTATAAACACCCATTTAGTGCCTATGATTAATGTGTCCTTGGGTATTTCAAAAAGTTTCCAAATTTTGTTTCTTTCAAACTGATTAAGTTCTTCTTGCATATCCATTAACCAAAATTCATCATTGATGGCATCATCAATGTTTTTAGGTTCAAGTTGTGACAAGAAGGATTGATGTTCAACCTGATTTCTAAAAGAAGCTCTAGTTTGTGTTCGTTTCTCTAATTCTCCCACAACAGCATCTAAGGGATGGTTTTTAAGGGTTATGACCTTTCTAGAAAAATAGGGACTAGTGATTTCAGGTTCATCAATAGATTCAGGTTCATTATGACTTGATTGTATGTAATTTCCAGAATTGGAAGTTTTCATAGATTCTTTCACAGAGGATTTTGAGGATTTTGAGTTGATGTTCAGATTTGATACATCATCTTCCAGATTTTCTAAGATGGTTCTAGGCTCATGTGGATATATTTCATCAAACTTGCTATGAATAGATTCTTCCACACATTTAGTTCTCTTATTGAATACTCTATAATCTTTAATTAATATTGAGTAACCTAGGAAAATTCCTTCATCACTTTTTGATGCAAATTTGTCAATATTATACTTAGTGTTGAGAATAAAGAATTTCTAACCAAAAACTCTAAAGTAATTAACCTTAGGCTTCCTATTGTTCCAGAGTTCATATGGGGTCTTTTTGAGAATTGGTCTAATCAAGACTCTATTGATTATGTAGCATGCTATATTAACAGCTTCAGTCCAAAAGTAAATAGGTAAGTCATATTCACTAAGCATTTTTCTAGAAATTTCTTACAGGGTTCTATTTATTCTTTCTACAACACCATTCTGTTGAGGTGTTCTAGGGGCAGAGAAATTTGGACTATAACCATTTTGTGAGAAAAAGGATTCAAACTCTGGATTTTCAAACTCACAGCCATGATCACTTCTTAAAGATTTAATTTTATGGCCACTAAGATTTTCTACAGACTTGGCATACTTAGTAAAATAAAAGTAGGTTTCACTTTTTTGAGTCATGACGAAGGTCCAGGTATATCTAGAAATATCATCTACCAGAATATAAACATAGTGCTTCCCATTTAAACTAGAAACTCAAGATGGTCCAAAAAAATCCATGTGAACCGGTTCGAGAGGTTGAGAAGTAGAAACTTCTTTCTTTGTTTTGAAATATATTTCTTGTTGTTTTCCCTTTTGACAAGGATTGCATACATTGTCATGTGGAAACTCAAGTTTGGGTAAGTCTTTAACTAGTCCTTTTCTAGTTAGCTTTCTAAGGGAGTTAACATTACATTGTCCTAGTCTTCTATTCTAGATCCAAGATTCTTTATGAAATACATTTAAGAATGAATTATTTTGAGAAGCTAAGGAATCTAAATTAACAGAATAAATGTTTTCATTCCTTGATGTAGAAAATACTAATTCATCTTTAGAATTAAAGACATTATATACATCATTTTCAAATTTAATATGATATCCATCATCAAATAATTGTGAGATACTAAGCAGATTATATTTTATTCCATTAACAAACAGCACTTTAGAAATTAAAATCGAGTCAGTGTTACCAATTTGGCCTAATCCAATGATTTTCCCTTTGGCATTGTCACCAAATGTGACATGTCCTCCACCTACTTTTATCAGGTTCTTGAAGCATGAGTAGTCTCCTGTCATATTCCTTGAACATCCACTGTCCAAGTACCATAGATTTTTGCGGGATCTCTTTAAGCAGATTTCCTAGAACATGATCAAGAAAAGAAATATTTTGGTACCCATACTCGTTTGGGTCCAGTAACATTAATAATAAGTTCTTTAGAAACCCATATTTGTCTCATAGGTTTCCTATAAGCATTATGTAAAGTATTTGAAAAATAAACTGTATTTGGTCCACAAAAACATGAAATTGTTGAATATGTATCATGACTTGAGCTAGTTGAGTTGTGTCCAGAACTAGGAACAAAACTATATGTCCTAGACTTTGAAATAAAATCCGTTCTACCAATGTTTCTTTTACCAGGTTTATAACCAATGCCAGTATTGTATTTAGGGGCAATCTGTTTTCCTAGCATTTGGGTAAGGGTATTTTTCCCACTAGTAAACTTTTCTAAGTCACTTTTTAATTGCTCATTAGACATTTTTAATTCATTATTTTATTTGATTAGTTGAGAATTTTTCTCATTTTTAGTAGTAAGTTCAGATTTAACATTTACAGTGAGAGCATACTGTTTCTTCAATGATTTATATTTATCTTTTAATTCATTGCATGTCTCTTCAAGCATGTTACAGTATTTAAACATTTATTCATTAGTCATATATTCAGAGTTACTTTCCTCTTTAGAAAGTATGAATTATGTACAGAAGAGTTAAGTGTTACCTCATATGTGTTTGTCATAAAACACATATTGGCTTTGTTAGCCTGTTCATCATGTGATGTCTCTGAGTCTCTTGAACCATCCTCAGAGGCACTCCAGGTTGCTTTCATTTCCTTTTTGTACTTCTTGTCCTTGTCCTCAGATTTCTTCTTATACTTGAGCTTTGGACATTCATCCTTTATATGTACTTTGCACTTACATTCATAGAATACAATTTCATCAGTTTTGTCACTTCTTTTCCAATCCTTTTCCCAGTTTCATTTTAGATCATACTTTCCCTTGAAGTTATGATTTCTGAAAAAGTTCTTCTTTTTGTAAAATTGTTTGAATCTTCTGGCCAGTTGAGCCATCTACTCATCACTATCAGGTGATGATTATTCAATTTTGGAACTTTCTACAGAAGCTTCTAGTTTCCCTTTGTCTTTGTGCTTCGAGGAGGTGGTCTTGAATGCTACAGATTTCCTCTTTGGTTCATCCTCCTCTTCTTTGTTTAATTTCAACTCTTCCTCATACATCATCAGTTTCTCAATGAGTTCTTTTATAGGTATCTTTCTAATGTCGCAAGATTCTCTAATAGATACATAGGTTCCCCTCCATCTGTCAGGTAGACATCTAAGGATTCTCATGATATGTTCTTTCGTAGTGACTTCTCTTCCAAGAGAAATCATTGTGTTGAAAATCTCATTGAACCTGAGATACATGTCAGAAATAGGATCATTAGGTTTCATTTTAAAATTATCATATTTTATAGTATAAGTATTAAGTATCATTTCATTTACACTAGATGTTCCTTCATGTGAAACAGACAAGGTATCCCAAATTTCATGGGTAGTTTTACAAGAAAAACTCATATTAAATTATTCATCTCCTAAGGAACAGTACAAAGCATTCATGGCTTTGTAATTGTTATTATAGGAAAGTTTGGTAGGTTCATCCCATGTAATTATATCAGTCACTAGAGGTTTTTATTCATCTATAATGGATGACCAAATTTCAAAACTCATACTCTATAGAAGCATTTTCATTTTAATTTTCAATTGATCATAGTTGGTTCCATTAAATAATGGTGGTCTATTGGTTGCAGAACCTTCCAATCTATTATCCATACTAACTTATTACTTTAAAAGATCTAGAAATTTAGAATAAATAGAAATTTATAGATCTTTAAAGTACAACTAAAATCACAGTTGAGTAAGATTACACAGAGTCTTAATAAAGCAACCTCTGATACCAAATGTTGGTCAGAGTAGTTTACCTAAGGGGGGAGGGGTGAATTGAGTAACTATAAAAAAAATTCTGTTAAAAGAATATTATTTTCAAAAGAAATGGTTTCCCCAAAAATAGATACAACCCAGTTAATCAAGGTTATGCTGTTATAAGAGTTGGACTTTTTAAATAGATTCTTAGAAGATTGATTAATTCTCAGTAATCTTAATTTAAATTATTAATATTACTTTTGAAGTTATACTACTAAGACAAATGAGTTATAACTTCTTTCCAAGACTAACTATCAAAGTAAAATTGGTGATTTCTGGATTATGCAATAGAGCAGTAAAACAGAGAAGACTAAATTTAAACAACACAACATATATGAAACAAGTGGTTCGGTATCAATTCGATACCTAATCCACTCCACTTTGTGATCACCTACCACTAAGCAGTTTATATAAATAAACTTTGATCCACACCCTGGATCGAGGTTAACAACAGTACACAGACTGTCCAGGTCACACAGGGACCTCTTCCACAGTTTTTCATGGGTAAAAAAAATAATAACCAGGCCACACCAGGACCTCTTCCACAGTTTTTGTGGGTAAAAAAAGTATAAAGGGTGTGGTGTAAGGATTTCAGTATCCTCCAATTCAGCTCAGGAGTTAGTGTGTGTCAAAACAGACAGGGGCACACACTGCTCATAATGTAAATAAAAATATGATCGCAGTCGAGTAAGAATATAGAGATGAGGTTATAATTTTCTTGTGTGATGTCAATGTAGCTCTGTACTTCTTTGGATTGAATCAGATGAAGCTTTGAGTCCTTCTTTGGAAGTTGTGTGAAAAACAGAGTGCCGCGATTCACCTTGTGTTCTTCACGAATTTTGATAATGCGAAGATGTTCTCTGGATTCTAGTGAACTTCGTATGATTTTCAGTAGTGTCGGATTGCATGCATGTGACAATGCTTACTTTTGAAAATCTTGCAATATGTTCTTCACGGTCATGCTCACAGGCCTGTTTTTCATTCAGTATCGCTCTATCTTGTTCTTGGGTGCACATCACTCTTTATCTTTGAATTCACGAGTTGTAGCCGAAAAGTTCCACAAGTTCTGCACCTCGTACCTCGTACTGTCCGATGATATGTCTACAAAGAAACATTAATTATGTTAGTGCATTAAATGCATCTAATATTACTGTTAGAAATTAAATTGAAAGACGAAAAAATAGTTTAAGAAACGGTGTCACAGTAAGTTATGAAAACGGTGTCTCCTTCACACGGTGGCTAGACTGATCCCGGTGTCTGAGTGTCACAGTATCTCATTTACAGTGTCTTGTTCATGGTGTATTGTTTACGGTGTCTTACTTCATGGTGTCTGGTTTACGTTGTCTTGTTTCATGGTGTTTTGCTTCATGGTGTCTTTCTTCATGGTGTTTGGTTTACTGTGTATTACTTCACAGTGTCTTGCTTACGGTGTCTTGATTAAAAATGTCTTGCTTCACGGTGTCTTGCTTCACGGTGTCTTGCTTCATGGTGTCTAGTTTACGGTGTATTTAACTTAGGCAAATAACTGTATTCAGACTTAAATAGTGATATACATGAAATGGATTGAGCTTAACAATTATATAGAATTAGAGAACTTGAAACATAAATACACGTGATTGGATATAATTTATAGGAGTTAACTAGGTTGAATAAGATTTGTGATCATTAAAACATGATTAATACATGAGGAGTCCAACAGTATATAGTTATGTTTGTGCTCTTACCTATTAAGAAATGGAATAAACCAACACCCAATATTCATCATTGATAAACACTCACATATATATACCACTCTATTTTTAGTCGACACATATTGCATATCTATTGAAATATATTGTAGATCTATGAAATCATAAACACTTGTGCTGTCATTTTGAAAAATTATCGTGTGTAGATACCCAATTAAAAAATTAATATAGTTAATAAATTTAAATCAAATTTAATTTTAAAAATAAAAACAAAAAGGTCAATTTACTTACATGGAAAACAACTAAAACAAATTCATGGTGAGCTATTTAAACTCAATTATATCCATGATATCTTTGTGGAATATTGTCAATGGATAATCTCTTCCACATATATCGGATGACATCCGAAACTCATAGATATTATCCCAAGGAATAAGAAACCTAAGATAATCTTTCTATCCCATCAAAAATATCTCAAGTAGCTATAGTTGTTTGTTCCTGAACCTTTTGTTTCCTTAGTGAAATTTATTTGGATTTATGATACTCCTATATAAGTTAAATGTCAGAAAAAATTATAAGTAATTTTCAATTAGATGAAATTATATTTAAAAAAACACATACCTCATGTGAAATATGACGAAGAAGTGTATATGAACAAAGTAAAAAATGACCCATACAATCCAAAACTATGGTAATCTCCACGATAGGGAATGTTAGTAGAGTAGTAGGATCAATAATATCATGTATTGATACTCTATGATGACCTATCTAAATAGGATGGTTATTTACATATTCCCCCCAAAAAACGCACAACTCCAAACACTAAAATATGTATATTAGGATCTCATACATATAACTCATATTATAAGGTTGGTTCCGAACAAGGAGGTGGATGATCTGAGTAGGCAGGCTGGGAGGTATGGGTAAGCTGGGAAGGATACACAAACTGTGAATGTCTCTTCATTTTTTCTAACATATCCTGCTATATAGCTACTTGAATTTTATCACCTATGTACTCTTTTATATCTTTCAGCTAAGCTTTTAAGGATTAAATTTGTGGGTCTCTTGATTGTTTAATTTGATGACCAAAAAATTTTTGAATACTAACACCCGCCTCATATCCTCTTATGCAGTCAGGGTGTTCTAGCTTTCCTAATGCAGTGGCTAGGATTTCCATCCTACCCTTAGGGATAAAAGTTCCTTATATCGATTTCCCCTGAAGTTCATCCTGAAATAAAAACTGAAAATGGCATATTACTATTGTTAATTTATAAATTACCAAAATTCATGAAAATTATAATTGTTTACTTACAATTCTTTCAGCTTCTACCTTAGCTTTCTCTGTAAGATACTTTTCATTTTTTTTATTCTCGATATTTTCCATTTCTAATGGTGGGTGGGTGGAGATGGAAGACCAAATTGGACCTCATCAGAACCACTAGTGGAGTGAACTCTTAGTGCTTCAAACATTTCCACAATCATTTGTTTCTCCAATAAATGATACCATCCACTTGATAAAGTATGAGGGTAAAAATTATGCAACTTAATGTCTTTATGGGATTTCCTGGAGTCCGATTATATAAAATCTAAACTAATAATTAATTATGTATATATATAAGAAACATTAAAACACAATATAATATGATTATCATACCTAAATTTTTTCATCATGTCGTGTGGAAACAAATTTCCTCCATATATTTTCATCTAAAAAGGAATAGTTGAGGAATGGGATTTCATGTTGTCTCTTTCTAAACACATTTTTTTCAACTTCATTTTGAAATCCCACCTTCAAACCACCATTAAAGTAAGGAATATTTTCTTAACTTATTTTGTTTCATCAAAATTAAATTTCATTTGTAGTTGTATAACATAAATATTAGTGATTTAAAAATATATCATATTAAAAAAAATGAGATAAAATAAATCAATTGAGTTATTTTACCTTTACGACCTCCCAAATCTAATCGATCAACATCTTGTCAACAGAATTCCAATCAGGATATAAAATTCTTATCCTGCAATGGCTCTGCATGCCGATATAGCTAATAAATTTCATTTCATTTAGGCCAGTTTCATTATTATTATCATCAAAATGAATATGTAATCGCTTCTCTCCACGAGAAAGTGATAGTTTTGGTAAATGTGTAATGCCACGTTCACCTACTCAAGTATTTTATTTCTGAATAATAAATGTAGAAGACTCCCCGAATGAAGTCTCATCCGTAGGCCTACAATTATTTTTTTTGTAAATTAAAAGTTAGGTTTCATTAGGTAATTATATTATGGTATTTTTAATAATATGAAAAAATAAAAATACTTTGGTTGATGTTCATTTGTCTCTATATTGGTATCTTTAATTTTGACAGGAAAATGTAGTGAAATTATTTTGTACCTAAATATTATTAGACAAGTCAGTAATTAGAAAACATAAAAATAGAAACATGTAAGTAAAAAGGTGTCACACATGTGTATGTTTATTAAAAAATAATATTATGATTCCTGACCCAAAAAATATGAAAGGTGAACTATTAAATATAAACATTACTTCTAAAAAGACATAAAAATTTAAAAATTTAAAAATCAAATTTTGAAAAGGTGTTATCATATGCGTAAGCTAAACCAAAATATAAAAATGTACATCTAACATTTCAATGAAAAAATGTTTAACCATAACCATGGAATATCAAAATTTAACACAAAAAATAAAATAAATAATCAAATATATACAATTAAATATCCAATAGTTATTAAATAATATAGTTTTTACACATGTAACTTTCAAAAAATAAATTTAAATTAAATAATTACTAGATTAATTAGCAGAGTACTTTAGTATTTTCCCATATCCCTTCAACATGATCATTTCGTATTGCATGCAACATATCTGTGTTATAGTCACTATTATCTAGAAATTGTGTAGTAGATGAAGAAGCTTGATATAAATCAATGACATCATCCTCATCCTCATTAGCCAAATGGATTCTTTTCCCTTGAAAAAAAAATGGACCACTGGTCATTCAATTGATCGATGACATAAAATATTTTCTTTTCATTTTTGGCCATGATAAATGGTTCCTCATTGCAACTAAATATTTTCAAATCAACCAATTTAAATTCATATTCATCATTTTTAACACCAATATTACTTGCAACCCAATTAAACTTAATCACGACAACTCAAAATTTATTATAATCAATTTCTCATATGTCTTTAAGAACTCCAAAATATGGAATTAATGCAAAAATTGGGTTTTTATCTTTTACACTCAAAAAATGAAGCATTTCAGGGACGACCATTAGACCACAATTTTGAAAGGTACTCTTTTCATCCAACTTCTTTTTGTAAAATGTGTACCCATTAATATAAAAACCATACCATGTGATCACATTAAGATATGACCCCCTGCCAACTATTTAAATGTTTCCAATGAAGATATATCTGTGATGACTTTCTCTTTAAACCATGAAACAAATGTCTTTTTATGATCAATATTATCATCAAACACTTTTCATTTATTCTCAGATACTGTAACATTAATTCTACAATATGTGATGATATATATGATTGATCCTCATCTGTGTTGTTCAAAATGTATAAATGTTCCTACATCACTTCATCACATGGAATGATCTTTACCTTTAAGCCTCTAATCCATAAACCTTCACTATAAATTGTCCTATGTAGAGTTATAGGGAGATCAATATGCTCTAAATCATACAAATAATTAGTAAAAAACTCAATAATATATTCTGATACATATTTCTGAACAATAAAAGCCTCTGATCAATAAGGATTTTTAACACATCCCTTCAAAAATTTTATATATTCTTTAAAGAATAGATCCATCGTAAAATAAATAGGCCCACATATTCTTATCTCATAAACCAAATGAATCACCAGATGAACAATTTTATCAAAAAACGTAGGTGGGAAATACATTTCTAGTTGACAAATAATAATATCTACTTCATTATCCAACACATCTAACAAATTTGTATCAATGAATTTACTACAAATTTATTTGAAAAAATTACATAACCTGATGATATTATTTTTAATATCTATCAGAAATATACCATGCAGTGTGACTAGTAGAAGTTGTTGCATCAATACATGAAAATCATGATATTTCATACCTGTTAATTTACAATACTTCAATGAAACCAAATTCTTTACATTTTAAGAATAACCACTGGGTAATTTAATAACATGAAGGCACTGAAAAAAATCCATCTCCTCAATCGTTCTTAATGTATGATAAGCTTGAGGTAAATCTGTTCTATTTCCTTTTATAGTGGGAGCTAACTCCAAACGTAATCTCATTGATATCAAGTCCAAAATAGAATGTAATCCATCTTCTCTCTTTCCTTTTTTGTTTAATAATGATCCATTCAAACTATCACATATGTTTTTATCAACATGCATAACATTTATGTTATGTTTTACATCTAAATATCTCCAATAAGCTAGTTCAAAAAAGATATAATGTTTCTTCAAGATATTTTTTTGAAGACCATAACTTCTTTTCTTTCCAAATACCAAGTCAATATTTTTCACCCTGTCGTAATATTCTTCAACTAAAAATGGTCAAGGGGGTAGTTTTTATTCTTATAAACCATTGAATTATTTTTTCAATCTATGATAAGGATGATCAATTGGAAAAAATATTCAATGTCCCATATACACTATCTTTATTCCATTCTACAATTGACAATAAAAAATATCTTCTTTACAAATTGGACATGCTTTATGTACCTTAACACTGTATCCAGATAAGTTTCCATATGCAGGAAAGTCATTTATATTGAACATTATCATAACATGCAAAAGAAAATACTATTTATTTTATGCGTCAAAAACTTTAACACTTGTCTCCAATAACAGTTTCAAATCATCAATCAAGGGTAAAATATACACATCAGTATCATTTCCCGACATTTTTTGTATTTAAATCATCAAGATCATCATAACATATTTTTTATTCATACATAGATGTGGGGAAAAGTTGTAAACTACCAACTAAATAGGCCACAAACTATGTTGGCTACTTATACTCTGATATGGATTCATTCCATCAGTACACAATCCCATTCTGAGATTTCTAACTTCACTTCCAAAATCATAAAATTATATATCAAATATCTTCTACCGTGGTGAATCAACATGGTGATGTAAGTTACCATAAGAGATGTGCTCATCTAAATTTCATCTTAACCTTTTTGTATCAATTGAATTTGCAAAAAGACACTTCAAATGTGGAATTATTGGAAGGTACTGAATTTCTTTAAAAATAGATGTGATACTGGTGCCTAAGAATGAATAATAGTTGAATTATTAGAATTTTATGAAATAATTATTTTATTATATAATTATAAAGTAAAAAAATAGTTTTTTATGACGTTAGATGTCAGTACCTAAGAAAGAATCTGAGTTAAATATGTTCCTCTGCCTCATTATAAATATTTTCATCAACATTGGATGTTGAATTTTCAGTTCATTCACCATGCCAGATCCAACATGTATAATTAAAGCTAAAAACATAACAAATGAGATGATCCTAGATTTCTATGTAGTTTAACTTTCTCATATTCAAACACTTAATACATATATGGAAAACCATATCAATGTTTTGAAGATTTTGTTTAGAAAATTCCAAGAATTCATCAACTCCGTTTTCATATTCACTAGTGGTTCTTCATAAATTTAACCAATTACGATCCATTCAATACCTGATATCTCAATATAATTGGTGAATATAGTAAAACACATAAACATTTAAATAAATATATATAAATAGATAAATTGTAAATAGAAACACATTTAATAAAAACTATTGATAATCAGATAGGAAACATCAGATATGAAACAAATTTACAAATAGCAAACTTTTTATTTTCATATTATATACATGTGTTTTATTGATATTATAATTTAATTATTTTCAAGCATATATCATTTATTAGTTCATTTTAGATAGTTGTTACATTAGTTCGCTGTTGCGTGTGTCAAAATCATTGAAGATTTCATTAATTTAACGGGTGAAAAATACAGAGTCATTATATGTGATGCCCATTTTATTAATGAACGATGAAACCATATATCACTATTCATTACATAATATCATTATCATTTGATAATTTCAACAAATATTTTTTTTCAAAATAAATAAAATTTACAAAAACATTTATAAATCACAATAAAGTACAAACTAATAATTGAAACAACTCAAAAATACAATTAAATAATAAATAAATTATCATCAAAATTAAAAAAAGCTTACAAAATTTCGAGTTCAATAAAGAAAATGGATGTTTAATTCTAACTTCTGTCCCTTGAATGTGTTGGAAAAATACACACTGCAAGATCTTTACAAAAATGATTATAAAAACAAAAAAATATAAAATGAAACATGGTTTCATGTTGGCCATAAATATATTTATGAGAGAAAAATAAATCATTGGATGATTAAACAATGTAGAGGATGAATAATGGAGACCTCATATCATACAAATCAAAGAAAATCAACAACAATGGATGTTGGGGATCACCAAGTCGCCTTCAGAGTCATCACGAGTTGGGAGGGAGCCATTGCAAGTCGGGAGAGAGAGGTTTCATAGATCCAAAAAATGAGGGTTTCCCGATCCCGACTAATTTTAAAAGGTTTTTGAAATCAGTTATTAGGAAAAGAAATGTCGAAGAGTCAGGAAAGAAACGTTTTGACATCAGTTTTTGTGAAAACCTATGCAATGTTTTTATATATGGCATCAATTTTTTTTAAAAAACTGATTCCATAAAGTGCTTTGTCATTTGTTTTTAACATTATTTTTTAGTAAAATCGATGCCAAAAACCATATATAAAAACTTTTCCAGGTCTTTATTTAGTAAAAATAACACCAAAAACCTCTCGTACATAATTTTTGCATCATCTTATAAAAAATGACGTCATTTCTTCAATGTTAAAGCCACTATTTTCACTAGTGTCACTCTCAAGTCTCATCATGTACTTGGTCGTGCTACCATATCACTTGTACTAATGGAACTGAATGACATTAGAGAACCATTTTGTTATGATCTACAATACATATAGAATGCTTCTCAAAGGACTTATCAATCTATAGCTCAACCTCCTTGGGATGAAAGACATGAAACAGGTCTAAATGATAGTGGTGTAACTAAGATACATGGAAGATATCATGCATGGCTCAGTACCTCTAAGGTAACTACAACCGATAGGATACCGGCCCAACTCTCTCCAGAATCATAAATGGCCTGACATAACACGGTTAAATATTACCCTGTCTCTAGATTCTCCTATGTCCTAGCCTTGGTGAAACACGTAAGAAAACCCAATCCTCAACCTCAAACTCTAGAGATCTTCTGCGATGTTCAACATATGATTTCTACAAAGACTGGGTACTATCCATTCATTTCCAAATCAACTGCACCTACTTTGTGTTATCATAAACAAGGCAAGGTCCAAGAATAGATGCCTCTCCCACCTCTACCCTACACAAGGGTGATCAACATGTCCTACCGTTAAAATCCTCATAAGGAACCATATGAATAGTATCTTAAAATCTATTATTGTAGAATAATTCAACCAAGGGTATATGCCTCTCTTAAGAGACCCTTAAATCTAGGATACATGCTCATAGCAAGTCCTCAAGCACCTAAATCATGTGCTCTGACTGACCATCTATCCGTGGGTGGTATGTTATGCTCAAAAGCATATGTGTACCCAACTCCCTCTATATACCTTTCCAAAACCATAAAGTAAACTAGTCATCCTTATCTGAAATTATAGTGTACAGATTCCCATGAATTCATACAATCTCACAGATGTAAAAACTTCCAATCTCATTAACACTGAAGGTTTCCATGATCCACAAGAAATGTGTAACCTTTATGATCATGTTAAAATCAAACCATACAACATTATTACCTCAAGGAAACTTTAGTAAACCTATCAATAAATCCATTGTGACGTCAACCCATTTATACTCAAGGACAAGTAACTATTGTAAAATTTTGGCTTGTTGTTGGTGTTTTTCCTTCACCTACTGATAGGTGGAACACCTCATGAAAAAACTATCTACATATCTTTTCATGCCCGACCACCTGTATTGTTGATGTAAATACAGATATATCTTGGTGATGTCAGGATTCACTTCCCAAGATAAATAATGAAAGTCTCGCATTAGATCCTCAAACGTGTCTACTGAAACCCATACGCAACCATGTACTCTGAGAATTTCGTCATCACCTATGGTCTAACTGGGAGGGGGGGTCCTCACCTACAACACTCTCCCATAGAACTAGGACTTCTGAGTTCAATAACTTCCTTATACTAAATCTATCCAGAAGGGTAGAGGTAACAATTAATAATGATAGAAAATGCTACCCATGACTATCATGTACATTTAAGTACATCTCATAGAACAAATCCATGACCTACCACTTGCTACTAGACCATTAAACTACTTATATCTAATTCCTCCTACTCAGTGCATCGACCACTAAATTTCCTTTATCAGTCATGAAGGCAAGATTGAAATCAAAATACTATTGATACTCAACCCACGTCCACTGCATCATATTTAGATCATGCTATGTAAATATGAACTTGAGTATTTTGTGGTCCCTATACACCACAAAACACTCTCCAAGTAAGTATTGTCTCCAATAGTGCTATGCATGAACAACTACAACTAACTCGAGATTATGCATTTGATAATTTCTGTCATGCAACCTCAACTTCTAAGACCTGTATGCCATGAATCTATCACCCTGGATAATAGCTTCTCCAAGACCAACACCTAATGCATCATAGTACACAGTGTAACTCCTACCAAGATTTAGAAAAATTAGTATCGACCCTGAATTGAATCTCCCTTTCAGATCCTGAAAGGACATCTTTCATAAATCTATCCATACATACTTCACACCCTTATTATTCAATCTATTAAATGGTGATTTTAAGCATGATAAGCCCTGTATGAAATTCCAAAAATAACCAAAAAACCCTTAGAAACATCATACCTCAAAGACATTTGTGGGATGCTTCTGATAAAATAAAACTCTTACCTTCTCCAGGTCAATTGATAATCATATCTCTGAGATAATGTGACCCAGGAAGTGCATATGATCCATCCAAAATTGGTACTTTGTGAGCTTAGCATATAACTGATGCTCTCTTAGTGAATATAGTATTATCTAAATATGTTTGGCATGGTCATGTTGATTATGAGAATACACCAAGATATAATCCATGAAAACAACCACAAACAAATTCATATAAGGACAGAAAACTTGATTCATCTATTTTATGAAGAACACTGAAATGTTCCTGAGACCAAACAAAATAACCAAATACTCATAGAGACAATACCTACTATGAAAGGTTGTGCAAGGTATATATGATGATTTAACATGCACCTGATGATAATCAGATCTCAAATGAATATTTTAGAAGACCTAATATCCTTAAATTTGGTCAAAGAGTTCATTTATACATGGTAGAGGATACCAATTCTTAACCATTGGATGGTTTAATTTCTGTTAATCCCCAAATAACCTAAGAGTTCTATCTGCCTTTTCTGTAAAAAGGGCTGGAAAATCCCATGGATAAGTATTTGGTCCTACAAAACCCTTTTTTTCTAAATCCTATAGCTACCTTATGAGATCTTTCTTCTCAGTAGTATCCATCTTTCAAGGAGGAATGGATACCTGTACAGATCCTGGCACCAGTTTGATAGAGAACTCAACCTCTCTCACTGTAGGTAATCCTAAAAATTCGTTTGAGAAAATTTCTCTAAAATGATAAAACACCGGATGTAAATCTTACGTACAAGTTCCCTGATCATCCAGATATACAATCAATATCTAGGATTTCATTCCACCCATCTCATGCTTCTCAGGTTTAGCTCAGCTCTCCTGGACATTCCATTCACCCATGTGAATATAATCTCCTCCCTTTGGTGACGTGAAACTCACCCTACAGTGATAGAAATCAATGAAATCATGAAAGGTAAACAACCAATCCATCCTAAGGATGATTTAAAAACCTATCATCTTGATGATAAAGAGGTCATATATGAAGTGAAACCCACCAATCTCAAGGGTTCACTCCATGAACTGATACACACCCTTCATTATAATCCCCAATAGAGTGCCAAGCATCATAAAACCATCATAGGTCTAAACACTAAGCCCAATGCTCTCTACAAAGATCGTAGATATAAAAATATGAGAAACCCCTATATCAAAAAGTGAAAAAGATAAATTAGAGGCTACTAGAATAGTACCTCTAACAATAGAAGGTCCACAATCCAACTTCTCAAGGTTATATTGCACTGCATATATCTGGCCTGAACCGTGACCCTATGATACTGCCTGACTACCCTAAGTAGATCCACCCTACTATCACTATAAAACTGGGGTCTGACTAGCATGACTGTGACCACCACCTTATCCTAATCATCCAAGTGTACTCTATCTCCCTACCTAATGATAAGATATTGACCTTTCTCTTGAATGTGGAGTTGGTGCAGACCCTCTCTCACTAGTTGATGTTGGAAAAATTTTAAAAAAGCGATATAGATGGCCCATCTTACTGCATGATCAACACTCGACTGGGTCCCTTTTACACTGAGGCATCATTTTTCCCTACCGACCATATTGGTAGCACCTCACCTGGATACCTAAGTGTGTGCTTTGGCTTCTAGTGTCACTATGTGGAAGCTCCATATGAAGTTTCCTACTATCAGTCAATGTTGTACCAAACCTAGATGTTGAACCACACTAGATTGAACCTCTATCCCCTATAAGGTTATTCTCTATGATAAGTTCCTTATTAACTATTCCTAAAATGGTAGCCATCCAAAATAAATTCACCTGTGATCAAATGTCATACCTGAGACCATCGTCGAATCACCTAGATTTAGATAAATAGTCACCCATCAGAATAGGTGTGAAGCACTGGAGATCAGTAAAACGGGACAAGTAATCCATAAATGATAGTTCTCCTTACTCCAGGTGCATAAAAGCCTATGATTTATCACCCCACAATGTCTCAGGATTGATATAGTCATATAATTCCATTTGAAAATTCCTCCAATCTATCTCCCAATGATGTTCTCTCTGAGTTATAACTTCCCACCATCTATTTGAGAAATCATTCATTATATACATAGAAAGTTTGACTATACTTTCAGAAGGTATATCTAAATTCTTGGTGACAGAATGCATGGAATCTAGCCATGAATCCATAGCCTGTGCTTCGCCATCCCCAGAAAATGTGTGCGAATACTGCTATTGTAACACACAAGTCAACTCATCCATAGATGCGGTAGGCTACAGTGCTCCCTGAAAGATTTGCATGACACACAATAACCCATCACAAAACCATGCCTCAGCACCCGTTTCTAGTACAACTACTAGTGTCACTTCTAGCACAATTAGAGGATCCACTAGTATCCCATGGCCTACCACCTCTAGTGTATGATCATCGCCACCCTCTTGGTGTACCACTAGAGGCCTTCATGGAAACATGCCTCTACAATGTCAAACACACAACTCAATTCAATATCATTATCAAGGTTCATATCTCAAAAGAATATATATTTAAGATGGATAGGTAAAATCATTACTCTTTAAGAACACACCCCTCTACCTACTCCTAGAGTAAGGTCTGAGCGACGTACATATCATATGTATGTAAGATTTCTACCTACTTCCCACTACTAGGGTCGGGTCTAGGTAAAGTTATCTACTATAAAAAACATAGTTTCCATTTAATTTTCACTTTAATTCACATATTCATATTCATTTTTCATTTGAATTCATGCTCATATCTCATTTATATCAC
Source organism: Viscum album (assembly GCA_963277665.1). Lineage (NCBI taxonomy): Eukaryota > Viridiplantae > Streptophyta > Magnoliopsida > Santalales > Viscaceae > Viscum > Viscum album. The sequence continues at coordinate 286,301,208 of OY728159.1, read as the reverse complement.
ATTTCAATTCAAAAGGTTGAACCAATGGTTCAACAAATTCTGATCCATGAGGGCCCACAACACCTCAGGAACCAAAATATGGTTCCCATATAATCCATACCATAACACATATCAGTATACCTATCACAACGGTGGGCATAACTATCAATAAACCTATCAAAACAATATTAAATAAGTAATTCAACCTAAATGGCATGAAAAAATACATGGCATGTGATTTCTAACAAGTTCCTAATATGATGCATGAGATGGAATAACCTAATCTCATCAGATTTAAACACAATAGAACCCATATTCATACAAATTATAAAATTACAAATCAATTTCATCACCCAACAGTTGAATCAAATCAACAATACTAGTAAAAATCTAGGAAATAGAAATTCAATTCGAGGTAATTTGGTTTTTTCTTTTATGCAAGTTAGCTACGCTTGGGCACAACTCATTACCAAACTCATATTCTTTCCAATCCCTCACTATTGTATCCAAATAGTAAAACAACTAGAATAGAAATCTTTTATATAACTTTGTAACATCCTAGACCCGAATTCCACTTAATAGTGCCTTGAGTTTGGTTGGACACATGGCCTCAAGTGCATCTCACAAACACAAGAGGCTCCCGACTAGCATTGAGGGCCTAGGTGTGTCAATGGGGAGACTATAACCTCATCACTAGAGTTTAGCATAAAAAAATAGAATAACAGTAAAGTAGGAGAAGAATTATGATAACTAGATAATAGATACAGAATAGAAACATATAACTATATCAAAAGGAAACTCATATACAATGATGATACATGTCATATGTCTCTAATAAAGCATCCAAAACATGTATACATAGAAGGTGTTCAACACATAGAACAAAAGTGCAAAAGGAAAAAAGTTTTCCACTAACATCGGGGGCCTAAACTCAGTCCCATGCTCCCATTCTCACAAGAAGCAATCAAGATCCTATATTAGGGTGCTTTCCCTTATCAATACCTGTAATCATATAGACTGTTTGGGTACCTAAAGGCATCCCAAGAAGGGTGTGAGATATAATCTTAGTAGGAACCAACACAAGGTCTGTGCCATCCAATTAGTGAGTATATATATAACAATAGTGTTCAGGAAAAATATAATGAGTAAGGAAAGTACTCAAAAGTAAATATCCTATAAGTCCAGGTTCACATTTTACAACCAATTAAATCAATCATCTTCATTTAAGAAATAGGTCTCTCATTTAATAGTGAGGTTTGTAACAATTATAATCAAGTTTATTTAATTAAAAAGTCTCAGAACCTAGAATAAAGTCCTACATTACCCATAAGAACATATATCAAAGGATGCCTAAACTGGCCATCCATAAAGTGTAAGTGAAGACTTAATCTAAGCTTGTGCTTTGTCTTGGAAGATGAATCATATAATTTATTTCATTCATTAATCCATTTTGAAACTTATCAAATACTTAGAATCCCTAAGTTGGAATCCAAGTGTCACTCTAGGTATAAAGATAACCAACACCTTATGAGATAGTCTATGGTGATCCTCAAGAACCCAGGTATCGCTCTAGGTGTGGTATAAAGTCCTAGCCAATTGAGTCTATCCTTGGTAGTCTACTAAGGGAGCCTAAGTATCACCCATCCTTGGCAGTCTCATATGAATCCATGTATCACTCGATATGTAATAGTCAAGACCCTAATGATTCCTTCCACAATAGTCCATATCAGGTGTCCAATTATCACTTAGGCTTGGTATGAGGGTTTGAAAATCGTGAGAAATTTCTCAAAAATCGGCAATAATATCCAGATAACCCCAAGAAGCTATGGATATCCATCACTGATGTTGGACTTGACCATCTCTTAATTGCAGCTGTCATGGAGGGATCAACAGACATCCCATTGATTGTGTTGATATGACCCAAGAATGAGACTACCTTCAACTAGAACTCACACTTTCTGTACTTTTCATTGAGCTTATACTTTCGTAAGGTCTCTAGTACAATTCTTAGGTGCTCCTCATGCTCCTCATTGGTTTTAGAATATATTAGAATATTATATATAAAGACTACCAAAAATTTGGCAAGGTAATCTCTAAAGACTCTATTAATCAAGTTCATGAAGATTTATGGATCATTAGTGATTCCGAAAGGCATTTCTATGAATTCATAGTGCCTGTACCTTGTACGAAAAGCAGTCTTGGGGATATCCTCCTTCTTCGCCCTTACTTGGAAATATCTCGACCAAAAAACCACCATAGAGAAGTATTGTGCTCCATGTAGCTGATCGAACAATTCATCAATTTGGGGTAGAGGATACTTGTTCTTTATTAGGATTTTGTTGAGCTCACGATAATCAATGCAAAGGCACATTGACCCATCCATCTTCTTGACGAAGAGGACCGGTGCACTCCATGGTGAAGCACTTGGTCATATAAACCCTTTATTCAGATTCTCATATAGTTATTTCTTTATCTCCTCATGCTCCTCAACATCAATTATATACAGAGTCTTAGATATTGGCAATTCCCCAAGTATAAGATCAATCGATAATTCAACATCTCTTCCAGAAGGAAGACTAGGAAATTCCTCGGGAAACAGTTCAGCGAATTCCCTAATAATAGGAATGTCTTAATGGATGTTTTCTTCCTTAGACTCAATCATCTAAGAAATATACGCATGTTAATAGGGAAATAATATCCATGATTGAGATGATGGTGGGGTCGATTCACTATATGGAGAGTGATTTCCATCTCACATAAATTTAATTTGTCTCTATATAAGGGAAAAAAATCCACGCCAAGAATTACATAAAATTCCACCAGAGGGAGTATGGAGAGGTTCTATGATAAGTTTAACCCACAAATTATGACATGAAAGGAGTTATATTCATGTATTTCAATGATTTCACCATTTTACGTTCTCACTGACATCTCTACATCCATGATTTCTGGTGGTGTTGGGATAGTTCTACTAAAATTTCAGGATATAAAAGAATGCATAGAACCAGAATAAAAAATTATGTTCTACATTCTTGAATGAATAACTATTGTACTTGTTACCACTTCATTTATGGGGTTCTCTTCGGCATTAGTGATGGAAAAATCTCACCCTTGCTGCCTTTTAGGTTATTGGTTTCCTCAAAAAACCCTTGGCTTAGGGAACTGATTTGAAAATTTCCATAGTTCTTTTTAGTTGAAGAAATGAATAGTACCTTGAGGTTTTAATGGAGCGTTCCTCTCTTATTTCATAGTAGATGGTTTTTATTGTCGACAGTTAATGGTTAGGTGCCCTTCCCTTTCACACCTAAATCATTACCTCGTTCCCTTTAGGAAATTTTTGGGGTGTTTCCTTCCACACCTTTGGGAAGTGGAGTTATGGAATTTCTTAGCACCATTGGATTTATCCATCAGACCACCAGAATTAATTTCCACCTTATTCTTATTATCCCTAGGATACCCATGATATTCTCCGATCTCCATTTTGACTTTCATGTCACATCATAAAATTTCCTCATAGCTTTCTAAGTCATGAATCACTAGGGCTTTCCGTAGGCTAGGTTTTAACCCACCAAAGAAGCGATCAACCTTGTATTTGGGGGTAATGAAAAAGGAGGAGGCATATCATGCAAGCCTTGTGATTTTTTCCTCATATGATCTGATGGATTCCTCATCTTTTATATTAAGGTCAAGGAAGTCCCTTTCCATCTTATGTCAGAGGGTGTGAGGAAAATATTTTTTGATTTTTTTTCTAGAAATAATTTCTTTCTAATGCCTCGATCTCCACCCTAGGCTTTGTATTTTTGATCAATATCCACTATTAATCATCTTCACACTTTATATGATAAGCTACAAGAAGTAACTTCTCTTATTCAAAACATTGAAGGATAAATAAGATCTTTTCAATGTAGTTGATCCATTATTCGGTGATTGAGGGATCAAATGATTCTTTAAAATTAGGTGGCCTTTGTCCCATGAAGATCTCTATTGTATCTTGTTCTTTCTTGGGGGGGGGGGGGTTGAACGTTCCTCTTGACCCATGTTTCTATTCAAAACATTATTTAACTGAGAGATTATCATGACAATGTTTGCGATTCCCACTCCAATCAGATTGAGCATCTCATTAAAACAGTCATCACATTGATCTTTACATCAGCTTTTATCCTGAGTCCTCCTATTACCAGCCATTGGTTGGAATAAAAGAAAAGTTAGGGGTAACACATAAAGGGTAATCCAAATACAAAAAGGGATAACTTATAAATTACTTTTATTTCCATAACTTATGAATTCATAGGATTAAATCTATGTTATCCATGATCTACTTCACAACATATATTCTTAGGTAAATTTTTTAATTCACTTAATAATGATTCATACTAATATTATGAATTTACCAAATCATATCCTTCGGGAGTGTCATAACCAAGAGTGAGGAAAGGGCCATTTTATTGCACCAGTTCTAATTTGAGTCTAGCTCAAAGTGGTGTTTTCAGGTTTTACCCCTAGATATATCTGTACCAGTGCCACCTCTACCTACTCGTATCCAGACATGGATGTATTTTCTAGATAAACCACTTACTCAATATTCACCAAAATTTAGGGATGTTTTTATTATACATACTATTATCCCTAAGGTTTTCACAAAGGTTTTCTAATCCTAATCCCAAAAATAACTAAACCTGTCCTATGATACCAACTATAATAACCATAATCTTTATTACACACATAAACATGATTTATTACATAAAATTTCACTTAATAAAACTCTAAGGATTGATATTTATAGTGTATTTGGAAATTGGGAACATTACATAACAACTTAGAACATGAAACCCAACATCTTTATTGAAAACTTCTTTTACATGACCACACCATTCCTTCGTACTTAACATTGCATGGGATAACCTGAGGACAATCATTGTAAAATAGTGAGATATAAAGACCAATAAGGGATTAAACAAGGAATATCATGAAGAATATAGTATATATTAGGCAATAGGAATATTAAGAGAGTACAAGAGAAACATGAACATAAAGATATGATATAAAATGATTATCAAAACATGGAAATGTGGCAACAACATTTAACATGATATTATCATGAGGCGAGGCTCATTGAACATGGAGCATGAGTAAATACTCATTTCACTTGAATTATCATGAAGAAACCCTCATTGTACTTGAAATATCACGATACCAATCTTTACCTAATGCATTGGAGTGCTATCAGGGCACACCCTTCTTAATCATTTCATTTCATGTATAAGTGTGTCACATAGATCATACAACATGGATTCATTAAATATACTTATTTATTACATGATAAAGGAATGTTTAATTAATACATGAAATTATATAATAAATAAGTAAATGTTCATGAAGGTTAATAATCTTGATAGAGAAATGGTCATGGTATTCACTACACAATGACTTTGGCTTTGAAAATCATGGTGGAATTTCAGCATCATAATGGCATGACATAAGAATTCATAAAAATGATTGATGAGAGAGAAAGGGATATCTAATAAAATATACATGAAATGTATAGTAAGGGGGTTATATAGATACATTTACCAAAATATGTAATGGTATTGAAATTCATAATATAAAATAATTGCTTGAATGTAAATGAGGAGAGAGAAATCCCTTATGGAAATTCGGCTTGGTAACGGGTGTATATGGGGGGAATTAATGAGAGATAAAGGAATATATCATCATTAAAACATAAGGAGGGAAGTATAGGGGAGGTGAAAAATTATACCCCAACATTTTTAATTGAAAAGAAAACGGTATAGCAATATAAAGAAACTTGGACAAAATGAGAGAGAAAGAAATCCCTTACTTGGAAGTGTGATCCCAAAGGCTTGGGAGAGGCTTGAGAGAGGATTCTTGGGAGATTGGGGAACCTTGGGAGGATTATAGAGAGAATAGGGTAGATTATGGATGTTATCCAAGGTTTTGAGTTAAGATAAGTGAGATCTAGGGTGGGTTTATATAGGAAAAGAGAGGGAAATTCTTAATATTTCACAAACTTAGGTTTTGAAATCTATATAATTATATATTTAAAACCACAAACCAGACCATGGTTTTTACCCATTGTTTTTGAAAAATGGTAGTGAAAAAATTATTTTATATGGCCAATGACAGAACTTCTTAAAATATTATGCTTTTTTATGTGGAGGTGACTCACACTCTCAAGGAAATCATTTTAAAAAGTTAAAATGTTTTATAAGTCTTGGAGGGTCCACTAAGGCACCATAAAATTTAAAAAACAAATATAAAATCACATTATTTTAAAGTTAAAACCTATTTTGGCCCAAAATACCTTTTATTGTATTTTATTACATCCCTATTGGGTCATTATGATGTTCTAAAACACATTATGTATTTAAACGATATTTAATTTTTACCCAAAAAATCGACTATCTTAGAATTTTGTGAAAAATTAAATGTTAGATAATTTTAACATACTGAATAAAAAAATCATATTCATTTTATCTAAATAATTTTCTAAATATGTGAATTTTTACTTTAAAAATAAAAACATTCATTTATCGAAAATTCATGGGTTTGACAAAAACATCTTTCAAACCTTAATAAAAATTACAATTGTATTCATAAAAATTATATGATCATTTATATTTAATAAAAATTAATTTAGTAATAATATTTTATTAAAATATTATTTAATTCAAATAACTATTATTCATCAAAATAGATTTCTTAATTGAATATTAACTAAAAATACCATTTGTTCTTTTAAAACTATTTACAAAGTAACAATAATAAAATGAATGCATATTCTATATTATATAAAAAAATAATGCACATAATCATAGTGCTAGGGTTTTTTACATAACCCCTTATAAAACCCACATAATACCTAAGGGTAAGGTGTGGAATGGTGAAAAACTCTTGGGGTGGCTTGAATAACATCGCTCGGGTGGTAATTTCTATTAACTTCCACTTCTCCCGTAGGAGGTTCCGTTCAAGCATAACATGTTGAAGCTAGGCTTGGGCTTGGTCAAGAGTGAAGCCCAGTGACACCACCTTATTTCCAAGCTCTGAAAAATGGACTTCATACAGAGGAATTATACTGGATGAGGCCATCACTTCCTTTATCTGAGTAAATTGGATTTGTTAAAGCCCTATATTTATACTAATCATATGATCACTATTCAGAGAAAATATTAGCAACGATAAAAATTCTTAATGGTATTTTGAAATAAAAAAACATAAAAACAAGGAAGTACATATGTTTTATATAACCATTTTTCATAATAAGGCATTTAATTACATCAAGAGGAATTTTCATTAATAAATGTTTGGGTCATTACACTATGTACTTGAATTAAACTATGCTCGATACCGCTAAAATTTTAATCTTTATATGACTCACCACACAACATTCACCAAGGAAGATTGTGTTGTCTAAATGGGATTTCCTTTTAATGAAATCCCCTACCTAGAAAGTATCTATAAATCCTTATAAGGTAAAATTTGAATTATTTCTATACAGTATGATTAAAATCACTATATTGATGATTTATCTCATGATTATATTATATTCTAATATTTGAGACTCCTTGGGATCACTTTGAAATCTAGAATATAGTTTTATAGTAAATACTATATTTAGTCTAGTGGGTTTTAGGTATATAAGGTCTCCAAATAATTTTCTATATTTCTTTTGATTAACACTACTTCCATCCTCATCTTTGGTTATTTTAGATCCAACAATAATAGGATTAGAGATTCCTTCACAATAATCTATTCCAAACCTATTCAATAATTCACTTGAATATTTTACTTAAGATAAAGAAAATATGATCATCTCATTGCGTTACTTGTAACCTTAGAAAATATAAAATTTCACCAAGTATAGATATCTTAAAATTCCTCTTAATTTACTTAGAATAGTCTTCACCTAGATGATCTTTATCACCTAACAAAACAATAACATCAACATATTCTATAAAAATAAGAGTCCCTATGGATATCTACCTCACATATATATTACTATCAATATTTCCATTTGAGAAATTCATGTTCCTCAAACATCTATCCAGCTTGGCATACCATGATCCAGGGGCCTAATTTAACCTATATAAAGCTTTCTTAATCTTTTAAAACATGATTACATCTTTATCAAGAACAAAACCCCCATATTTTTTTAATAAAAACATATTCTTCAAGATCACCATTTAAGAAGACATATTTCAAATCCATTAGATAAATTTTGTAATTTTTGTAATTTTCCACTGTAAAAAACATCCTGGTGGTCTCAAGCCTTGAAATTGATGGAAAGTTTTTTTGAAAGTCAAATCCTTCCAATTCAGAATACCCCTTGTAGAATAGCCTTGAATTATTTATTACGACTTAATATTTATCATTTAGTTTATTTCTAAAAACCCACTTGTTACCAATTATGTTTTTGTTTTCATGTCTTAGTACCAAATCCCAAGTCAAATTATTCTCAATTTAATCAAGTTCCTCATTCATAGCAGCAATCCACTCTTTATGTTTAATTTCCTTATAAATAGTTTGAGTCTTAGCTTGAGAGACAAGAACGGTTTATTTTTGAATCCTTAACCTCCTTTCAGTTTAGAAAGAATCATTTTATTAGCCAATAATATTCTTAGAATAATTATTTTCATCCTTTTATGAATTAGTCAATTATCTCCTGATTCTTCATCACTAGTCACATATGATTCAATATCAACCAAAAATTTCCTATTACAGTGTTCTATGAAATATTTTTTTTATAAATATACATTTCTCTAGCACTAATGTTTTCATCTTTAGGATTAATGAACACATCTATTTTGTGATGATTTTCAATAATTTTTTCATATGAACACTATAATAGCTTGTTTTTATTTTTTTGAATCACTTGTATCCACTTAAATTTGAATTATAACCTAAATGGATCCATTCTTTATTTTATTCATCAAACTTTCCTGGATTTTAATAATTTTTCTTCATGTAATAAGGGATTACAAGTACTTTTGAATTATTTAATAGTTGTATTTTCGTAGTAGAACATCTCATATAGATTTTTATGTGTTTCAAGTATCAATAATCATTTATTATAAATGTGAAAAATAATGTACACAACTTCTCTCTAAATAAATATGAATGTTTATTTTCAGTTAACATGATTTGTCCCATGTCTATAATACTTCAATTTTCTCTCTCAACCACACTATTTTTTTGAGAAGTTTATGATGTTCTATATTGATTATTTATTCCCTGATTTACTGAGTAACTATAAAAGGAATTAGATATGTACTATTTTCTATTAAGAGCCATAATATTTTTTATGTATACACCAAACTCCTTCTCAAGTTATATTCTAAATATTTTAAAAATCTGAATAGTCTCAAATTTGTGATTCATAAAGAGAATATGAGTCAATTGGGTATATTCATTAATGAATTTAATGAAATAAAGATCACCTTTGGTTGATTTATTTATCATGGGATCACAAAAATCTAAATATTTAATTTCTAGTGTCTTTTTGGATCAAATATCCCCCTTTTTGTTTTTCCTTTTCACCATATTTCCCTTTTGGAATATTAAAAAATATATTTCTCTTTTGAGTTTGGGAGGTACCTTACCATTTTATGTTTATAATTATTTCACATATTCCTTTGGCCTAAATGGAAAAGTCTTATATGACATAGGTTGTTCTCATCCTTGGTACTCAAGTTGCATAAGTTAAATGGATTTACAATTTGAAAAAAGTTACTACTTTTTCCTTCACCTCTTGTGATAACACTTCCATATTTTGAACTTTTGATGATTAATGAGTTCTTTTTGAAAAATAACTCATTTAATTCATCACACAATTGTCTAACACTAAGAAATTGTGTTTCAACCCTTCCATAATTTTTTTTGGATTTGAGTCTTTTTGGCTCAATCTTAGCAGTTTCAACACCTTTGATTCTTAAGGAGCTATCATTACCCAATTTTACTACTCATAATTAATGATATTCCATATATCTCAAGATTTTTTGTGTATACTATCACATGTGAGTAAAACACACTATTAAGGATCCATATTCTTCCTCTCTTTCTTGAATTTAGATTCCATTCCACTATGAATGACTTCTCTTCTTGGATTTTATTCCTAAATTTTCCCCTTTTCATTATAGGAGAACTATTAAGGAATATTTTTCATAAAATTATTTGTAAAATGAACTGGTCTCTCACATCTTCCAAAAAAATTATTCCAAACATGAAAAAATGTTTTGAGTAGGTATAATTGTGGATTTTTTTCACAATCTTGTTCTTTAAAGTTGGTTTCTTTTTCCATTCAGAGCTAACCCCATTGATTAATTCCTTTTTCTAGGTAAGGAAATTTTATACTAGTATATGTAACATTTTTGGAGAAAAATACCATATAACCAACAATATACAATGAATTTGAATATTTTATTAAAGCCATATTTTTTTCTAGATATTTGTATTCCATATTATTTCCTTTTCTTTGTAGATCTACCATGACATTACTTGTTATTCAAGGAGGATGATTTTTATTTCATTATTTTTTCTTTATTAAATGAGTAGGAGATCTTCTCATCATATTTTCTATGCCATATTTGTATAAATTTTGAATTAGTACCTACACTATTAGGAAAAAATATTCAATTTTTGAGTAATTTTAGGTACAATTTTAACCTAAATTGATGTTCCAGTAATATAAACTGGTGTAGATGATTGAGACTTAACATAAATAGATTTTTTAGGTATTATTTCACCATTTGTAAATTTCATTAAGCTGTAAGAAGTTATGATTACAAATTTCTCATTTTTTTCTTTTAACATGAGTTTTCCTTCAATACCCCTTTTGATATTTTTATTCTCAGTAACCTCATATTGATTTTTTTGATTTCTTCAATGTATTTAGTCTATATTTTGAGATACTATCTATTTATTTAAACTTTCTTACCATCACATTTCCATAAATTTTTAACTCCGTTCTTCAACTTGGTATTATATCTAAGGAAAGAATTAGAGTTATATATGATCATATTCTCCATGTATGTTTTTTACCACATTCCTCATCACCACTATAGGAACTTTTACAGCATTACCCATGTACCATAAAATTTGTGATTTTGTTTTCAGGTGCTTCATAATCAGATTGAATACTATTAGAAGTGTATTCATCTTCCACTTTTCTCATAAAATGTCTTCTTTTTCTTCTTGGGAATTTCTTCTTTCTATCACCAAAGTAATCCACTATTTTAGAGGATTTCTCCCATTTATTCTTTTTTAGGTTTTTCATCATGATCATTATCGTACAACTCATAGTTTTTCTTCTATGGAAATTTGAATACAAAGTTCCCAATTCCTTTATATTTGAATCATTTCAAGGGAAGTTTACCCTTATATTTACCCTTTCCTTTTCAAAAAATTTCTGAAGATAAGAGACATGATTCTCATACTACCATTATCCATATCATCATAATCATCATACTCATTAAAAGGTTTGGGTTATTATTATTTTAGATTTGTTTTTATTATATATTAAAAATTCATCTCCTCTTTCACCTTTTTATTAAAAGTGGGTGTATTTCTCATTTCATAGGTAATAATGATATTATGTAACTTATATAATGAGAGATATTAATTGTATTCTAGATCATAAATTTTTAGATCAAATTGATTAGGAAAATTCCTTAGGAGTTTCTACACAATTGTTGAACCATCCATTTTTTCAACAAAGCCTATAGTGTTACTCACCATCTCATTCAATCTAGTGAAGTAATCATCAAAAAAATCTTCCTCAGCAATATTTATATCTTCAAACCTATTTATAAAAATTTATATCTTGTATTTTTTCACTTTAACACTTCCATTATAAATAATTTCATGTTTATCCAAAATATATTTATCAGTTTTCAACCTCATTACCATGGTAGACACCTTATCAAAGAGATACATAAATATGGAATTCCTAGATTTACTATTAACCTCAAGGTTACTTTTACCAACAAATGTAATATGATCACCCCTTTGAATGGATGGAAATCACACTATGTATGCATCAAGAACTTCAAGGATAAAAGAAAATAAATATGGAAATATTCCATTTTTTCAACCATGAAAATTATTTCCATCAAATACAAGGAAACCTATGTAATTGATAGAGTTTATGTTTTCCATATTTTAGAAATATAGAATCTTACAAAGGGATCATTCTGCTATGATACCAATTGAATTTTATAATGGATCAAATGGCTACGCTGAGAGAGGGGTGAAGCAGTATAGTATACCTTTATACAATTTACTTTTTTCCTTTGAAATTAACACTTAGGACTGGTTAAGATTCAATTACACTATTTTAACAATTATACTTATCCATGAATAGAATTTGTAGGAAATAAATAAAAAAAAGGTAAATAATAATTTTTACAAAGTTCAAACTCAATGTGATAACCTCCTCATTACTAAATCCAATTGTTATCCCATGATATATATTTTACACTAATATATTTTTATCAATGCAATTTTTTGTGTTAGTTATTATCAGAAGACCCATGATTCCCACCTATACACTAATTGGAGAACCCAAATTGATTAAATTAATATTTGTGTTGTAATTTTTATCAATATACTTATTTGATGAAAATTAAATGTTATTGTAATTGAAGTTTGAAGTTGATGTCATTAAATTGTTATTGAGGTGTGTTCATAAATTGGAAAATATTTTAATTGTAAGAGTTTCTTTTAATTGAGAAACATTAATTGTGATGATTAGAGAGATGGTTTGTAGTTCAGAAAAACTTGTTTCATTGGTTATTTGGGTTTGACACAAATGTTTACAACATTGAGAAGAATTTTTGATTTGGAATTTATGATTTTATTTCAAATAAAAATGATATTTGTGGATATGAGTTGGTTAATATGATTTGGTTTAGTATTTTTGAATAATATTTTTGTTGTTCTTATAATAAAAAAGTAGACTAAGCCAGCCAGCAATCATGGGATCTTGATGCTCTACTACTTAGGTGGGAGCTAAGATCAACCAGCATACCATCCATCTGGAATGAGCCGAGGTATATCACACCATGAAGGTGAATTGGGGGAAATGATGATCCACCACACGGGTCAGCATATATGTAGGCAATGCTTGGCATGGGGCAGTGCCAAGAGATTATGGGAGCTCTTAATAACCATTTATGGTCCACTAAAGGCGGACCATGCATTATAAAGGAATGTAAATATAGATGTCATTTTGATGTGTGAATGCTTTTTGTTAATTATTATAGATTCTAAGGAAAAAAAACATTTGATCAGTATCGATCTAGTATCCGAGATATTCGATCAGTGTTGTATGCCCACATTCTCATCAAGCCTCACCTGAGGGTTCTTCTTGTTGTATTCTCTAGTAAGTCATCAAATGAGACCTTCATAAAATGTTGTCAGTTGTCGATCAAACTGAGACTTCTATTCATCATTTTAATCTCCTAATGATCCAAACATGATCGAAATCACCTAATGCTCCATTTTCATGATAAAACAAAGATTAAACTGAAGCAATTTAGTGTTTAAGAAAATATTTTTTCGATGATGGTGATGGTTCACGGTACGTATCTTGATCCAAAAAATATCTTTATCTATGATTCTATAAGGTTATGAGAACATATATGTTTCCTATAAATACCCCGATCATGCTCATTCAGTGAGTGTTTCTAATATCTCATCCAAGATATCATTCCGCATCTGAGAGAAGTACTGAGAGAGAAACAATTTATATCATGCACTCTGTATTTGCGAACCAAGAATACTATGCATTCAAGATTTGTTTCTACTTGTATGATTTCATTAATATTTGGGTTACCATGAAATGTGTTTTTCAAAGTTGAAGGAGACACTGTGAGCACTGTTGTTATGTGAGGAATTCAGAACCACTGAAAAGGAGAAGAAGAGTGTCAGTGAAGAATATGGTTTGCAAAGATCTCATCCATGAACTTAGTTATATGATGGACATAGGAGACTACACGTACTATTTTTTGAAGTGGAAGGATACAACGCATACTGTGTTCTGAAAAGTAGAGGGTGACACCACATAACACACTTTTGAACTATAGCTCCCACAAACCAGTATAATCCTGATTTAATTTTCTTGCATGTTATCTGTTACGTGTTGAACATAGAAGTTTGCATGTTAATACATGATTTATTCTCTTGTGAATTAGGATATATATAGATAATTAGTATAATTGTATGTGGCCACATAAATACACTGCAAACTAATATTCTTGAGAACTTTTTTTCATGAATGAGAACTGTAAATGCACAAAGCATATGAGTTTCAAAAAATGTTGATATGAAAGGATTTGATCCGAAAAGCATTCATAAAGATGACTTATGATTAACATGCTCATGTGATTCTCAAAGAACATTTTTATACAAAGTAACCAAGAATACATAAGCTTGAAACAACCATGTTAGTGTTTATTATATATAGTGTTTTATGAAGAAGAATGAGATCTGTGCATGCAGTCCTGTGTATTTTATTTACTTGGAATAAGCACTTGCATAATTAAATAATTCATATATGTTCCTTAAGGTGTATTTCACACTATGTAGAAACAAATTAAAATGAATGGGAACATATTCTTGTATACATAAGTATAAGCGGTAGTTTAAAATTTACCCATGCAGTTAGAATAAATTGAGGTCATGTATGTTCTTGTATAATTCAATGTTTAAATGGACATGAAACAGAACAGTCAAAGTTTAGTGTGAAGACAAGTGTGAGAGTTTGTATGCATGCTACCTTTTGAGTCTTAAGTGAAAATTTTCACTTATATTCATTTGGAATTGTGTAGGGTAGATCAAATGATCCTATAAAGAAGTTCACACAATATATTTGGTTTCCATGATGGTGTAATCATTGTGTAATTGGATAAAGAATATCAAAAGAATACATAGTGTTGTACATTTTTTATTTCACAAAGAAGATAGATAAATAAAGTGGATAATTACATGCATTGAATATTTTCATGTGATGATTAGAACTACATGCATGAAGAACACATGATTTTTTGTGTGTGTAATATTTGAGTTGAGTTGAAGCAATATTTTTTATTGAACCTAATAAGAATAAAAATTGTAGTTTATTGATTTATCCTCAATTTTTTATTGTATTACTATAATGATTTGAATTGGAAGTGTTATATTCTACAATTCCAAAGAGTATAATGAATTGTTAGCATGCAGTGTTGTTGATTATATTCAATGGAAGTCAAAATGTTTCAGTTGAAGTGAGAAAGTGAAGTATTAGTTTATTCTCAGTGGCTCGAAGAGGATGATCAGTTTTGTGTTGCATTGGAATCCTGAAGTTCTTGTGATCTTTCTCATTATGTTAGTGTTTTTTTTTGAAACACTGGTGGGATGCCAGTATAATTTGGAAAAAGGTTCATACCTATCCATAATGGTTTAATGGTGATACCTAACCAACCCACTTGTAATTAGTGATTCATTCTGAACACAGTAATAACCTAGTCGCCCATATTGGAGGTGAACCTTGTAACAATACTGTGTGTTATACTTCATTTACGTTTTGTTTTTCTTATGGTATAATTGTGTTTGTAAATAGGAAATATTCATTCACTATAATAAGTGCACAAGTTCAAATTAAATGGGGCAAGAGAAAAGAAAAAAAATCGGTAAAATCTTGGGTACACTGATTCACTCCCCTCTCAATGTACCTACATAATCCACTCAGAACTTAAATTGGTATGAGATCATAAGTTAAACATTTGATTGGATCTATCTTATTATCATATTTTTTATTAGACTTATATGCAGTACCGATTTGAATTTGATGAAGTAACAAAGTTGTCTCAGATGAATAATTCAGTTCCTCCCTCTGTCAGATCCAATAAGGAGGATTTGCAAAAAACATGAAGAACAAATAGAAGAAAGAGGCAAGAAATCTGAAAAATAATTTAAAGAATAAAGAGGATACATCACAAACTATATGTATTTGGAATGGTATTCTATTATTAGTATCTATTAAATTAGTTGATAAAGATTCTTTTGATGATTATGGTTCAAGAGGTTATTAAGAACAATTAATTGAATCAATCAGTGATTTTTATTAAAAAATCATAAATTATTTTAATAATGTTTCTCCTAAGTTTTTCACATACATATTTTCTTTTATCAAGGGATTATATGATGAAAAGTCACAGATTGAAAAGGAAAATGAGGATATGGAGAAATCATGGGTAATGAATTTTAAAATATGTAAAATTCTCTCACAAATTATTGATGCCTAAGAAGAAATGATATCACTTTGGAATGAAAATTTCTCATATGTTGAAGAAGAATTGAAAATAAATGTGTGTGAGAAATAAGAAATTGAGAAGGTTCTTACTGAGATGAAACATACACTTAAAGAATATCAAAAATCTACCATGAATATTAAGGAATGTCATTTAGAATAAAAAGAATAGTTTTCATTGAATTTTAATTAAATATTCAAGTTAATTGAAGATACATTATAGTGTACTATTTGTGACAAGGATGTGACTGAGATAGTTTATACAAAAGTATTCCATGCATTGAAGAAATTATGCAGAACCTCTGTAAATGTTAAAGAAGCCCAGCTGAAGGTTAAGACAAAGAGAATTAAATAGTTTAATAATTATCTTCTAGAGTCAAATCAAATGCATGATTATCAGGTTAAGATGATGAAGAGTCAATGAGAAGAAAAGATGAAAATTGTTAAGGATGAGAAAAATTTACTCAACATGAAATTTATGGAAATAGAAGTCAATTTGAAAAATCTGAATTAAAATCAATTAAATAATTATTGGAAAGAATGTGAAGATATGGTAAAATCACTTGAAGAATATAAGAACTATCTAAATATGAAATATCTTTAGTTGGAGGTCAAGTCCAAAATTTGGTAGATATCCAAGATGAATCTTCACAAAATTTTGAGATCAGAAAAGCTACTAAGAGTAATTTTGAAAAGAGTGTTACTTCTGAAAAGTCTCATTCAAGTTTCAAGAAGAGTTTGAGAATATATAAAGGTAAATCTAATAAAATCTCATTGAGTCATGTAATCCTTGATCCAAAAGATTCTATTTATAATAATATTGTTTCATTTAAAAGTACATGTTCCAAAAATAATTCTAGTCCAACATTGATGAAGAAGAATGATGATAAATCCATTATATCATCAAAGTTGGATATGAAGAAGTCTATGAATCCTTGTTCCTAAGAGATCAGGTAAAAAATTATATTATCCAAAATCTATAAGATGTCAAATCTAGACAAGGGGTATTATAGAAGAATAAATCAATATTTTTTGGATATTGTTCGTGTTGTTAGAAATTTGTGAATCAATCCATTGACTATTAGAATAATTTTTCAATACATGATAATTATAGAAGGACAATATTAAGGGGGGGGGGACAGATCTGATGTGAAGAGATATCTTGAAAACTTGTGGAATAATTCACAGATGAATAATAATCTGTCTATCAATAATGGATGTTATTTTCTTGAAGAATTCTGTGATTACTACAAAAAAAGTGGTCACGATTATAATGAGTGCTGGTATGTACCAACCATGTACTATGCATATACTGATATCAATACAAGACCCCAACAAATGCAGAGGCAAAGAATAAATATAGAAAAATGTATTCCTTGGGGTATAAGTGGGAGAATAAAGTTAAGAAAACTATGAAGTAAGCTACACCTAAGAAGAATGATGATATGAATGTCACACCAATGAAAATATGCTTCTATTGTGGAAGAAAAGTTCATATCATGGACCTTTTCAAATAGGTTATAATCACAAATGATTGTGAAGAAAATTTGAAGCAGAAAAAGGAATCAATCTCAGAAAAAAATAAAATTGTTGATTTAGTGCATGGAAATCAAGATGAAAAATTCAAATTTCATGAGAGGTTGTCTAAAAAGGATAACCCTATGATTTTTGAAGATTTGTGTGGAAAGTGAAAAATGTCCAGACATGTTGTTGAAAAATTCATGACATGGTTGCCTGCAAAAATAGAATTGGTTAAGAACAAATTAAAAGAACCAGTGGATTCTTATGTTAAAAATGATATTGTGAAGAATAATTCTACACAAAAGAAAAATTGTAAGAATACACCAAAATAATTCTTATTCATCTGGCCAGAGTAGCTAGAATTGAATTTTTTTGGAATAGGTTCAGAATAATGAAAGTGTACTATTTTTTAATGTAAATAAGCCTATTACATATAAGAAAAAATCTAAATAAATTAAGAAGTTTATGCTTCCCTTAAATGATAAAATTTTGAAAGTGAAAGAATGATCAAGAATGTTGAGTTTTCATGAATCTAGATCATAATTGAAAAGAGTATCTGGGTTGAGAGATAAATCTAATCCCTACTTCTCTAACTAAATATAATTTAAGAACCACCTTATTCTCATGTATATTTTTTGTTTTTTATTATGTTCAGGGAATTGAAGGTGAGTCATGTATTCAGGGGAAGTGTTGAAGATATAAGTGTTGTAAACATTTATACAACATTTAGGAGGCTATACATCTTTGAGTTCATTATTGAATAAATCCACTCATGATGAAGAAGATGGATAAATATCATCCCTATTGGGGGAGAAACGATAAAAAACAACTTGAGTTGAATATCTCAAATAATATCATTGAATATTTGTAGTTCTAGTAATGGATTTATCTAATATTTTTCAATTTATGGAAATTCAATCTTATTATTAAATAGGTATGTTATTCTATCCCCATATGAATTGTAATTCTAAATCAGAAGAGGAGAAACTGATAATTTTATGACAAAAGTAAAATGGATTGATAAAGGAGTAGTACATTTTTTAGTTTAATTTTTTAATTTGTTTGTTGAGATAAATACAGAAGATTAGTTGAATATTTTTTAATAATCCCCTGAAACAAGGTTTCAGTGTTGGAATCATATAATGAAAAATTTATTTACATTTTTGATTTTCTAAATTGATCACTCTTATTTTCTACAACAAGTTATCCCACATAGACTTAGATATGATTAATTAATTCCTCATTTATTTAATAAAGGTGATAATTTCCTTCTCTCAGGTAGATCAATTTAAATTTCTCTTAAGTGGCATCACTTGTGAAATTAGGAGATCAAATGAGAGAATAAGAGAAGTTCTATTGTTACAGAATAAGATAAGTTGAATTATTTCCCATACTTATATCTTTGGTTTTCTTTTCAAGTAAGGGTGAGAAGAGAACATTGAATTTAAATTTAAAATGGGTATTGAAAATAAATCTAAAGGGGGATATTGAAGAACCCAAATTGATTAAAGTAATATTTTTGTTGTAATTATTGCCAATATAATTGTTTGATGAAAATTCAATTTTTCTATAATTTAAGTTTGGATTTTATTTCATTAATTTTTTCTTGATTTTTATTCATAAATTTGAAAATATTTTAATTTAAGAGTTATTTTAATAGATAAACATTAATTGTGATAATTTTTGTGTTAGTTTGTAGTTTATAAAAACTAGTGTCAATGTTTACAACATTGAGTAGAATTTGTGAATTTGAATTTATGATCTGATTTCAAAAGAAAAATAGATTTATGGAGATGGGTTGGTTAATATGATTTGGTTTGGTATTTTTGAATAATATTTTTGTTGGTATTATGCTAAAAAAATAGACCAAGATATCTAGAAACTATGGGATCTAGGTGCTCCACTACTTAAGTGGGCATTAAGATCAACAAGGGTACCAGCCAACTAGGATGAGCTGAGGAAGATCGCACCATAGAGGTGCTTGGGGGAGATGATGAGCCACCATATGGGGTGGCATGGAGGCAGAGGCTATGCCTGACATGGGGCAGTGCCAAGTAGTTATGGGAGCTCTCGATAACCATTTTGGGGCCACTAAAGTAGGGAAATGAATTATAAAGGAGTGGAGAACTGGATGTCATTTCGATGTGGGAATATTTTGTGTGTGTTACTATATCTTCAAAATAACAACCATTAGATAAAAATCAATCCAGTATCTAGGCCATTCGATCAGTGTTGTATGTCTTCATACTCATCAAGCCTCTCCTAAGTGTTCAACATATTATCTTCTCCAGCAAGCCATTGAAGGAGACCTTTATATAGTGATGTTGACTGTCGATCGAACCAAGAATTATGTTAATCATTTGAATATCTTGATTATCTGAACATGATAAAAATCACATGCTAATCCATTTTCATGATAAAATATAGATTAAATCGAAGAAATTCAATGTTTAAGAAAATATTGTTTTTCAATGATGGTGATGGTTTTTGGCACGTATCTTAATCACATAAAGATATTTATCTATGATTTTCAAAGGTTCTGAGATGTTATGTGTTTCCTATAAATATGCTAATCAAGATCATTTAGTGAGTGTTTCTTATCTCTCATCTAAGATCTCATTCCACATCTAAGAGAAGTATTGAGAGAGAAACAAAGTATATCATGTGATCTGTATTTGCGAACCAAGAATACCATTTTTTCAAGATTTTTTCTAGTTGTTTGATCACATGAATATTTGAGGTACCAAGATTTGTTTTTTCAAAGTTGAAGGAGAAACTGTAAACACCATTATCACATGAAGAATTCTGAAAAACTGAAAAATAGAAGAAGATTTTTTGTGAAGAATATGGTTTTTGAAGAGCTTATCCATGAATTTGGTTATGTGAAGGAGATAAGAGACTCCATATACTATTTTGAGAAGTGTAAGGAGAAACCACATATTGTGTTTTTCAAAGTAGAGGGCGACATCATGCAACACACTTGTGAACTGCAACTCCCATGAACCAGTATTATCACAATTTGATATTCTCACATATTTTCTATTATACAATGAACAAAGAAGTTAACATGTTCATACATGTTTTATTCTCTTGCAAAGGAGGCTACAAATAGATAATCAGTATAATTTTTTGTGGACGAATGAAGACATTGCAAACCGATATTCCTGAGAACTTGTTTTTTGAAGGATAATTATGAACCCACAAAGCAAGTTAGTTTAAAGAAAGATTATTATGAAAGGATTTGATCCACAAAGCATTCGGGAAGACAACCTGTGATTAGCATGCTCATGTGCTTCATCAAGAACTTGGTTTCATGAATCAACCAAAAATACATAATCTAGAAACAACCATGTTAGTGTTTATCATATATAATGCTTCAAAAAGAAAAAGGAGATCCATGAATGCAGTCCTATGTATTTGGTTTAGTTAGAAAATGTACTTTCAAAATTAAAGAATTCATATCTGTTTCATGAAGGTGTAGTTCACACTAGGTAGAAATAAATTACAATTCATGTGCACATATTCTTGCATACATAAGTATAAGTGGTATTGTGAAATTTACACATGTAGTTAGAATAAATGGAGTCATTGTGTGTTATTATATAATTCAATGTTTACTTGCACATGACACAACACAAATAAAGTTTAGTGTGAAGACAAGTGTGAAAATTTGTATGTGTACTACCTTTTTGATTCTTAAGTGAAATATTGCACCTATATTAATTTTGGATTTGTGCAAGACAGATCAAAGGATCCTATAAATAAGGTAACATAATATATTTTGTTTGCATAATATTGTAATAATTATGTACATGGATAATAAAGATTATAAGAATACATAGTTTTTTGAAATTTTTATTTAACTAAGAAGACAGATTAATAAAGTGGAGAATTACATGCATTAAATATTTTCATGTGATGATAAGAACTACATGCATGAAGAACACATGATATTTAAGTGTGTAATATATGAGGTGAACTAAAGAAATATTTTTTTATTGAAGCTAAGAAGAAGACAACTTGTTGTTTATTGATATATCCTCAGTTGATCATTTTATTACTACAATGAGTTGAATTGGAAGTGTTACCTTATATAATTCAGGTGAGTATACTAAAATGGATAGAAAATGATGTTGTTAAATATATTCAGTGGAAGTTAAAATGGTTTAGTTGAAGTGAAAAATTGAAGTATTAGTTTATTATCAATGGCTCGAAGAGGAAGACCTATTTTGTGTTGCAGTGGCAGTTTGAATTTCTTATAATCTTTCTCATTGTGTTAGTGTTTTGTTTATGAAAAACTGGTGGGATGATAATATAAAGAAAACTAGTGGGATGCCAGTATAATTTGGGAAAAGTTTTATACCTATCCATAATAGTCTTAGGGTGATACCTGACCAACCCACTTGTAATTGGTGATTCATTCTTAGTGGATAATCTGTGTCTCGGGTCACCTATAACACAACAAGAATATAGTCACCCATATTATGGGAGAAACTAGTAAAAATACTATGTTTTGTGCGTCATTTACCTTCTATTTTTCATATGGTATAATTGTGTTTATAAATAGAAAATATTTATTCCCTTTAATAAGTGCAGAGGTTCAAATTAAAAGGGCTAAGAGAAAATAAAATAAAAAATGGTAAGAACTTTGGTACACTGATTAACCCCCCTCCCAGTATACCTACATGATCCACTGGGAACTTCATTAAAACCTATATGTTCTGTTATCTATTGATAGTTACAATGAAAAAACAACACTAGATGAGAGAAGTAATCTTTTAAATATAGTTTCCTTCAGAAATAAATGTGAGATCCCCCTCTTTGAGCCAGTAAGATAATATTCAGTAAACACAACTCACTCTATCCAAAAAACATCCACTACAGAATATACCTAGTGAATATAATCTAACAAACTTGGTCTAGTCAAAAAAATACTTGTAGATCCCTTTAAGGGTCTGTTTCTTCTTCTTCACTTTAACTCATCCCTATAATATTTGGTAAAAATAGATTTTTAGATATCTACAACCCAGATTTTGTCACTTCTTCTTTTTAATTTCATTTTCTTAGTCACACCACACCGTACTATAGACTTTTTTTGTGAATAACTATGATATATTTTATTCTTTATTTCTAGACTTTTTATATTTCTCAGATATTATTTTATTGTGTAGGTGGGAACATTAATTTTTCCACGATTCTCATCTTACCTGAAACATAATAATAGAAATTAACTTAAAGATCATAATAAAAATTCAAATGATAATGTGAACATTTTCATTGTCACGCCTTGATTTTTAATTTTGACCTATGATACGATTTATCTTCTGGTCTTGGGTTTTTGTCTCATGTTTTAGGTGTGATATTTTTAATTTTTGATTTTTGGGGAGTTTTTATCTTGGCATACGGTTGGCGCACGGTTAAAGAATACCATGCGGCATAATATAGGAAATTGTGAGAGCTTTGGTGTGATTCTATTTGAGGGTACATGGCCCATGAATGGTTAGTCAAACAATGCTTAAAGAATATGGGAAGCCATTGTCTCATGGTATAACCATTCCACATGGTTAGCGCACAGTTTACAAAACTGTGCGGCCAAACCATGCAAGCTACCTAGATCTTAAAAATCTTGAAATTCCATTTATACCCTTTTTAGATTTTAACACCAAATCTGCCCATTAATATATTTATATAGTTTTTACAACCCTTGGGGAACCCATCCTTGGTTTTTAAAGGCTCCTCCTTCCTCCCTTGGTGTAGATCTATGGATTTCCTCAAGAGTTAAGGGTGATTTCTCAAGGTAATCTTCTCTCCTATTCTCCCTCTTCCTTATCCTTAAATTTTATTTTGAGTTTCTCTTCTCCCATGGTCATTTGTACCTAGAGTTCATGTTTCCCCTTGATTTATGTTTGCATTTTTGTGTTTTTAAGGTTTCTTGTGGTTGTTCTTCCTTCTTCAGACCTTTACAAGGTGGTTTCAGGTGTGCGTTGTCAAGGCACATGTGATTTGAGGTAGGTTTCCCCTTGAAATTTAATTTTTAATTTTGGAATCATTGGTTTCATGATTTTATCACCTTCATTGAATATTAAATAGTGATGGGTGATCTTTGGAATAATTTTTTGGGGTACAAAATGATGATTATTCGTTATTTTGTAATAAATGGATTTGTTTTTGTTGAATATTGCACTCCAAGTGTTTGATAAAATGTTTGGTTGGATTTTTCAATTGGTTTTTAATATCTAAATCTTGGTTTGGATTTTTGAATATATTTATAATATGTTAAATGATTATTTGGGTTCCTTGGATGGATTTCCCAAGTGGTTTTGGATTTAAAAGAAGTGTGTATTTGGATTTTAAAAATGGCGTGGCATGTGATGGTGATTAATGGTCCATTTGGTATTTTTATTAAAATGTATATGGCTTGAAAATTTTATGTGAGCATTCAAGTGGGATTTTATAAATTATTAAGAAATGAAAAATAGTGTATTTGTACCTTTTTGAAAAAGTGAAGGTTTCCAAAATAATTATTAATGGCTCATTTGGCACTTTTGTGAAAATGGTGAAAGTGTTTATCACGAAAACTCTCCTGGGATAATTTTCTTGCTGAGTTTATGTTTAATGGGTGGGATTTCCTAGTTGTGGACTCATCATGACCCATTTACTATGTGTGGAATGGGATATCCTCGGTGTGAACTCCTTTGGGATCTATTTATTTTGGAAAGATATTAGTCCTTAGGGTAATTTGGGTGATGCCTAATGTGTGAATTATTATTATATATGTGCATTTGATTGGATTCTCGGTTGGAATCTGTTGGCTGACCCTATTTTACATCTTGACAAGGAAACCTAGCATAGTGAGAGAATGTTTTGAGAAAGATTTCCATACTAACTTAGGTTACACATTTTCTAGTGGCCCATACTAGGATATATTTTGAGTTTTGTTACTATGGGATAGTGCCCCATGGTTTGTACCATATAGGGGATGTCCGAGCATGTGAGGGAATTATTAATGTCATTGACTAAATAATTCTTTCTAGGATGATTCAACAAGTATTATTGTGTTCTATATTATTCAAAATCTCCTAGGTTCACCCATGTATATTGGAAATTAGTTTCATGTGGAGAATGATTGTGATGCATTGTTGGTCAGATTCTCTTTTGAGATATTTTACCGTTTCCCTTATTGTATGATTTTTGTAATTAATTTTAGAGCAGTGTGGGTTTATGAAAATAATGATAATTTTTTTTCAAAAGTTTATGAAAAAAAAATTTATAAATGTTTTACACCCTTTATATCTTATAAATGGAATGTTACCTTTTTATTTTAAAATTAATATGGTTCCTCTATGGAAAAGAGTTTGGTTTTAATTGGTAAAAAGGGAAATAGATAGTGTTTGGTTTTAAAGTGGAAAACATGTGGAAAAGGATTAATTGTATACATTGTATTTCAAACATTAAGGGAATGTTTCTTTTATTTTAAAAGAAATTCATTGGGAATAGATTTTTTTGAGAATTCCTACTAAGTTTTAATAATCACACCTATAGTTATTTTTTTAGCTTGTGGTGAAGGTCTTAGATTGATTTCGATCACCATGGGTGATGGTTGGTCTGGTATCAGAGAGTGACCCTCGGGTTCACATGGAGATGTTGTGTTGTTAGGTTTTATTTTGGGTTTTATTGTGTAGTTATATCTTCCATATTTGTAAAAAAATGTTCAGTTTGGATATATATACATATATATATTAGGTTGCTCTATTTATTTTTACGTTGTTCAGTTTATTTATTTCTATTGGGTGAAACCACCACCCTGGATACTCTGTTGATTCCTAACACTAGTTTCGAGCCCATGGGGATCAAGAATTACCTTCAGTCCTTGTCTCAAATCGGCTCAGGTGATCGATTCAGGGTCGACCTAGGTTGGTTCATGAAAAAATTGGTATCATAGGAGGATGGTTCTATATAGGACGTAGATTTCATAGTACCCAATGTTATTTGGGATGTCAAGGTAGATAGAGTAGGACTGTCAGATCCTTGGGGTGTAGGTATATGGGAGTTTCTGGATAACACGTCATATTACAAGCCTTGGATTTTCATGGAAAGTCAGTTTTTATTTGGACTATTTGGTCCATATAGATTTTTTAGTGTTTAGGATACAAAAAGGGAGTTAGTATAGTGGTCTCAGTGAGCTCGTAGGGCCTGGAAATCCATGTGGAGCTAGGGACATGGTCCTAGAACACTCTCTATTCCAGTGGTGTGATTTGCATCTGGCCACCAACCATGTGGTCAAGTAACCCATCAAAACTAGTTTCCCCCTTGTGATTTTTTTACATATTCCTTGATTCTGAAAATTATTTTGAAAACTCTTGTCTTTGGATTGTGAAGATTGTATTTTTAGCAATAATGTTTTGGTTTTTGGAAACTAGAAAATGGATTATTAGAATCATTTTTAGAAAGATTTAGAATATAGATTTTTATCAAATGATTTTGATGGAATAGAATTTGTTGAGATGCTAAAAATATTTTGAATGAGACTTATAGGATTTATATTTTTAAATTGTTTGAAGTGTAGAGTTTGGAAATATATTTTTATTAAACATTTAGTGGTATTTTTTAAATATTTATGAATTTTGAAATGATAAGCGGTTTGAAAGTGTGAAAACTTGGGTTGATTTTTTTTAGAAAATTGGAATGTTTTTTTGACCTTTATCATTTTCATGGGTGATTACATGCATGAGATGTGTGGATAAGTGGGTTGACGAGTGCCCATATTGGCATAAGTTGATGGGTTCCTAAGGTCGTATGTGAATGTGAATGTGTGTGGCTCTATGGAATACTATTGGTGAGTATGAAAATCCACCAAGTTTTTTTTCTTTTCAAATATGTTTTCAAGTGGAAAATGTTGATGTTTTGATATCCAGTGGTGGTATAAATCATTTTCCCCATGTTTTGGGTATGTTTCTTATATGATGTTGTGCTTGATAACTCTTGTTGGTGAGTTGGTTTTGATTGAGCTCTTTATTTTCTTGTTGTTAGTGTATTCCCCCACAAAGATTTGATGGATAATCATGGAGTAACTAAGGGTGATTCCCTATTATTAGGATTTATAGTCAATCAACCTAATTATTTATCTCTTGAGTTTATAAAGTTAAATCCACCTCTCTTTTATGGTTAAGAATATCCTCTCAAAGTTTATGAGTAATATTGAGATAAAATTCAGTTTACTTGATTTTACCGAGTCATTGAAGGTGAATTTTTCTACCTTTATTCTTGAAGGACTGGCCTGGATGTGGTGGAAGTCTATCTCTCAAAACAAGGATCGAGAAGATCTTACTTGGGAGTTCTTCAAGGCTTCATTCATATTTCATTATTTATATGAAATAGTTTAAGTGAGAAATGGAATGGGAATTTCATATTTATAATAGGGTGATGGATTAGTGTTGGGGTACGTCTGTCATTTTTTGGATCTCGTTCCTTACACTATAGAGTGGGCCATGAACTATTCCTTGAAGGCTCAATATTTTGAGTTTGGGATTCATCACGATCTACAATATAAGGTGTCATAGTTCATTTTAAATTCTCTTACTGACATGGTGAGTAAAGATGTTCGTGTTGAAGCTGTGTTAGCAGGATTGCTTGAGGTAGTCATTCCTCCTTCAGTCCATGGAAGTGGTGAGGGAAATTCCAGTAAGGAAGTGCGGAAGTGGCCTGAAGCTGTTAGCACTATTCATGTGATGAAACAGCCTCTTGATATTTCTTCAACTTATTCTAAGTGCAGGATCATGGTGTGTAATCGGTGTGGAAAGACAGATCATAAGAATCCATTATTCATGAGTGCTCCAAATACCTGTCATGTCTGTGGATTCCTAGGTCATTTGAAATGGTTCTATCATGATGTTCCCAAGAAGCATCGTTGAGTCAGATCCACCTCTTTGAAAAACACCCCTACCCGTTCACAAGAGTGGGGTGCTAGCTTGGATTTAGTTTAAAGTACCTTATATTATGGTGTCTCTTTCTATTATATCATTTTTCTCATTGGTGTTATATTTTGTTTGAAATGTATGGGGATGTAGTGAAATGCCCTAAGAACTCCTATTTTAATGAAAGTCTATTTTTCTTTTAGAACTTCTGAATATTTTTGTTCTAAGTTGTGGTGTGTTCTTCATGTGCATATTATAATTCCCTATTTTGGGGAAAGTGATTTTTTGAATCAAGTGAGTTTAGTGGAATTTTATTATCTTATGGTTCTATCTAGGGTGTTGTGTGGCTACTTGTGGAACCAAAGGAAGAAGTTTCAATCAGGGATCATTAGCTCCTGACTATGGGGTAGTAGATGATTCAAACATCATGGCTCCAACAATTAGTCTTAGAGTGAATCTTTCCAGGAAGTTATGAAACTTATAGGGGTGTGGAGAGATTTGGGTCAGTTCTTATCATCTCTATTGGAGAGTGAGTGGTCTAAATGCTATTTTTGTATCTTTTCCTTATTGTGGTTTGGGTACCATTTTTCTTGAGTTTATTTTAGTAGGGTTCCTTGTGATGGGGATAGTTTCACCATGTGGGAAAGTTCTTATGTTGGATCATGTTGAGTTTTCCATGTTGTCTTGTGTTATGAGTTCAATCTAGTTGGTTCATAGTGATGAGGAGACCCACTATGGGGTCTTGTTGAGAATTCTCCTAGAATTGATCGGTGCTAGTTGTTTCCTAATAGTGGGGAGTCTGTTCTAGCATCACGTATTTATGATTTTGTTTTATTTGTTGTTATGTTTTAGAAAATAGGTGTAATTTTTGTTTAGAATTGTTTGGTATATTCTTTGTTTGATAGGTTGGAACATGTGGTTGTGGAAATCTTTAGTCCTTAATTGATCAATTGGAATATGTTGTGGATTTTTGGGGAAAAGAGCATAACGGTGGGGAGAATTTTCACACCTAGTTTTTTTATATTGAACTATTATTTGGTTTATTATTTGGCCTTGGGTTTTTGGATCAATTTATAGGTGTGACTATTTTTAAATTTTGAGTTTTGGGGTGTTTTTGTCTTAGTGCATGGTTGGCGCATGGTTAGAGGAAACCATGTAACCTAGAACAGAAAACTGTTTGATCTTTGGTGTGATTTTGGTTGAGGGTGAACGACCCATGAAAAAATTAGTCAAACCATGCTTGAAGTTTATAGGAATCAATTGTCTCCTGGAATAACCATTCTGCATGATTGATGCATGGTTGACATACAGTTTACCAAACCATGTGAAAAAACCATACAAGCTACCCAGATCTTAAATTTTTTGAAATTCCATTGCTACCCTTTCACGATTTTAACCCAAATCCACCCATTTCTCCCTTACTATTGTTCATAAAGCACTAGGGGATCCCCTCCTTGGTTCTTCAAGCCACCTCCTTCCTCCCTTGGTGTAGATCTATGGATTTCTTCAAGAGTTAAGGGTGATTTCTCAAGGTAATATCCTATCTTCCTCTCCCTCTTCATTCTCTTTCCATCTTATTTTGAGTTTCTCCTCTCCCATGTTCATGTGGACCTAAGGTTAATGTTTCCCCTTGATTTGTGTTAGGGGTTTTGTGTGTTTAATCTCCCTTTTGGTTTTTATTCCCTCTTTGGACCTTTGTGAGGTGGTTTCAGGTGTGCGTTGTTGAAGCATATGTGATTTGAGGTAGATTTTCATTTGAGATTTCCATTTCAATTTAATAAAAATTGGTTTCATGATTTTTTCACCTTACTTGAATATTAAATAGTGACGTGTGATCTTTGGAATAATTTTTTGGTGTACAAAATAATGATTTTTCCTTATTTTATAATAATTGGCTTTGTTTTTGTTGAATGTTGCACAATAAGTGTTTGATAAAATGTTTGGTTAGCTTTTTAAAGTGGTTTGTGATATCTAAATCATGGTTTGAATTTTTGAATATATTTTTGATATGTGAAATGATGATTTGGGTTCCTTGAATGGGTTTCCTAGGTGGTTTTGGATTTAAAAGAAGTGTGTATTTGGATTTTAAAAATGGTTTAGGATGTGATAGTGGTTAATGGCTCATTTGAAATTTCGATGAAAATGGATTTGGCTTGAAAATGTGATCTGAGCATTAAAGTGGGATTTTTTAAATAATTATGAAATGAAAAATGGTGTATTTTTACATTTTTGAAAAAGTGATGGTTTCTTAAAAAATGATTGATGAACCATTTGGAACTTTTGTAAAAATGGTGAAAGTTTTTATCATAAAAACTATACTTGGATAATTTTCTAACTGAGTTTATGTTGAATGGATGGGACATCCTTATTGTGGAATCCTCATAACCCATGCACTTTGTGTGGAGTGGTAGATCCTTGGCGTGGACTTCTTTGGGATATATTTGTTATGTAAAGATATTAGTCCCTAGGGTGACTTATGAGATGCCTATTATGTGAATTATTTTTATATATATGAAAGTGATTGGATGCTTGGTTGGAATCATTTGGATCACCCTATTTTACATATTGACATGGGAAACTGGTATAGTGATCTAATTTTCTGAGAATTATTACTACACAAGATTAGGTTACATACTGGATAGTGGCCCATAATAGGAGGATTTATTCAGATTTATTACTATGGGATAATGCCCCTTAGTCTATAACATATAGGGTATGGACAATCATGTGATGGATTTATTGATTCCATTGAGTGAGGCATGATTTCCAGGATGAGTCAACATGTATTAGTATGTTGCGGATTATTCACGATCTCCTATGTTCACCCATATCTATTGGAACTTAGTTGTTTGTGGAGAATGATTGTTATGAACTTTTGGTTATATTATCTTATGAGATATTTTACGATTTCCCTCATTGTATTATTATTTAGCACATTTCTTGGTCAGTGTGGATTTATGCCAATAATCATAAAATATTTTCAAATATTTATGGAAAAATGTTTTGGAAATGTTTTACATTATTTCTCTCATATAAATGGAATGTTACCATTTTCATTTAAAATGCATATTGTTCCTCCATGTAAAAGTGTGTGGTTTAAAATGGTAAAAAGTTAAATGGACTGTGTTTGGTTTTAAAGTGGAAAATGTGTTGAAAAAAACTTTTATACATTGTATTTCAAACTTAAAGTTTTTGTATCTTTTATTTCAAAGTAAGTTCATTGGGAATAGTTTTTTTGGGAATGCCTATGGAGTTTTAATACTCACGCCTATAGTTATTTATTTTTTTAGCTTGTGGTGGAAGTATCATCTTGGTTTCTATCACCATGGTAAATGATCAGTTTGGCATCAGAGAGTGACCCTCGATGTCACATGTAGGTGTTGTGTTGTCAGGTTTTAGTTTGAGTTTTGTTGTGTAGTTTGTTGTATCTTTAAACTTTATAAAATAATTTTTAGTTTGGATATTGACATATATATATATATATTGGGATTATATGATTATTTTTCTACTCTTCAGTTTGTTTATTTCTATTGGGAAAAACCATTCCCTTGGTTACTCTGTTGATTCATGATACTAGTTTCTATCTCATGGGGATTGGGAACGCCATTCTAGACTTGTCTTGAATCATCTTGGGTGACCATTTTAGGGTAGACCCAAGTTAGTTCATGACATTCTTCATCCATGATTTCATGTGATCTTCTCATAAATCCTAACATATGGGTTAATTATGTTGGGTTTTGTTTGATTATTTCATGATCATTATAAGAAAAAAAACCCAAAATAAACTGAATCTATCTTCATTAAATCAATGTGTCAATATTATCAAAAAAATAAGTAAAAATAGAATACCTATAATATCAGTATTTTTAGAAATATTCATCTTCTTCCTTTAACCGATTGTGTTTGATATAGATCATAAGAATAATTAAACATAAGCACCTTGCCTTTGAGGAGATACATTGACTGCCAAAACCTAGTTCATAACTAAATGACCCTCATACACCTAAATGGATGCTATCACCTTCATCAGAAGTAATGAAAATGATACAATAAGGAGGAGAGTTATATTAGATTTCTGTGAAACTGATTATCACTAGTACAAAAAATGAATGTGATCCACACCCACACCCAAAAGAAAATAACTATTCTCTTTAAATAAAAAAAATCATGTTGCACCACCTTCATAACAAATATAGTGCATTACTTTTTGTTGGGTGTAATTCATTAAACTTCTATCAATAAAAAAATTCATAGTTAAGATGAACCAACCTTTGGTTCATAAATTAATGAAACGATCCAGGAGAGAGTTTATATCTATTTTTTTATAAAAGATTGATGGTAAAGCCCTATTTATTGAACAAAGAACATATTTTACAACTAGGTAAGAGGGAAACTATTATAGAGAAGGGCCAAATGATAAGGAAACAAAAGAATACAAAAGGTAAAAATGGGGAAATAAGTTCAAAAGCAGCAAACATCCAAGCAAGCACAAGTAAAAGCCTCGTTACCCCCTTTCCAGACAGTGCAAAAGTTAGATCAGTCTAAATGTTGCATCAAACCCCTCTGTAAATAAGTTGCACCATGATGGAAATATGACATGTCAAAGAACCTCTACAAACAACACATGAGTGTGGAGAAGAGCCGGATGAAAGGTGCTAGAACACCTTTCTATCCAGGAGAGATTTTCTATCTGTTTCATTGCATGAAACTATCAAATATATAGATTAGGTATATTCAGTATAATATATATAATATATATTTTACATAAATCATTATACATGCATCATATACATGTATTAAATGTATACTATATATAAAATATCATATCATATTTATACTTTATGCATTATATGCATGTGTACATGCATCCTATGCATGTAAATTTTAGTGCACGTCCAATAATATCCCATTTTCACTAAAATATCATAATAAATTTATGAAAAACATTAAAACAATTTGTGAATTAATCCAAACTCTTTTGGATACAGTTTCATTAAACTCTATTCATTTTGAACAAAAAAAATTTATAAAATTTTATACTTATCCAAGGTCCTAACCACATGAACCTTTTGGTCCTAGCAGCACTGATACCAAATATAAAATCCTTATTTCATAGATGTAATTAAAGAGTGGCCTCTAGGAAAAGATCAATGTTACTCAAGCTAGTAATGGTCCTAGTGAGGTCTCCATCAAATATACTCATATATCTATATAAACACATACACCAAAATATGTATCATATAAATCATATTTATACCTATATAATCCCTTTTTCCATGACATCAAGTGGCCACTAGACATGGAACATGTTAATATAGTATATCCAACTCATATTTTCTTTATTTTTTTGAAAAAGACTAACCAAGTCGATGAATAAATCACAAGTCATTTATCTAAAATATGAGTACATCACATGCCCCTTATCTAAGTAGTTGGACACATCATATATGACATAAATAATAATGAAAATGCATTTACTTAATCTTATTCAATATATGTCTAGATGTATTTACATGTCACATAAGTGAAAAAATTACATCTTGGTTTGAATCCATCTAACGATATGAACAATAACATACCAAATCACCCCCATATTTGGTAATATATTTTAAAAAATGTACAAGTAGTTTATCAAAGTATTAAAGTTATCATGCTAAGTATCTCACTAACATTAGGTAAGAAGGATTGATAATAAGAGTACACCCCAAAGTATATAGATGACTGCATGAGGTTCTATGGCATATATTTTGGTGGGTTAGTCCAAGTAATGAGTCTCTACTTATTACATTATGAATCCATTATTCATATATAAAAACACTTGTATTGAATACAAGAATCTATTCAATCCAAACTTAACATATAATTTCAACCTATAATACTCCATAATGATCATCGGTTAGAGACAACTCAAATCCATACTTAGAGGGGACAATTATCATTACATTTCATGAAATGTATATTAATATATTCATTTACGAAGTGAACATGAAAGAATGATAAAATAGATATCTCCTTTAATATGATACATTTTATATACCTAATTTTTTATTAATATTTAATAAACCCAACCTAAGTGCCTATCTGTCATATTATAAATGAGAGACTTCCATATCATCCTTAAGTATGCTACAGTTTTTGGTTTTTTGTTAACTCATTACATCATGTGTATTTTTGGAAAAATATCTATATGAACATCTAATAAAACCATCCCACAAAACTCTTTATTAAGAAACATCTATAAAGTAATCTATTTTGAATAATGGTGAGATTTAGGATTTATATTCCAAATGTTTAACTCTTTAAACATATTCAAAATTCTTAACTTTATAACATCAAATAATATGATGTTAACTTTTGTTGTCTACTTAGAACTCCTTAAAAGTGCATAATCACCATCCTTATAACTCTTTCCAACAAAAATTTCCAATTTTTTTTTCAAATAATATAACTTTTAATTTATTTATTTACCAACATTTTCTATACCCTTTTAGGATAAAGTGAAATTCAATTTATAATGGTAAATAATGTAACTATTTATATTTATCTTTACTGCCATACCCTAAAAATATTTTAGTATTTGAAGTTCCATTCACTTTATAATTTTACTAGAATAATTATTTAGGAAATAATAATAGTTTTTATGATAAATATATATAAATCTTTAAATTTTTATTTATCATAATATATCCTAAAATCTTTAAGATATTAAGTGTAAAATTATTTTAATATTAGACCTATATAATACTTTATTTGTTAATTTTGAATTTTTCTAACTTTAAACATGCTCCCACTAGCATATTAGAAACTATATTCCTTTCAAAATATGTTTCTAAGATACAAAAACTACATTGTGTTTAAGAATTCAAACTTATTTATTCTTAGTAGGAATACATAACAAATAAACTATCGTTTCCGTATCATATATGGTATTCTATCTATTTAGAACATTTTCTTTTGAAAAGAATACTTTTTTAAAATATAAAACTAATGGGTGGTGGGAATCATATTCTTTTGTATTTTAAGGAACATCTAGAAAAACACTTTATCCTAGATAGAAAATTTTTATCCATATATTATCTTCAAAATATTTTATAGAATCTTGATAAATTCTGAACCATATGCATCAAATTAACCATATCATATTGTTCATAAAAACTATTTGTTAACTAATAAAATCTCTTTTTTCATAACAAAAATGAGATAAAGATACACATAATTTAATTAGATTCATTCAATATTAACACATACTCAATTATTATTTTGATTTTGAACTCCAAAATATTTACAAAACGTATAAAATATACATTTTGTATCAGATAACTATAAAAAAATAATTTAATTCTATAATACTAATACCTGATACAAAAATTCCTTGTATTTTTTATACTTATTTAGGTATTTTGGATAATCTCATTATACATAATCATTATTCCTCTTTCCTAATAACCCTAGGGTTCAAATTATCTTGACAAGATTCTTGAAGAAACATTATTAAAACCTTCAACTAACTTTTCTTCTCCTGGTTTAAACCTTTACCCACTTATACTGTCTATAAAACAATTATAAATCACATTTATATTATATATAAACTCCCAAAATTTTGAGAACATCTAATAAAAATTCCTTGAATTCAATTATATTATTGGAATATTTCCATAAATGAAGAAATAATGAATTTATGAACCATAATAATAATTTTTAGACGCCGGTGAAGCATGTTATAGAATTTAAAAAATCATAACTATGTTTTTCATAATAACCATATCATTTTACTCAAACAACAATTGTTTACTTAAACTTATCAAGATAGAAATGAGATAAATAATACCCATCTTATTGTAATTTCATGGAAACTTGAAGCATCCATATTTTCAATGCAGAAACTCATTTTCTAAATTACATGAAAGAAACCTTCAAGTTTCAATTATTTTATTGTCTTATAATCCCCTTTATCAACTTTTGTAAAATATAAAATTAATATCATATATATATTAGATAAATTGAATTGAATCCTATAACATTTCAACTAATATTCTTACAGTCCTTCAGGTAATCAAAAATATTCCCTCATATGGAACTAATTCTTATTCCTGATTTTACCTATAGGTTTCAATGACCTTAAATTTAATAAATATTTTAATAATTTCTAACAAAATTTTCTTTTTTTTTAAATTTTCCAACACAATACTAGAAACCATACATCATATTATTAGTTCATCAATTTTTAAATTATTTTATAAAATAAGGAAAAACTTTTATAAATTCACTCATATTGTCAAATCATTTCCATAAACTAAATTAGAATGAGTTTCCTAACTAGAATAAGCCTCAAGGAAACCAAAATTTTCACCAAGTCACTAGTATATCCATTCATATTGAATATATAATCAAATAATTAAATTTACTATATCAATTTACATCTAATGATTTTGAAACCATAAGTGAATCATTCTATTCTTCCATAAGCATATAGATTCTTTTGTTGAAAAATTTAAATACTAGGTTACTCAGGAATATTTCTCTTTAACAAATAGAATTACCTTTAAGAAATTTTCTTAAATCACCAATAATATTTCATAAATTTTCTTAAGTTACCAATGTTAGGAGTAACATACAGTAATACTCACTTTATAATGATTAATCATAAAGTTTAATTTGATGATGATGATGAAATACATATATAGTTGAATCCTTCATTAGATGAGTATCATGTAATTTAAATTTTCATTAAGGACATTAAATGAAAGTGCCCCCACTAAAAATGATAACTTGAGAAATTATATCCAAATAGTGATCCAAGGTCCATATTTCATGAATAAATGATTCCTCTAAAGAATTACTCTCACTAATTAATTATTTTTCTAGGGAAACTTTTCAATCAAAACCATCGTGACTCTTGGATAGTTTAGTGGATAAATATTTATAAAAATCCATCATATGGATTCATTAAACTCTATTCCAAGGGTATATTTCTTAATGTTTTCCCAATTATGTGTTACCCTAACCAAACAACTAGAATATACTAAAAAAATACAATCAAGATGCATCCTTATATGGAATAACCTACCTATGTATGATCTAGTATTATCAATTAGTTGATTTATTGACACAAGATAATTCAAGGGCACCCTAGTAGGAAAATACTACCAAGCTTATTGATTAAGTTCTTGACAAGTTCTTCTTTTTAATGAATCACACATTTAATATTTGAATGATATTTAATCTCACAATATTTTATTATGTTTATTCCCATGTGTATGAATTCTTCTAACAATTTAGTTTTTATAATCCATGTTCTATCCACCAAATTAATGTGTTCAAACCACATTAATGTGTAACTCTTTACACAACCCAAAAATTTGTGTTACTTACCTAAAAATAAAAGCTAAACATATTTATAAATACCTGTATGAATCATATGCACAAGGTACATGGACTCTTATTGTAAATGAAAAAAGTTATATGAGATTGAAAATCTACACATGAGTGATCCCAAAGTAATGAAAAACACCTTCACCTTTCCAGATAAGGCGTATCCTTTAAGACAGTTGGTTGTAAACCCCAAGTACTTATACTTAAGAAATCTTTAATCAAGGTAGAATTCAATTATTGATATCTCTAGAGCCTAATATACACAAACTATTTCCAATATCTAAATTCAAGATAATAAATCCAAATAAAAATATTAGGTCATGGTAGATGAGAACTAAATTTTATAGAGTTGTACCTAGCATGTAATGTAGGGTTTTAACTCATAGAAGTATTTTAATAGTTAAAATAAAGCATAAGAAATATTCATATTTCATAAATAATTTAATAAACATGAATAAATCATTTAATAAACTTTAAACAAATGATTAATTAAAATAAATAAATAATTCAAATATCTAAAAATGAATTAAAAATTTATAAAAAAATACTAAATTACAGATAACTATAAATATTTTATAAATTTGATAAATTTTATAAACATTATATAATCTTGAATATAAACAATTTATATTAATTTTAATATAAACTATTTAATATTTTATGTTATATAGCATTTATAAATGATAATTCATGAATTATAAACATTTTATAATTAAATTTATATTATATAAATAATTAATATAATTAAAATATCATATATTTTATGATATCTAAACCTTTTAATCAATTTTTTTGATGTGGTATAGTTAACATCAAATAAATCCCCTTTTAAATTTGAATAATTAAAAATTTAAAAATATAAAAAATTCATAATTAAGATATAAACTATTTTATATTTTGTTCTTATTTTTTAATTTTTAAACACTATAAATTTCCTTTATTATTTCTAAATAAACTCCATATTTCAAGATCATAAAGTATGCTATATAATTTGGTACAACATATTTTAATATTAACCATTAATACTTGGGAATAGAATTTTCACAAACATGTATTTAATTATAAACAACTTATAATCAATTAATTTATAAACCTTTAATAAATTAAAATATTCCAAAAATACCTTTTAACATGATTTATAAACATTTTATAAACCATTTAAATATTTTTTATGTTAAAAACAATTTTTAACAATTTTAAAATGTTTTTTTTACTCTTATGAAAAATCTATATTAAGAATAGGGGTATCCTCCCATTACCCTTATATAGGTTGTCTATGTAAAGGTAGATCTCCATTTTCTTTATAAAGTGCATGTTTTGTAATGGTACACCTATTATTAACTATACATGAAGCCTTATACATATAGGTAAGTTGTATTTTACCTTTACGTGAACCCTTGATGTAAGAGTAGGAATCAATACACCTTTACATAAGCCTATTTATGTAAAGGTAAGTTACGTATTAACTTTATATAAACCATTTATGTAAGGGTAAAACTCAGAATAACTTTATGAAAACCCTTCATGTAAAGGTATGACTCAAGTTTCCTTTACATAAGAACTTTTATAAAGGTAAATCTTATATTATCTCTACATATCTCACATGAAGGTCTTGCAACTGTTATTGACATGTTGAACACAATTTTCTTAAAAAACCAAATGTTTGAACATGATGAATTTTTGAAGAACCGCAATCTAATACCAATTTTGGGTTTCATTTAATCATCTCATAATAATTTTTAATGGGAAAACAATCCAAAATAAACTGGATCTATATTCAAGAAATAAAACTGACAATATTATTGAAAATAGGAGAAACAAAATACCTAGAATTTGACCAGTTGAAACAATATCTATCATCTTCATTTTATTGAGTGTGTTTAATAGATATCCCAAGAAGTAGTAAACATAATAAACTTTCCTCCAAGGTGATACACTGACTAGTATATCATGATTCATAACTGGAGAACTATCATATTCTTAAAGGGGTGATAATGCCTTCACCAAAAGTGATGAACAAGATATAAAAAGGAAGAAGGTTATAATAAATTTCCATGAAACTGAAAATCTTTGATATATCAAATTAACATGATCCACACCTACACCTAATATAATAGAATTATTCTATTTAAATAGTAAAATCATATTTATCCTCCTCCGTAATGTATCTCATGCATTACTACTTGTTGGGTGTAATTGATTAAAATTATTTTAATGAATAAATGAAAAGCTATTATGAACTAACCTTTGGTTCTTAAATTAATGAAAAAATTAGAGAGATTTTCCAACTTTTTCATTACATGAAACTATTAAATATAAATCTCATGCATATTTAATAAAATAAAATATAATATATAATTCATTATACATACATCATATGCATGATAATATACATGCGTCATATGCATGATAATATACATGAATCATATTTATCATATTATATATATACTTTATTCATAATATTAATGTGTATATGTATCTCATAAATGTATATTTTAGTGCACATATAGCAGGTTACTCGTGTAAATTTCTTTAAATAATTTTACACAACTTCCCTTAACTTTTTGTCTTCTCGAACTAGTAGCTATGAACTTTACAAAAGAAGTAAATAGAAGGAAACTCATTCAATCATCAAAACACTCAATGAAAATCATTTAAACTTAATCATGCATAAGTAACCAACAAACCCACACTCTTTAATGCAATACATCTCATAGAACAACCTCTCTTACAAACCCATCTTCAAAATAATTTAGATATTTAAAAGAACTCAACTTGAATCACAACAATGTTTGTAAGTGATTATGAAAAATAGGATCAAACAAGAATCATCAAATTTTACATCAACATTATTCTTTTAAATATATAAAATTCATTTGAGTTCTTTCTCATTTAGTTCTTCTCAAGAGTGTTCATATTATTCATGATGTGAGTATCATAGATACTATATATTTCTTGAATCAAAAATAATTTGTGATTTTTTAATCATTGAGGATTAACTTTGGAATCATCTGGTTTACTTTCTTTAGAATATTAAATTTTGGAAACTTTTATTTTTTCAGTATATAGAAATTTCAAATTTTCACTTTAGAATGAAGTCTTTCATGACCTTCACAAAGTCACACATAATCCCCTAAAAGTGAAACTTTTTCCTTGAAGTCTCATGAAACATAGGTAAGTTATACACTAGGGATTATTAAGTATTATGGGAAATATATAAGTCATACTATAAGGAAAACTTAATTCATATTCATAGATAGAAGTCCTATGTGATCCATTAAAGAATTATGGGAGTGCTGCTAATGTATTATGACGTAAGTCTTAGCTAGATTTTTACCATCATTAAAGTCTTAATCCAGACATAAAAGTAACACATGCAGATCCCAAGTCTTATAATCTGCAACCAAAGTCATATTCTAGATAAGGAAGTCATACATTAGAACTCCAAAGTTATACAAAATAGACTTTTCCATCACATAATTACAGACTCCTAAATAAAATAAAAAAATATCTTCCAACTCAATTTCATCCATATTTGAATTTCTTAAAAACACTTAAAACATGTTCTAATTTATTTTCTACAACTTCTATTAAGGGATTGGTAACAAATACACAAACCATCAACAAGTCCAAGGGGCACTTCATAGATGAATACCCTTGATAAGATCTTATCAATATTAATATGGGGATAGACAGTGCATCCAATCACCCTTAAATGTCTATAAGATATAGGTCATATACTCTAGAGTGATTTTTTAATCTTGAAATGGTTATAAAAGGATGTTCATATATTGATAAGGTAGAATTACGGGGTGCTAGCCTCTACATTGAAATATTTAGGAAGGCCTGGTCATGTAAGAAATATATGGTCCCATTCCAAAATGGTGAGATTAATATTCTATGCCATACCATTTTTTATAGAGTGTGGTTGACAATTAGGTTCCTAATAATTCCACTAAAGTCACAAAATAAGTGATCTCGGTTGAAAATTATTCTAAACCATTATCAGTTCTCATGGGATTAATAATCCTTCTATTTTGATTCTTAATTGCAGGCTCTCAAGTTTTAAACACTTAAAAAAATAAGACTTATTCTTCAAGATATAGACTTGAACCTTCCTGGAAAATTCATCTATAAAAGTGAAAAATTATGATCCTCCACCATGGGTAGTAGTATTAGAAGGATCACATAAATTTGAGTTTCCATAATCTAATGAGAAACTAGATTTAAATATAGACCTATGGAATCTGACTCTCTTAGACTTACCTAGAACACCTCCCTCATAGAATGGTAAGTTAATTAGTGTTACTAAAGAAAACATTCCTTGCTTACACAACTCCTCAAAACCGTTAACAATCACAATCCCTAACCTTCTATAATAAAGCATAGTGTTGTCACTGTTAGTGAAATAGGTACTAACCAGCTACCTAGTATGGATATTTCCATTCAAAACATATATTCCATTAATAGAAGATCCCTTAATGACCATACATGAACCTTTAGAGATATTAAGGGAACCAAATTATGAGATATAAATTAAAACCATTTTTATTAAGAAATCCTAAATAAATGAGATTTTTATGCAGGTCAGGGTCCCACCATATATAATTTAAGTTGATAGAAAAGTGGTCATCAAGATCTAAAAAAATTGAGTTGATCCCCATGAACCTATGTCTCTTATTCTTTACAAGAACAACCTCATATTCAAGTACATAGATCAATTCAAAAAAGAAAAATATACCAGGACACATATGGAAAGAGTATCCTCAATCAAGGAACCATTCATTACTCATGTAATGATAAACAATAGTTAGTACTTCAACACTAGCGTAACCAAAATTGACATATAGGGAATAATCACTATATTCTAT
The DNA here is from genome assembly GCA_963277665.1 of Viscum album. Classification (NCBI taxonomy): domain Eukaryota; kingdom Viridiplantae; phylum Streptophyta; class Magnoliopsida; order Santalales; family Viscaceae; genus Viscum; species Viscum album. Next base: position 286,259,248 of record OY728159.1, on the reverse strand, counting down.
TGAATTCCAATAATATTTTAACTTTAGTCAATTAGGTTTAACATGTATTGGTTTCCTGTAATGATAATAAGTATCCACTATGGTTTTAGATCTATAATGATTGTCGTTAAATTAACTATTGTTCAATCTATTCTTTTTTCCATTTAACTTTCATCTTTCCTAAAAATTAAAATTATCCACTAACTATAAGATTATATGATTTGGGATTAACCTGAGGTTTTATATGTAACTCTCTTGAAATAAAGTCAAACCAAGATTTTTCAAAATATATGGAATCACTACCATATATCATAAAATCAACAACATTATTATTAATTCTATGAAGGGAGATTAAAAAAAATTAAATCTTGGTCTTTATTATTTATAGTAACATTAATATTAGTCAGGTTAAGATTAATATAACTGAATTAATTAAGATGTTCCAAGATTGGAATCCCATGGAGCATCTTTAAATTATAGAATCTATTTTTTATATACAGGTTCTTGACTAAAGAAGCATTCATATATATTTTTTTCAAGTTTATAACAGATAACATCAACATTGGTTTAATAATCATCTGAATCAATGAACTTATCAAAAAAATATAATATAATGGGGATATGATCTTTTATAATAATCTAAAGACACATATCTACATAGATGGTCACAACCTGTTCATCAGAGAACTGGCTGAAATAAGTTTCTTGAACCCATGGAGTATATCCTGAAGTCCTTATTATACTAAGATCATGAAAATATTTATTATACATATATTTAAATCATTTTCTCCATCAAACATATTGATTTAATACTTCAAATATTCCATTGGAAATTTAGGAGGAATAAACACCAATTACTGAGGACTGTGTTAATTGTATGCCCTTTTACAATAGTGCAATAATAATTGATTATATTTATTATTTCCTTATGATAAAAGAAACAAAATTAAGAATAAAGACGTGTAGAAGTTAAATATTTGATGATTCAATAAATACATGAGTAAAATAATGAAAATAGAAAATATAAGTGAACAAAAATATAACATGGTTTGGACTACTTTGGTCCCAATCCATATAAAGAACACCACCCTATCCTAGGATTTATTATTTCTCAAAATGAAATGGTATAAGAATAAAATATTCATAGTGGGAAAAAAACAAAAGTTTAGGATTCATAGAAAAAGGGTAAGGTAAACAAAATTTATACACAAGTCATATTTACCAACCAACTAGTTGTACAGGTCCTTTAGAAATATTTGACTGTATCTATTCCATATGAGTAGGATATACTCATAAGAAAAATAGGATATTATCCATGAAAATCCTGCATCAGGGTCTTCAATATACTTTAATAGTTAAGGTACGCATGAATGATCCATTAATAGATGATAATCTCTTAAAATTATTATTTTCTTATTTTATGTGTCTCTTAATTCCTCTCTCTCTCATTCAAGCTAGAATGGTCGAATTATGAAGCATCTAGGAAACAGAGTGGCTAGGGAAATAATGAAGCCTAAAATATGAGGCTTCAATGGAACAGACTCAAGAAAGGTGGATGAATTTGATCAACTAAACTATAACCACTCACATCCATGTGTAGTCATGGAGTTATGTGACAATATCTGATGAAAAAGGTGGTTCAAAAAAGGCCACATGCGATTATAAAATTTATACAATGTGAGTCAAATCCGAATTGCTATGTAAGAATCAATGAATAGTAAAATAATAATAAATAATAGGACATATGTATAACATGTAAGAATAAATAGCCAACTAGTGGCTCACATGAAGTGAAACTACACACTCACATGAAATTATACACTCCTATTTTAGAATTAAACAATCCCATGTCAGGGGATATCCACCTTATGTGAGACTAAAACTTCCTTGTAAAAATGAAAAAAATATTACATCAGAATAAAATATACTCACATAATGTGAGATTAATAGACACAAGTCTTTATATAAGGTGATAACCACACTCATGAAAGATAAATCTAGAGCTCATGTAATAATCCCACAAAGGAACCTCATGTTAGATTAAAGTAAAATCATGTAAGAATATCAAGGATGGTTATAATAAGAAAATTAAAACTAGAAAATTAACATGGAAGATTAAGAACATGTGGTTCATGAATATATAAATAGATAACTTATAAGGAATTGGTTTCTTTTGTAAATCAAATAATCATGATAAAAAATACTTCTTATAGGCCCTGATTTAGTTTTTCCATTTAAACACCATGGTTAATAGCCAATGAGACTCTTGTTCTACATCTAACATAATATCAAATCCATTTTGATACTTGAAAATAATGAATGATAATAAAAAACCAATTTCCAATCAAGTGCTCAAAGTCACTAAATCCAACAGAATGTGCATCATCTAGAGGAACCAGATTCGACCAAAATTATGTAACATAGTGAGCTGACCCAGACCACTAATACCTCACCTATCCTAATAGTAATCTGAGTGTGATACCCCAATCTTGGATCCAATAGGCCAGGGGCTAGGAATTGACACTGAGCAGGCATATCACACAATATAGGACGCCTTAGTCTATTGTACCCTTACATAACCACATATCTCCACACAGGATATAATAATTTAGGATAAATATCGAAACCAACCATGATATATAAATGCACGCGACACATTATAATCATCCACATAGTTTATAAAAAAATGAAATTATATAGAAAAATTGGTCACAAAAAGGTATCAATATCCATAATGAGAAACCAACTTATAACAACTATAAGTGACGGTGACTCCTTGATAAAATGATACTTACATGAACTCCATCTACACAAGTCACTTCTTAGAACCATTGATCTTTCACTCCACTATTAACCTTATGGACATTCCTTAATTATAAATATAAAAATTTTATATTCATTCAAATATTAACTCATTCATATTAATCATTATATGGAATTTCCATTTTAATTATATGATATTATATGAATTGTAAACAATTTATAATTCAATTTCTATTATGCAAAATTTTTACATAATAAAAATATAATATAATTATGTATTATTTAAACCCTGATCATATCAATCATTAAAACACTTTTGATGTAGCCTAAATACAACCCAAATTATTACCCCTTTTATTTTTAGCAATTCAAAATAATTAATTATAAAAAATTCATAATTTAAATATAAACATGTTATATTCTAGAGTTATTTCATAATTTACAACCCTTTATAAACTATCATGTATAATTTCTAAATAAACACTTTTATTTCTAGATCATAAGTTATGCCATATAATTTGGTTAAAAGGTATTTAAAATATTAACATTTAATATTTTGGAATAAAATGTTTCATAAATAATTATTTAATTATAATTTTTTTAATTAATTAATAAATAAACCTTTTATAAATTAAAAGATTCCAAAATATCTTTTATAATGTTTTATAAACATTTTATAAATAATTAAGTCATTTAAAAATATAAAAAAACAAATTGTAAAAACTTTTTTATTTACCCTTATGAAGAATCCATATTATATGAAAGGGTATGCTCATTGAACCCTCAGATAGACCCCATCTAAAAGGGAAATATGATTCTAGATCCCTTACATAAAGGTATCCTCTTGAAGACCTTTGTGAAAACTTTTAAATGAGGAAATTACTTTTATTTAGACCCATTTAAAAATGCATAACCTTTGTGCATGTTTTAGAATATTGCATAAACCTTACACAGTGATGGGAATAAGATGATCACCCATACATGAGCCAAGGGATTTTTCTTATGAGGAATACTCCACATAAGGTCAAGTCTAGATGACCCTTACATAAAACACTTCTTCATAAGGGTAATCTATCTAAACCCTTATGTGAACCCCTTCACGTGAAGGTAATCCACATGTTACCTTTATGTGAAAACTCATATATAGGTATCAACTTGGTTACCCTTATTCAATTGATTCATGTAAGGATAATTACTTGGTTACCCTTACACATATCAGCTGTGTAAGGGTAAATACTTGGTTACCTTTACGTATCCCAACTACATAAGGGTGAACCCTTTTCTAGATTTCTAAAAAAATCAAAAAATAAAGTCTTTGTTTTTTATTTTCTTCTTCATTTCATCAAAAGTTTTCATAAAACTTAATCATGTACCCCTTTGATAGCACTTTTTGGTTTCATACAAATATAATAACACTTATTAGACAAAGTATAATAAATTAAAAACCAAATTCAAGGATCTCCTAAGAAAAAAATATGTGTATGTGTATAAAATCATAAATGAAAAACTAATATAAGTAAGTGTATTATAAAATAAATAACATCTGCACAATCTACAAACTCCATTTCACAGGTTTGATAAATATCATTGAGTGAATAAAGAATCCTACCTCCATAGTGTATCCATACGCTATGAAAAATCATCTGACATTTGAATGGGATAATTCTTCTATTCATGATATTCTAGAATATCACATGCAAAGAAGGAAGAAAATAGAACATCTAGTTTTTGGGATGTTTTTACAAGAATAATGGAAATTCCAATACACTGAAATCACATGGTAGTAGTGAAATAGGAAATTAAGGTTTCTCCTTGATTATCCTATCATTTATTATTTCATTAAAACACATGAATAAATTCCATGTCTAGTTTTTGAATTCATTTTATAAATTTACCCCTAGTATTATATCTCACATATCACATCTTAATGATAGATTAAGTGGAATACCACTCTTATATAGGTTGAATTCATGAAATATCATTTCATGCAATCAGTACGAATAAAATAAGTAACATATAAATCATAATTTCATGCTTCTTATAAAAAATCAATATATCCATTTGTATCATATAAAAATAGATTTAGGGAATACTTTCTTCTTCCTACAATGTCCACTGAGATCACCACCAAATTTCCAATTATATGTATAATACACATAATATTTGAGAAAATCTTCCATGTAGGGGTGAGTATGTACATAATCAGTTGGATTCCCTAAAACCAAAATTGAAATAGAAATACTTGTCAACTTAAAATCATAAATTTTAAAGCAACCCAAATATTCTTAAGAGATAAAAAACATGAGATATTGGATATACTCTCTCTTAATAGCCCAAAAATATTAGAATCACATACTATGAGTAACTTAAGAAACCAAGATACTTACCTCTACCAAATAAACATCACCTCTTAGAGTCTATAGTGGGTAACCCATGCCTCTCTAAGGTATATGAATTTTTTTTATAAGGGAGTACCAATCCCATTGAAGTCCCCACACCCTTTTTGAAAAAATAACATCTAATTAGGGAAACTAACTCTATAGATAGAGGACCCAAACATCGATAGTGGGGGAGCTCTTGAATCTAGAATTCATATAGATAACCCTGGCCTTGTTGGTCCAATAAAAGTATCAAACCAATGCCTGAATTTAGTAAAACCAATTCCTAAGTATGTGGGGGAGTATTGAACTCTATAAAAATACAAGGTAGCTATGACCTATCCTCAAAATGTCTATGAGGGGTTACCAAACCCCATTTATACTCTAATTATAATGCTTAAACCACATCATCATCCTTATAGATATAAAATATAAACTAGGCTAAAATACCCCCAAGATAGACTCAAATGTATGAAAGGATCACATAATTACATTATATATTGAAAAACACTTAGGATGGGCTATTTATTTTTCCCATTTTTGACATGTGGTCAAAGATACATGAAAATTCCCCCATAGGGACCATACCAAGATAAACCCATCTAAGGATTCAACCAAATTGTGTTTTAATGTGTACTATCACACCACAATTCTTAACTTGTTGACCTCACATAGCAACAAATAACCCCATGACGCGGTAAACACCACCTTTCTGTAGCCATACATTCCACAATCATATTTATTATACCCAATCAATTCATTCACATCATAAACCAATATCAAGACATATACATTAGTTTTTATGGTCATTAAGAAACTCATTATTAATACCTTGATCCTATAAAATAATCATATGTATAATCAGGATAGGGTAATCATTACTTAATCTCATATGTGTTTTCATGATTCAATCTATAAAAAACATGAAAAAAATTTATGTTATGAGTTACGGTATGACATTCCCTATCATAATATCATGTGTCTTGAATCAAACACATTCTTGTTGCTTTTTTTAGGGTTAGGTAGTATAGAAAGAGGAAGGGGTGGATTTCCTTTAAAAATTAAAATAATTAAATAAATCATAACATGGGTAATCATAGAAGAAATTAAAATATTAAATATTGATTTAAATAGAGAAATCTCAATTAATTGAACTATGTGATATCTTGATTTGATCGAGTAAGTACAATGGAATAAAGTTATGAGCATCTTAGTTTGATCAATTAATTTTATCAAATATAAAACAAAATTAATCAAATTAATCTATAAATTTGATTTCATAATAATAATGATTTAATAAAGGCAAATCATTTTAATTTTATTAAATAATTGTGAATATAAAAAGAGATATGGAAATATAAATATGAGACAATATTTGATAAAGTATTTTGGAAATATCTTAGTGTGAGCCTATGCGTCTCCTCCCCTTAGGTTTAGAGGTTTTTGTATTTCTACTTTGACTTTAATGGTGATCAAGTAACTAATTAATCCATTTATTTTTAGTAGTTTTAGTAGGAAACCTATATATATTTATTTTGAATGGATGTAATAACCTGTTGATAAAGATACCTCACTTTTTGGTTGTGATAACCCACCCCCTTTCTTTTTAATAGTTGTAGGATGAAGCCCATTATAGAAGAAGTTGATAAGAAAAAAAATTTCTTAGCAAAAACCCTTTACAAAGATAATACATTATATATTAAGAAGGATATTGGAATTTTAAATGATAGACATAGAATAAATGTTGAATATATCCTAAGATATTGATAATTGAAATTGGATCTTAAAATAAGGCTTTGAGAATGATGGAGAAGATCATTTTGATTTGTCATCGACACACTAAAATCTATTATTCAAATCCATTATTGTTGAGAGGGACTCTAAGGTCCTATATTTATATACTCCAAATGTCCAATTAATATTCTATAATTATTTATGATCATTAAACACCACTAAACCCTGATTAAATTCTATGGGTCCCACTTAAAAAGAAAAACTAGAACTGCTGATTGAATGTCACTGCCAACCTAATGGGATACCTAGAAATAAGTATTTTTCCTAGATTGAACCAGATAGAAGCAGAGTAGTACTAAATACTCAGTGGCCTTCCTATAACCCTAATACTTCTTTCCACATGTCACGGGCTACCAAATGCCATGAATCGACTAGATGATGCGGTCTGCAGTAGTATAAATTTAACATGGCCCGTCATGATTTCATCTATTAACTTTGGTTGATCCAAGAACTTGCTTTCATGATATTAACACCTCTATCAAAACATTAAAAGATCTTTAATGTACTTACAATATTCATTTCGATTCCTTCAAGAAGTATCCTCCAATGCCTTTGTATTCCATCTCAAAACCATGACTTGGTGTGGAATATAAATAGTGAAACTCACTTAAATGAAATGATTAGATAAAAAATTGAGTGATTGTGATTATAAAAACATCATGAGAGAGATAGGTATAACATTATAAGCCTTTTTTATGATCATAATAACTTATTATAAAAATATATATCAAGTGTAAATTAATAGTGAATCATATAACAATGTATTCATGATATTTACAACATGATATCCAATATACTCAAGAAATAAACATAAAAAAAATAAACAATAAATAAATCACCCTTTGTGAATCAATGAAACATTTTACTCCCCCTAAATGTGATATAATACAAAATTATCCTAATTTGAAAGATATATTGAATAATACCACCCCCTTTGATACTTGATAAATTTATCCCCCTTTGTGATTATAAAAAATGAAAGGGAAGAGGAAAGAACATTTTAGGATATTTAAGATAACTTGAAAGAGAATAAAAAAACTAAAAGTAAAAGATAATACTTAAATAAAAGATTTAAAATAAACTTAAAAAGAGAAAAAAGAATAGGATTTTTAAATTAAGCTCAAGGTCAAATTCATATTATATTGAAATTGAAATAAAAAAGTGAAAATTAAAATATTTAAAAATAATAAATTTTAAAATTCAATTTATACCCTAAAAAAAGAAAACATAGACAAGAGATTGGGGGAAGATCAATAAATCAAGTTTAATAGAGAAAATAGAATAAAATAAACTATCCCCCATGAGATAAAAAATTATTTTCCAAACTTATTTATAAAGAAAAAATTAGTCTCTCCCTCAATTGGTGCATTTAATAAAGAAAAGAAAATTTTACCAAGAAAGAGAGAGTGAGTGTTAAACAAAACCATAATTATCAATATTAATAGAAATATTTATAATATCAAGAGTAAAATTAATAGATTAATTATATCAAGAGGTAATAATAATATACCAATCATTTCAATAGTTAAGGTCAAATGATATACCAAATATTAATACAAGACTATTGAAGATTTAAATTAAATAAAAAAATACAATATACTAGAAAAGAACATGATTAGGATAGATCAACAGTAATGATATAAAAATAAATAAAAATATTTTATTCAATTATAATAACTCGTTCCAATATAGAATACATAGGGGTAGTAGATAAAAATTTAATAAAAGAATACCCCCATATAAAATAGTCAAAAAAATAAATGATACTATTTAATGATCTATAGATTATCAATTTAGAGTAAGATAGTCCATTTTTATTGAGAATAAAAAATATGATATATCAATAAGTTTAAATGGAGTAGCCCTACAAAATATCAAATGTGAGTACCTTTTGGTACCCAGATTTGGGGTCTGAATTTTTTTTTCTAAAAGTGACTTAGGTACCAAACCATTTTAAATTAAATATTTTCTATTACAAATATTAGAAGAAATATGAATAGATTTAGGTCTCTGAAATCTTCCATTTTTCAATCTCACACATAAATAAAATGACCAAATTTCCAAAAATAATTACCAAATTTGTTTTGGGAATATCCCATTACAATGGTGTTTTTTTGAGAAAAAATATTTTTATTTGAAAAATCAATTTAGGAATTAATTTTAGTATAACATTGAAATACCAAAATCATATCTAGATATTGATCACCATGGGTTAATTGAGAGATATTAGTTTTATGATCTTTTATTTTAGATTATAAATTTTCAACGTTATGATGAACATTTAATTTCGAAACCTACTACTCCTTTTCTTTAGAGATAAGTTAATTTTCATTAAGAACTTATTTATATTTATTGTTGAGTTATTTATATTTATAAATGAGTTATTTAAACAAATTATCAAGTTCATTTAGTTAACTATAAGGGAAAGAATAAGAGGATTAATGAGAAGAATAAGAGGATTAATGAGAAGAATAAGAGGAATGATAAGGAGAGTGAGTGGAAGAATAAGAAACAAGATATCTAACCTCATCAACCACATAGAGATGTTCCATGAGGGATTTTTAACTAGTGTTTCATGAGGAGGTTGAATAAGTTGAATCAAGTGAGTCATCACTAACACTCTAGGTTTAAACCTTAAGATATTTCTAATCTAGTTTCTTTTTTATATTCTTTTTGTAGATAGTACATATAATCTTTATGTGTCTCTTTTTTTCATTCATAGAATAATAATTATGATCCATTATTATTGTTCAGGTATCTTTATTTCTTCTTCTTCATGATTTTATTCAATTTCTTAGTCAAATGTTCAATTTTAGATTCACATTTAGATGAATCTTCATTATCAACAGCTTTGAAAGCAATAATATTTTTGACTTCTTTAGAATATTTTATTTATTTTAATTTTTTATTGGTGTGTATCTTAATGGTTATTTCATATTTCATAAGAGATATGATAATCTCCCCAAGTGGCATATCTTTTATGTCTTTCACTTCTTTTCCACTCATCACCTTAGGTGCTGAAGATTCGGGTAAGGTCCAAATAATCTTTTTTATTAAAGTTTTTATAGAAAAAGCATCACTAACACTACAGGAAAACTGAATATTTGCGATGGGATCCCGTCGCAAAAGGTCTTTTGCGACGGGGCTCTATCGCAAATTGGCCGTTGCCGAAAACGGCGTCGCAAATAGGTGTTTTTGCGGCGGTCTCGTCGCAACAAAATTATTTGCGACGACATTTTTCCCCCGTCACAAATAAGTTTTCTTTTATATATAAAAAAGGTATTTGCGACGGTCCATCGCAGATATATTAGTTGCGACGGGTCAGAATCCTGTCGCAAATGCGAAATTTAAAAAAATACTTACGACAAAAGTATTTACGACGGACCGTCGTAGAAAGGTTTTCCCGACGGGTATTCGTCCCGTCGCAAATGGTACTGTAAAAAACATTTACGACGGGAATTCCCGTCACAAATGTACTCGTCGCAAATATTAAAAAAAATAAAAAAAATAAAATAATTAATACAAATTGTATAATATTATATAAAAATAATAATAATATTAATAATATAAAAAAATTATATTATTATAATATAAATAAAAAAATATATAAAATATAATTATGAAATATTAATATAAAATAATAATAATATGATTATAAATAATATAATATAATATAATGATACTAATATTAATAATATAAAAAATTAATATAATATTATTATTATTAAACTATCTATATAATAATAATATTAATATTAATAATATAAATAAATTATATTATTATAATATTAATAATAAAAAATATATATAATATAATTATGAAATATTAATATCAAAAAATAATAATAATATGAATATAAATAATATTATATTATATATTATGAAATATTAATATCAAAAAATAATAATAATAGTACTAATATTATTAATATAAAAAATTAATATAATAATAATATTATTAAAATAAACATACATATTTATGAAAAAATAATATTAATATTATTAATATTAATAAAATTATAAAATTATAAACTTCTCAATATTAACAATAAATATAAAATATTAAAAGTAATATTACTAAAATAATCAGACATTAAAAATAATACTAATAAGTAATAATATATTAAAAAAATAAAAACAAATTAAATCACGTAATATTCGTACCAATATGAAAGAGGAATTGTAAATAGTTAATATGACAATAAACTACGAACTCAAATGTTTATTACATCTAAAAAAATCACTGGTGGTGTGGATAATCTGGAGGACCTGGAGGACCTGGAGGAGGTGGTGGAGGAAATTCCATCCCTAAACTATGAGTTAGACGACGCATATACTCCATATACTCCTGATGTTGCACCTCATATCGACGTCTCTCCTCATCCTGCTGCTGACGCATCTGCTCCTGCCATCGATACATCTCCTCATCGTGTTGCTGACGCATCTGCTCCTGCCCTTGACGCAAATCCTCTATAAGCTGACTCTGAGCATGCAGTTGTTCCTGATACTGTGAGGCAGAAGACGATGTCTCTCCACAAGCTCCTCTCGAGCTGGACGCCGATATCGCAGCAGTACCATAATACGCTTCAGGAGTCAAATGAGAGCCGATACCAACTACTCGGCCCTTTTCGAAGCCATATTGGGTCATCTGCATCCATGTCGTCTCATCAAAATGGTGGGCACTAGTCTGATCACCCGTCTCATCTTGACTCTTAGCTTGTGTCTGAGAGGTCGCAGCCTCATATGAATCCTTAAGTTCAATTAGAAGTTAAAATAATGAAAAGATTATATGCATTTAATTTGAAAACTGAAAAGAAAATAATACTGACCACAATCTGACGCTGGCGGTCACCTCCAATCTCTCCAGTAGCCGGGTTAGTGTACATCCTCCGATAAACGCCGTACGCCGAAATACCGGGCTACTCGGCTTCCAATATGAATATAAAATAAACTGTTTATATTTAAAGTTGTATAAAATATTAAAAAAAAAGTACTTACCAGATGCTCTCTATGCGCACTGAATGTACGACTACCGGCTCGATGCGTCACCTCTTGTCTCCCCCGATTCTGTCGACCCAATGCAGATCTCCTCTGAAACCCACCACCCAACCAGTGTGTACATAATCCATCCCAAACGTGAGATTAAATGTACTCTAGTCAGTAGACTCTACAGGACTCATCAAATTCTGTCACTCCGGCTTTCTTTACAGCCGTCTTTCTCAAATTATCCAAAAACTGACGGAAACAGTCACGAATAGACACCACCCATGCCACGTAGATAGTGGAACACATGCTCTCGTCGATGGGATACCATAAACCCTAATATAAAGTTATTAATGAATTAAATTTCAAAATAAATAATATTTAATTATGTACCAGCCAATGATCGAACATGGCGGCCTGCACATCAGCGAGAATCTGATCCCATGTGAGCTAGGGCTGAGAAAAATAATTGCGCAAGATAGCACTCCCCTGTCCAATAGCTATATGCATAAAACTGTGGAAAAAGAACAAATAATAAAACAATTATAATATTAATAAATTATAATGAAATATAACTAAAATACACAGGTTACCATACCACCACGTGTGCGCATCGAATCCAAGAGGTGGATGTCACTCCGGGATAGGATCTGGAATAATCAGTCTGGAAAGACCACACCCCCTCCGAGTGCTCCCTGTAGTGCCAACAGCCTGAGGGTTAGATGAATCAAGAACCTCATCATCCATAGGTAGATCAGCCTCCAACAACTGACGAAATGTTTCTGAGTCCATCTGAAACATGAAATGATTGTTATTAGCAAACCGTTGAAAATAACTATTATGTATAGATATATATTTGTTATGATTCAAACCAGCATTTTACTTTGTCAATGTTCATCTTTATCATCATCTTCATAGTTGTCAATGTCAATTTCTTCATCTTCCTCATCAACATCATCAATTTCCATATTAGTTTCACTGTCATCATCTCTTGTCATTTCAAATTCAGTTGTAACATCATTGAAAACATCGTCACCATCGACCCTTAACTGTGGGGTGTCATCCTCAATATTCATGTCTCTTTTTGAAAAAGATGTGTTTTGAGGAGTGTCCTGAAATATTTCATTTCCTTTCACTTCAGTGGAACCACATTCAGTTTGAGTAAACTAATTTTCTCGAGATTTAACTTTTATTATACTCCACCAATCATCCAAATCTTTTGTAGTAGCACAGTATTTTGCATAATAAATTTGATATGCCGGATGAGCCAATAAAAATGGTTCATTTACTGCAAGAAGACTTTTATGTTTAATATCAACAATTCCATGAGTCGGATGAATACGCAGACCTCTCTCAGTATCCAGCCATCGACATTTAAACATTGTTACATAATTCTATCCCAAATAACACAGTTCAATAATTTCTTCAAGCATGCCGTAAAAGTCAACTTCAATATCTCTATGATGTGATCCCTTTGAAAAAACACCACTATTAATTATTTTATTTGATTCCCCATATGCACGTGTATGAAAGCGATAACCATTCACCACATATGCATTATAAGATTTAACCATTTTGGATGGTGGGCTACTCAAAATACGCAATCGAATATCAATCTTATTAGCATGTACAGATACCAGAAAATTTGTAAAACATTTATCAGTATTACAAATAATAAATTGATTTTATATGTTAAACGAAAAAAGAATGTATGTTACCAGTTTTTGAAACCAGTAGGCAATTTTTTTTGCCGACGTTCTTCTAAGCCAACTGCTGTAATTTGTGGAAATTGTTTCTTGATATGATCATCGTATAACCTACAAATACAATATGATTAATTTACTATAACAGAATCTATAGAATAAGGGATAAGAGAACTCACTGTAAAATTGGTGACATTTCTTCACAGTTGAGTAGAACATATGTATGAGCTCTATGATGTTCATCATCTGAAAGCCATCTATCATGAACTCCATGAAAGCCAAGTTCGGGCTGATTGAAAACTAATAATTGATTGTTCATATCATCATCAACATTCCCCTCGTTCCATCCCATGCGGTTAAATTTTGAGGGATATTCAGATTCAAAATAATGAGAGTAGAATAAAGCAATTTCTTCTTGCAAATAAGCTTCAACAATTGAGCCTTCAACTGATGCTTTGTTATAGACGTTTTTCTTCAATTTCTGCATGCATCTCTCAAATGGGTACATCCATCGAAACTGAACTGGACCTCCAAATTTTGCTTCATGTGGAAAATGTAATATCAAATGTTCCATCGAGTCAAAGAAAGCCGGCAGAAAGATTGTTTCCAATTTGTATATAATTACAACAACAGTTTCTTCCAATTTGCTTAGTGTATCGTAGTCTGTTGTCGCCGCACACATGTCTCGGAAAAAATATGATATATCTATTATCGAATCCAAAATCTTAGAATTCAACAAACCTCTTAATCCAATAGGCATAATACTTTCCATTATAACATGACAGTCATGACTTTTTAATCCGGTAATATGACCATTTTTAACACATCTTCCCAAGTTGGAAGCATAGCCATCTGGAAGTCTCAAATCTGCAATCCACTGAAAAAATAATAAGAGACTCTCTTTGGTCAGTGTATAAGCTGTTTTTGGTTTCATTAATCTCTATGATCTGACATTTTCAAACAATTCAAGTTCTGGTCGCCTGCAAATTTGGGAAAGATCTAATCGTGCCTTTACATTATCTTTGGTTTTACCTGGTGTATCCAAAACTGTATGAAATAAATTATCAAAACAGTTCTTCTCAATATGCATGACATCCAACATGTGTCGGACCAACAAATCAGACCAATATGGTAGATTCCAAAAAATGCTCCGTTTTGTCCAATTGTGTTCTTTCCCAAAATCATGAATTTTCTGTTGGTTTATTGTCGGTCCAAAAGTGGTGGAAGGTAATGAAAATACAACAGATTGTAACTCTATACCTGAGATCATTTTTGGAGGTCCATCTCTTTCAATTCTGCCTTTTCTGAAATGAGATTTATTCCTCCGAAAAGGATGATCAATTGGAAGAAATCTGCGATGGCAGTCAAAATAGCAAGGTTTTTTTCCATTCACGAGCATAAATGCTTTGTTGTCTCCCATACAGTAAGAACATGATTTTGGACCATGTGTACTCCAGCCAGATAACATTTCATATGCCGAGAAGTCACTAATTTTCCATATCAAAGCAGCTTTCATTAAAAAATTCTGTTTCGCAGCAGCATCATATGTACCAACACCATGACTCCACAATAAATTTTACTCATCAATCAGTGGTTTCAAATAAACATCAATATTATTTTTCGGATGTACTCGGATTAATAATGTCAAAATGATATAAGACTCTTTCATCAACATCCATGGAGGCAAATTGTAAAGAGTTGTAAAGACAGTACAACAGGAATACTGACTACCAAAAGATCCAAATGGACAAAAACCATCAGTAGAAAGACCCAATCGCACGTTCTGGGATTCTAAAGAAAAAGACGGATGCACTTGATCAAAATGTTTCCATGAATCATCATCAGATGGATGAACTAAGATTTTACCATTTGAAATATTGGTTTTGTGCCATGACATCATTGTCGATGTGTTCTGAGACATAAATAAACGCTGCAACCTGGGTGTAAGTGGGAAATATCTCAACTATTTTACAAGAATCAATCCAGACTTCCCTAATTGAGCTTCTTTATACCTCGATTGTCCACATGTGGGACAACTATCCAATGACTCATTTTCACCAGAATATAAGATGCAATCGTTTGAACATGCATGGATATTTTGATAACTAAGGCCTAGATTACGAATGAGTCTTTTTCTCTCATAATAATTAGCAGGAAGCACATTTCCTTCAGGTAACAATGCTTTAACCAAAGAAAATATCTGATAAAAATAGTTATTTGACATTCCATTATCTGATTTAATAGCTATAAATTTTGCAACTGCTTCTAATTTTCTTATCTTGCAACCAGGATATAATTCATCCTCAGCTGACCTGAACAACTCAGCAAATTCAGATGGTGCCAACTTAGGAGGTAAATCAACATCATCCTCAATTTCTGTTTGTAGAATGGATGACCCTACAACATCATGTACTAAATTCTGAAAGCGTGATGGATCCGAAATAAATTATTAGTATCTTCTCTGGAACTATGTTCACCGTGTTGATACCAAAAAATATAATCTGATTGAAAACCATAATGCAAGAGATGTTTCCCAACGATGTCAAATGTCTCAAACGTTCTCAGAGCAAATTTTTTCCAAGGACACTTAATTGTCCCTTCTGAAACAAATTCCGGGTTTGATGATGCAAATGATAAGAAATCTTTAACACTGTCAACATATACATGATTTAAACTAGAACCGTTTGGATTTCTACGCTGATTTATCCAAGCACGATCATCTAATAATGATTGGTGTCGATTTCCTTGTTCCATATTCATATACATGTTTCTACAAAATTTAAAACCATTACTATTGTTAAATAATTTGATATAAGAAACAATATCCTAAAAAAGAAGATACATAATTACAGTTATTTATTAATAATTACCAATAATTATAGGCGACACAGTTAGTTTATAATCATCCCCACTAATTATTATTAATTTAGAAATACTTAGCAATACTTGGAAATACTTGGAAAAATGAAATATGCTTGAATAATGAAATTAAATTTTGTAATCATCGTTGTAAAGATTATATTACTAATTATTCTGATTTGTCTGATGGATCATCTCTTTTTAACTTTCTCCCAACTGAAATCAGTATGAAAAACTTGCTCTGACATACGTTAGAGCACATTTTTCATACTGATTTCAGTGGGAGAAAGTAACAAAGATATGAGACGTTGAATAAAAGGTAGCCGTCAATCCACTGAAAATTGTGCCAATTTATAACCATGTACTTGAATTTATTTGATTTTTGATTAATTTTATTAGTAATTATTAGTAATTATTAAAAATCTCAATATTTCCAACAGATTTTGATTTATTCTTAACATGTTCAAATCTTAAAGGGTCTCCAATTTTCAAGTCATGCCCAATAAAAAGTTTGGGTCAACCTTGTCCAATTTAAACTCTATAATTGTCCTTACATGGTTGATCATCTTGCAAGTAGTGTTGCAATAGGATGACACAAGTAATGAGAAAGACATGACTTGGGTTGTCCTATTGCAACACTACTTGCGAGGTGATCAACCAAGCAAGAAAAATTACAGAGTTTACATTGGACACGGTTGACGCAAACTTTTTATTGGGCATGACCTGAAAATTACCCTTTAAGATTTGAACTGTTAAGAATAAAGAAAAACTTGTTGAAAATATTGATAATTGTAATATTTTATAAAGTTTTTATAATTTTAATAATAATAATATTTTATAAATATTAAACATATAATAATAAAATAATTATATTATAAGTATTATTTAACTATTAATATTAGAGTAATATAATATTTTATATTATGTTACTATTTATGTTACTAATTATATTACTAATTATGTTACTAATTATGTTACTAATTATGTTACTAATTAGAAATGTGAAGATATGCATATACGTCGGCTGGTTAATCAATCAATGAATAGAAAAACAAAGGTAATTGACCGCTCATCTACCTCAATTTTTTTTCATTTGTGTGTTGAGGTTGACATGAAACTTCTACCTCCACATCTAATATGTGCTTTTACTGTCAAAATTATAAACCTCCTCACCTCTATATTGGCGAGGAGGTTGATAATTTTGATAGTAAAAGCAGATATTACATGTGGAGGCAGAAGTTTCCTGTCAAGCTTCAACACACAAATGAAAAGAAAATTGAGATATATGAGCGGTCAATCACGTTTCCTAATTATATTAATTGTTTCCTAATTAAATCTAATTGTTTCATAATTAAATCTAATTGTTTCCTAATTAAATCTAATTATTTCCTAATTAAATCTAATTGTTTCTTAATTATACTAATTATTTCCTAATTATACTAATTGTTTCCTAATTATACTAATTGTTTCCTAATTATACTAATTGTTTCCTAATTATACTAATTGTTTCCTAATTAAATCTAATTGTTTCCTAATTATTTTAATTGTTTCCTAATTAAATCTAATTGTTTCTTAATTATTTTAATTGTTTCCTAATTATTTCCAATTAATTAAATATAATTATTTCCTAATTATTTGATAATTATTTTAATTAAATCTAATTATTTCTTAATTATTTGATAATTATATATTTATTTCTAATTATTACCAAAACATCCA
Organism: Viscum album; assembly: GCA_963277665.1. Lineage (NCBI taxonomy): Eukaryota > Viridiplantae > Streptophyta > Magnoliopsida > Santalales > Viscaceae > Viscum > Viscum album. The sequence goes on along the minus strand of OY728159.1, from coordinate 286,241,070 downwards.
CTGGGAGTGTCGAACCAAGAGTGCAGCAAGGCCCGTTGTCATGTACCAGGTTACCCCGAGTCAAGCTCGAAACACCTTGTCAGAGTTTTCACTCCTAGGTACATCTGTGCCAGAACCGCCTCTACTTGTTCGTATCCAGACAAGGATTATTTGGTACAAGCACATAAACTAATTATACTATATTGATAAACAATTAAAAAAAATAAAATTAACAATTAAAAATAAAATTAGCAATTAAAAATAATTTAACAATTAAAAAAAATATAAATACCTTTAATAATCTGCACCTTCTAACTCCTTCATTCCTCTTCTCGAAAGAAAAAATAAAAAAATAAAAAAAAAATTCTGCTCAGATATGAAAATGAGAGAGAGAGAAGAATGGAGAACTGAATGTTATGGGAAAAAACGGATGGGGTGTATATATAGGTTAGATTATTTGCGATGGGAGATCGTCGCAAATACTAGGTATTGTGACGGGATACCGTCGCAAATGCCTTCGCTCGCATTAAATACAGGCAGCGGGTAAAAGGATTTTTGCGACGGACCCGTCGCAAATAGCCACCATTAGCGACAGGCGGCTATCCCCGTCGCAAATTTCTATTTACCGCCGCCGGTATTCGCGACGGGGCCCGTCGCAAATACCTTCGCCCGAATTAATTACGGCGGCGGGTAAAAGAGTTGTTGCGAGGGACCCGTCGCTAATGCCACACCATTAGCGACGGGCAGACATCCCCGTCGCAAATTACTATTTACTGCCGCCGGTATTTGCGACAGGAGGATATCCCCGTCGCAAATCCATATTTACCGCCACCGGTATTTACGACGGGTCCCGTCGCAAATACCTCCCATTGGATTATCTGTTGCAATGGGTACATAGTCCCGTTGCAAAACCATATTTACTACTGCGGGGTATTTGCGACGGGCTATAGGTGACCATCACAAATAGGCTTTACATTGGCCAGTATTGGTGACGGGGCTCGTCGCAAATAATACCGGGTGAATATTTGTTTGCGACGGGGAAATTTCCCCGTTGCAAATACTATTTACCACCACCGGGTAGTTGCGATAGGTAGCCTTCTACCCGTCGCAAATATCCTTCCCGCGTGTTGGCGCCCAAACCGCGCCATTGCAATTGCGACGGGCCCTGTATTTCCGTCGCAAATAACTACCCATTGGCGACGGGAAAATATTTCCGTCGCAAAAACCCTTTTCATCAGAGTTGTTGTGACGGGAATAAGTCCCGTTGCAAATACCCGTCGCAATAATCGTTTTTTCCCGTAGTGCAAGAGACTATCAACCATTACTTATTTTAGTAAAATATGTAAACATATCAGCAATATATTATTTTAAATGCATTTAAAATTTTTCAAAGTATTTTCTAAAAATATATATAATATAGTATATTTAACATTATTAAAGCCTCAATGTGTGACTTAAATTAAATTATATATTTTATGGGATGTCTTACAAGAATAAATATGATTGAATTCATTTTGATCAAGCCCATAATGAGGAGAATTAAAATCTTCTCCATTAAGTTCAAAGGCTACAATATCTTAGGGAGTACATTTATCTTGTTGTTTTTTTGTAGCGATATATTCGTGCATAATCATTTTCCAAATTGAATAAATTATAATAATAAGAAATATAGACATATAAATTTTCTAATAAAATTAATTAGTGCGATTTAAAAAAGGAGAACATATCAAATAGATACCTTAAAAAGAACCCTGTAAATACAAAGAAGATTCTATCCTATATTATCATAAATTAAAATTGATTATGGTTTAGTTAAAATACTACATTGATACCAAATGTAGGGTTAGGTAAGGTGGAAATAGTGTGGTAAATTACCTTTTAAAAATTAAAATAATTAAATAAAGAATAACATGAGTAAGCATAGTGGAAAATAAAATATTAATGATTGATTCAAATAAGGATATATTAATTAATTAAATTAGGTGATATCTTGATTTTATTAATTAAGTATAGTGGAATAAATTTATTAGTATCTCAATTTTATTAATTAATTGTATTGAATAAGAAATAAATTAATCAAATTAATAGATAACTTTAATTTCATAATCCCAATGATATAATAATGTAATATTGATGTAATTTGATTGAAGAATTATATATATAAAAAGTGATGTAGAAATAAAAAGAGGATATGAGGTTTTATAAAATATTTCATCAATATATTAGTTTGATCGCCTACATCTCCTCCTGTTGGGTTGAGTGGTTTTTGCATTTCTCTCTTGATTTTAAAAGAGATTAAGTAACCAATTCCTCACTTTGTTTTTTTAGTTATATCAAGAAATCCATCTACCTTAGTTTTCATTGGTTGTAAGAATATATTTATGAATATCCATCAATTTTTGGTTTTTAGAACCCATCAACCTTTCTTTTAAATTGTTTTATCAAGAAACCCATTGCAGATGAAATTGAGAAGAAGAGATATTTTCTAGGAAAAAAACCATTACCAAAATTCTCCCTTATCTCTCAAGATGAATAATACAATTTGAGAGAATATATAGAGTGGTAATGTAGAAGATATACTAATAGTTTGAGAATTTAAATTTTCTCTTTAAATAAGGTTGTGCTAATTATAGAGAATATTAATTTGATTTTTTGTTGGCATACTCTAATTTTTCGGTAAAATCCACCTTTGTTGTGAGAGCCTCTATAATCCTATATTTATAAACTACAAAGGTCCAAGTAAAATTATGGAATTATTCTTTGTCATTAAGAATCACAAAAATCTAATTTAATACTATGGGATCAACTTACAAAGAAAAAAATTAACTTGCTGATCGAATGTCACTGGCTAACCGGTGGGCTACCTAGAACTCAATGCTTCTTCCTAAATGCCACAAGCTAGCCAGTGAGTAGAACTGGCTACCTAGTGGCCCTCCTATGGACCTGATGATTCTATACACATGGAACCATCTATATAGTTTTCCAAACCATCTAGCCGGTGTAGCTTTAGAATCACAACTTCAACATTGCCCATCGCACTTTCTTCTAATGCATTTTGTTTATTCAAGAACTTCCTTACATGATATTGAAACCTCCATTAAAACTTAAAAGGATATGTAATGTACTTCCAAAGGTAATTTTTATTCCTTAAATAAGGATACTCTAATGACTTTGTATTCCATAAAAAAACCATCAATTTTTATGCAGCATAAACACTGGAACTCTATTAAATGAAATGATTAGACAAACAATTGAGTATTTTTTATTATAAAAACTTCATCATAGAGAGAGGTACAAAATCATTGTCCTAAACCTTTCTTACATCACCATTAAGTTCCTCTTATTATATGTTTCATCACCATTTCTCACCATCTATAGGGATGACAAACTTTTTTCAATTGGTACACAAGGAGGAAGGGGAATAAACGGGAAGACTCGACAACAAGGTTCATTACTCAATAAGAAAATAAAATACTAGGGATCAATTTAAAAAAGGGGTAAGTTCATAGAACTTTGAAATGATTTAATTATAAGGAATATTATGTAATGATAGTAAAATAAATTCTAAAAATGATCACAAAAACAATATAAAATAATAGATCATAAGATAAAAAAAGAGTCCTACCTCAGAATCAAAATGTCATTCATTTCAAAACCCACACTCTGAATAAACCAAGAGATCACAAAATTATCATAGATGGTTGAAGAGATGTCCGGGCCATATAGGAATCCAAAATAAAACTATCATGTTCTTGGAGGTAAAGTGAAGAAAATAAAATCTAAGAAACAAAGTTATTGGTTAATATTTATAGTAAAAATATCGGCCAACATGGTCAGGGCGAAACATGTTTTGTTCTACTAAAATACCCAGAAGATGGAAAAAAATCATTTCACAATAATGGATGTCATGACAAACTTATTGTTGATCAACTGAGGTGTGAAACTAAAACATGATCATAGTGTCACATAACCTCTCATGAAACTTGTTCAACTCTCATTAAACTCACATGGATCAGTTATTTTTCAGTGCAACATAAGGTGTCATAGTGAAATCCTTAAACCTATAGAAATCATGGAACAACCCTCATTCCTCCCTGACTAATTGAAAATAAAGTCCATGATGAAACATTTACCATCACTATGAAATACCTCTCATGATATTTAACCCATAAACATAAAACTCATCATACCATATCTTACATCACCATGATGTCGGGATAAAAATCATGACATAATATAACTCATCACACTATAAAAAAGACTTTTCAACTCAAAACCTTTAAATGATTCAAATGAAAAAATAAAGATTTCTATATATAACCACTACCAACAATAGAATATCGCAACATCTCCATATTGTAAAATAACTCAACATAATAAAAATTCACTAAATTAATAGTTTTATCAAACTTATAGATGATATTGGTTTACAATAAAATCTTTAACCATCTACCCTGGAAACTTAGATTCCTAGAAATGGAACTTTAAGAAAATGATAACTAATTTAGGGAACATATCATCCATCATAATAAAATTACATTTAATTATGAGAAACCCATGTAGAATTATTTTTTTTCATTATAAAGACTTGTGAGTAATAAGGAAAAAGGGAGCTAAGAAACTCAACGAATTTTGGATAATTGAGTATACCACGACAGAGTCAGTTTAAAATTCATAATGAATAGAATCCATACATTCTTCTAACATCTCACCCAAACATATACCCAATATAATTTCATAGGACTCTAACACATTATAATTATAAATAATAAAATTATATAAAATTTTGACTGAAAATTTACCTCTGTAGACCAAGAAACCATCATAATTACATTTTCTGTTCCCTCTTTTGAAAATTAAGAATTGAAATTACTCTTTAAATAACAAAATTCAAACGCCCATCCAATGAAAAAACTCCATAGGATAATTCAAATCTCATATAGTTTTAAAGTACTGACATAACTCTGTGACCATCAAAATAGACTAATACAATGATCACTTCATACAATTTTTTTTATAAATTTTATGATTGATTTAGATTTTCTATATGATCATCATAAAAAATCATCATATATAGAATCATTACCACATAACACTTTGAAAAAATATTCTTGGATAGTTAAGGTATAAAAATAGTAAAAATATCATTTTTTATTTACATCTTTAACTATGGGACATGCTCGAAAAATATGCTCAAGATTATCCTTTAAACCACACCAAGAGAACAAAGAATCAATAAAAATACCTTATTTGACTAATAAATTTCTTGTTGAAATAATTCCATGTAAGAATTACCATGAAAATAAGATTTATTTTACCTGAAACCTGTAACTACCATA